>CM027468.1:39026043-39463543 GCA_015776775.1 Magallana hongkongensis
AAAGAAACAGCCGAGCGTCTGGTTGAACGAGACTATGATACAAAGTTATATATACGGTAAACAAAAAATTCAAAAAGGGGAAATTCAGGTATAGTCTGTCCCAAGATATTTATGCAACACATTTGGACGATTTTTATTAAAAATACACATACCTGTAAAAGAGGTGCAATGGAAATAGTTGAAAGGGATATTTTTCAAGATAATTTCATGGACACATTATCATCTTTCACTCGGAAAAATTCACAGGAACGAAAACAGATTCCTTACGGAGATTTATAATGGGGAATGTTTACATCTTTTCTCCATTCGGAATACACTCGGAATACATCGCGCATTTTTTCAACGTTATCATCCGGGCTTGCTGCAATACAAAATCTCCGTAGACATCACATTTTTTAGCATTGTATTGAAACCTGATAAGCTAACAGGGGCGTTTCGACTGAGAAATCTTGGAAATTTTTCATACTTTTGAATGAACATTGTTTGAATCCTGAGGTATTTATAAATATCAAGCAATTAAGCCAAATGTGAATCCAGAATATCTTGGGACAGAGTATAGTAACAATTTTACTGCGTTTTTTTGGATGATTTTTTATGGACTGACAAAAAAATAAAGCCGTGCATGTCGTTACCAATTTTTGCAAACAACTTTTGAACGGCCAAACACAATGTGTATATACCGGTACATAGAGTTATTGCTCAGTGAAGAATTATACAAAGTGTATTATTATACTTTCATGTTAAATACTGAAATCTGATTGGTTTAGACGCAGTTGGTAATCCGTTCTATTACCCTCAGCGTTAGCAACACACTTGGCAACGGGTAACACAACACATTGTTACAGGCACTTTTTATATATTGTATATATTAAGCAATCTTAAAAAAAACTCGAATTGTTTTATTTCACATTACATATCGGAAGAGGCCTTATTTTGGTTATCTGAATGTACGAATTTAATAAACAACCTACGACGTATTTATTACACGTGCATTCCGTTTATTTATGTCATTTACGATTTCTTAAAATAATTTTTTTTTCTGATTTGTTGTTTTGCGCTGGCATATGTGCGTTGGTTGTTTGTAGTTTAGATTATCAGAAGTTTCTAGAATAAAAGGGTACAAATATCTGGTTCGAAGATTTACGACAAATTTGATTCGAATGCAAGAGCAGTCAGGTGGACTGGACTCTCAGGCACAGAGCAACACGCAATGCTAATCTTAACATGTCGATCAAAATATTTACACCCCGAAGTTAACGAAAAAAATTGATATACTCTACATCCTGTTCCCCCGTGAGTGTCCCTAAGTGGTCAATATTATATCCCATCTCCTCCCTGGGAATAAATCCGCGGCTAGTTTATCTATGTAGACACCTTAATGAGAGAGAGAGAGAGAGAGAGAGAGAGAGAGAGAGAGAGAGAGAGAGAGAGAGAGCGAGCACGGTAATATGGCCTATATATTTATTGCGATCACTAGCTCACTGGGTTAGATCATATACACTAAGATTAACAAATCCCTAACGATTTATTGAACGATAGACAAGTCTGGTGAATTCAAGTTCTAGAACTTGCCAAGTCATCGGATTTTAGAACATTTAATTTTGAAATACTTATAAATATTAGGTATTTAAAGTTCCGTTTGCAACGCATATAAGAATAATTGTAGAAAACACGCGAGTTAAAATACGCCGGATCTCACTACTATACACGTGTATTCATAAAGTGCCACATTACACATTTAAAAAGAAAAATTAAACAGGAAAAACAACTCCGGTGTCGTGTGAACAGCGTATCGATCCACGCGTGTAGAGCACACTCACAGTGAAGGAGCAGCAGATTTCATCATCTTTTTCAATCCCACGTTTGTTGTTGTTATTTTGAACACGACCCTGGGCCGGTGAGCAGCAGACAACAGACGGTAGGCTGTTTATCTCTTATCTAACGTTCTTTTTAATCCTATCCATTAACTTAAAATGTAGCCCTTTAAAATTTATACTAAATTACTGAAATAGATAGGATATATGTTTTACATGTACAGAATATATACATTGTAAAAGGTATGGTTGCATTTACGCCTGAAGCACGGTTCATGTTTTATTTTTTTTAACAGCGTTAACGACATGAACTCAATATTGGTATATTTATATTCTAACACTTAAAATAACTTTTGGAAACATCTGTTGGCTTACATTGATGACATATAGGAAATAAACAATCAGACTTACATCTTACTGTCCGCAATATGGGGGTACTTAACAGCTTAATGCCAAACTCTACACTTTATATGTATGCACATACATGAAATACCAGGGTGACAATTTTAGATATTTTATGTTGTGATTGAAGAATATAAAATACAATTTTTTTTTCACGCCAATTTGATTGAAATATTATTGATTCAGGCTAACGCAGTTCAAAATTTATCTTTCGACCAGTGATTAGTAATAAGCTATACATTTTGTACATTAAAGCTACACATATATCGATTGACGTATGGGTGGAGTTGTCATATTCATGGGGTGGGGTGTGGGAAGGGTGAAAATACAAAAAAATACAAAATTAGGTGAAAATTATCCACAATATTGGCTGTATCATACCGCGTCATAGACGGAATGCGATTTAAGGTAAGGGAGGGGATGGGTCAACTCAAAATCTTGGACCTTAACTTTGCTAAGCTGACTCATGTGGAAAATAACTTGAAAATTAAACGTCTCTACAGGATCTTTTTTTTCCCTGGTGAAGTGTAACACCCCACCCCCACCCCGACGAATCCTCCTCATAAATTATTTAACTTTGCAATCAAGCCATAATATAAATAAAGTTTTTATTGGAATGTAATATGTGGTATTGGTCCATGATTTCATTAAGATTAATATGAATCTCTGATAACTAGATATGTTAAAACAGGACGTACCTGGGTGACATTTTAAATGATATAGAGCATCATTTTTAATGTTTTGCTTTTTGTCAATTGATAAATGACATTGCATTTTTCACATACGTTATAAATATTGAATTTTTGCACACGACTTAAACTCAGATGTAAAAGCAGGTAAACAAAGAATAAGGTATTTTTTTTCTGTGATCATTAACCTTTTATGAATTGATTAACACCAATTATGAATGGAAAATTAAATTAATACAAAGAGGTAAATACAATTTTTGGTCAAGTACATGCGGTATAATGCAATAGCTTTTTCTAAGATACAAAAGTACATGTAGAATACTGTTAATATTTCCAGTCATGCAGTTTACATAAGTACGAAGTGAACCACTATATCTCGACCACGGTATCTGCACAATATATCGACTCAGAATTAATCAGAATCGATAAGCCTTTACATATCCTTTTGGATATTATATACAATCTAATTCTCCGTGTTCAACGGTTTATGTTATTTTTACTGTTTTGGGTGTATTGGATGCGTGTATTTATACCCTGTTACATGTAGTGCACGCGCATGTGTGGAGGAGGGGGTAAATAAAAAAACAAGTGAAAGTTTAAAGTCACTAAAGCTTTTGACCCTGTAGTAATGAAGTAAGTAAATATATATTAATTCATTTATTATTATGACTTCCATGAGATACATGCGCTGCTCTGAAGGGGGTGGGGGTAATTCACATAGGTAAGTTATCGAAAATAATAATCCTCCTCCATCCCTTGAAAACAATTTCTGGATCCGCGCACGTCATATCTATCTGCAAGCTAAAATCTAAAGTTTACCTTTAACATCCGTGTTATAATTATACCTAAATGTCATTGCTTTAACAATAGGTAATTATAGTATCAGTACTGAATAACCCCCCCCCCCCCCCCCCCCATGTCCTCTGGAAAATAATACCGTTCCATATTCCGCTTCATAGGTCATGTTTTCATTTTACAAATATGATAACATTAATTTTACTTAATCTGAATAGTCCGAGTCTGTTACAATGGCTAAAATGGTTTGAATTTTTGGAATTTTTCTTTGTAACGATACATCGCCTGATATAGGATCAATTTTGATGCACGATGACCTTGGTTTCAACTCTTGTTCATCCAGAAAATTTTCCATTCAAATATATTTATGTCATTGTGTCATATATATTATTACTGATCCAGAGATTATTAGTTATCATCAGTAACATTTCATGCAATGCTTAAAAAAAAGCTATGAGGGTGAAGATTACCCGGCGATCAATTGTGTTGATTTTTTTTTAATTTTTAGGCGCGGATCAATGACATTTTCAAAAGGGAGGGGTGTGTGTGGGGGGGGGGGGGTATTCATTGTGTTGCATGGATATTACTTATTCATATTACGCAGACCTAACTCAAAATATGGCAGAAAAATGGGAAATGGGATCATAAAATGACAAAATCAATACGGTTAATGAGAACTACTGTATCATTAAGTAAACATGGTGTTCCAACACATAATGTATAAGACATATGCATATAGATATAGAATAGTCAGCGAAAAATTTCAATCAAATGGTATTCAACGGAGCAAGAATAGTTTGTGTTGATTACCGGGACAAGGACAAATACTTGAAACGTTTCAAGTTTCATGACGCAGGTTCAAACAATTTGTCATTCCCATGCAACTTTTTAATATGCTGTTGTTGCAATAAATATTTTGTTCATTTCCTTCAAGGCAGCATAGAAGGAAATACAATGGAGATGGAAAGAGCTATCGAAAATCGTGGATGCTGCCTCGTCCGGAAGTTCCGCAAGTCCTTGCGACGCCATCTTTTATTCATTCTGACTCTCTCGGCTGTCATCTTTGGGTTTACATTGGGCTTTTTATTGCGTCTGGCCGAACCGTCAGCTGATGCACTGCTATGGCTGGGTAAGTGTGAACACAGTTATTGATAATTCTTTTTTGATGATCCAATGTTTGAAGACAGTAGATATGCATATTTTTTTATTCAGACGACCCACTGCTTCGATTATTAAACCTGAGTGACCTTGACCCTTGCATTGATTAAACTTTGATCTTCATTTTCACTGTATTTGATATATTTTGATTATTGTTTGGTATTAGATATAAATCAATCTTGAAAATGAAATAAGTATAAACAAATTAATTAAACAAATTATACGTCATATGTTTGCGAATAAATGCACAAAATGTTTTTTTTACCAATGTTAATTTAGTAAAAGGAATGTTGTTTTCGTTTTACAGGTATGCCTGGGGAGCTATTTTTACGTTTGTTGAAAATGATGATCATTCCTTTGTTAGTGTGCAGTGTCATACACAGTGAGTGATACACCAGGTGTCATAACGGGTCAGCTGTTCACAGATGTTTTTATATCTAATGTTTTAACAGTGAAAGGCTATCTACTAAACAGATAAAAATAAAACTCTTTCCGTTAGCATTCTCGTAACTCTTCTTTTCATTTTAATTGTCTTTTTAGGCACAGCGTCTTTGGACCCCAAGTCTAACGGAAAGATCAGCATTGTGGCCTTCGCCTACATAATGCTTACAAACATATTGGGTTGTCTAATAGCAATAGCGCTGTTCTACGTCATCAAGCCAGGTATATAACGTCATCTAAATCCGGGCACTATATTTTTAACTTTGAAATCTAGAAAGCAATTGTTTGCTTCGATTAGTGTTTGTTATCAAATCTTTTCATTTAATAATAATAATGATGATAAATTATAAAGACTGTTTCTCCATACGATTCGTACTTGATTTTGCAGGTAGTGAAAGTCCCCTAGTTGAAGGCAAAACAAACGTATACGAGGCCGTCCCACAGGATATATTTGCAGATTTACTCAGGTAAAAACATATATATGTAATTATAATTAATGAACAATCAAGCATTTATAGAAGAAAAATATGAAGATGTTACTCAGAAAACAGCAAAAAAGTTTGATATTTTTCCCCATAAAGGAAATACTAGTATAGCAATTGTCAGCGTAGTCCATTGCAGTTTTATTTAAAAAAAAAAAAACAATCCGGAATGTGTTATTTGTCAGAAAATTTTAAATAATTTTGCTTTTTCTTTTTCAATACAGAAACATAATTCCAGATAATATGGTGGAGGCAACATTTCGACAGACACAAACAAAATATTCCCATGAAATGATAGAGCAATTTCAATTGGTTGATAATTCAACCCGAAAGAACATATCATCCAATCAAAATTCAACAATTCAAATGGTTCAGAAACTTGTGAAATCAGTAGGGAAAACAGATGGACCTAATATACTTGGTAAGTTCAACTTAATATTTTCTTACTATGATAAATCGATAGAACGTTGTCCGGTATTCAAAACTATATTATGATATTAGAAAGTATTATACAAGCAGCTTGCACCGGGCATTCAAATTATGCGTGTTGCTAAAACGCGGAACGGAAAACGGAAAAGAAACCGGAACGGAAATCGGAGAAATACTTTGACGTTTATCGCTTAAATATTGTATAGATTGAATACAAACTTTTACTATGTAACATTTATTAATATTTTATAAATGTTTATTATTTATAGGTTGATTAATTATTTGATATCATTCTTACGATTATCTATCAACTAAATCATTGCATTCAATTTGCTGTAAAAAGTGCGAAACGGAAAAATGAAATGTACACACTTTGTGATTAATGGTTGAAGGGTTTGGTTGTGTTTTAAGTGACCTCGAAACTTGCTTGGGATTTTATACTTATTTAAAAAATTCGAACATGATATACCATCATCCACATTAAATTTTTAGTGATCCATACTATTTTTAAAAATTATTAATAGAATTATGGATATAAAAAACATGACCGACGAACCACATCCACTATCATTGTTACGAGGTTTTGCTGCAACATCTGTTTGCTAACCTTTTCGTCCGCAATTTTGAAGATTATTTGTCGAAAACAGAATCATTTCATTGGATTCCTTAGACGCTCTAGATGTCCTACAAAGTCTCCGTAGAAGTCTTCTAATATCGGTGTTCGTTTACCTACGTGATTGTACATTCCTGCAACTTAATCCAAATATAGAGCTTGATATGTTGTTCAGTTTGATAAACTGGGACTAGTGGTCAAAGCATATAATGTTAATTGTGAGAAAAATCATACATTTTTTTTACACGTTAAGATGGATAACAGTTTAACAATATTAAAATATTACAAATAGTATATCGTTTTTAGTTTGTTTAATACATCTATCAAGTAAATAACATTACAATGTATATATATCATTTTCCCTATTCCATTCCGTTCCGCTCTCCGTTCCGTTTTCCGTTTCCTGTTTAAGCAACACCCTTCAAATTATGTGTTACTGTAAATAATTGAATAATTATAATACGAGGGTAATTCTTAATTGTTTGAAGGTCTTATCGTTGCCTGTATGTTTTTGGGAACGGCTGCCGGAAAAATGGGAAAGAAAGCCAAACCATTCCTGGACTTCTTTGCCGTTAGCACCGAGGTGGTATTACAGGTGCTCCGATGGTTTCTTTGGTAAGGACATCGACAATGTGAATTCATTCTGTACAGATTCTTAATCTGTTTAAACACGCAGCTTTTAACACACGTTCAGTCTTTTAGAAGTTGCACAGTGTAACTATGATAGTTCATATCTTGAATATTTAACTCACTTAGGATGACACCGGTGGGTATATCAAGTCTGATCGCAGCCTCCATAGCAGGTACCCGTGACGTCACAGGCACCTTCTCCAGTCTTGGTCTGTTCGTTTTGACTGTGACCCTAGGGATCGTTCTTCATCAGGCGCTGTTTCTCCCCCTCATCTTTTTTCTCACCACTAGGAGAAACCCGTATACTTACTTTGTGAGTATAGGCCGTGCCTGGCTTATAGGATTTGCCGCCACTAGCACGTAAGTTAACAGTTTGACAATTCGCTTTTCTTAAAATAACCCAGATATAAATAAAAGATATCCGAATATTCGAGATTTTGAGGGTAAAATATTTTAAAAAAAAAAAATAAGTAGTTGGGACTTACAAATCACTTCGACATATCCGTATTGTACTCGACATATCAGTGTTCGAGATATCGAAGTCTAACTGTAGTATACATAGTATACATGTATGTAATTACTAATGACGTATTTGTTTAACAGAGCTGTAGCCATTCCTGAAATGTTAAACGCTTGCGAGAACAAGAATCACATCGACAAGAGGGTCTGTCGATTTGTCATCCCTTTCTGTGTGACGCTTAACGCTGATGGCAGCGCCCTCTTTATTACAGCGGCGGCCATGTTTATCGCCAACATTTCCGGTCACCCGTTGACGTTTGGAGAAGTCGCCATTATCGGGTGAGTTCTGTTATATATTTAAAATACAAGGTTCAGATATTACTTTTCCCGCTCTCTGTTCAAGTAGATTTAATACAATGCATTACATGTACTCTCATAAAAATGCTAGTAGTATACCCTATTACTGACATGATGTCCTATCCACTGTAAATGTAGTTTACATTACTGTCTATCTGTAATTCTACTTTATTTATTTTGTTACAGTTCACTCTACTGTATTTGCTTACAGCTTACGTTACCGGATTTTTGTTTACAGTTTACGATAATTTCTTTATTTACAGTTTATATTATTCTCTTTATTTACAGTTTACTGACAGCCATTGCCAGCCTTGCCCTGCCCTCTGTCCCTAGCTCAAGTATCGTCACCCTCATCATGGTCCTGTCCTCAATGAATGTCCCCGTACATGCTGTGTCCCTACTGTTTGCTGTTGAGTGGTTCTTGTAAGTATATTATAATTATCTACTGTTGAATTTTAGTACATTCGTCATTATGGTTGATAATCATGCGAGTTTTGGCACTCAAATATTATTTTAAATATGATTTAACCATACATAATAGAATACGATTTTAATAACCTTTACCTAGTTATTGTATTTGGTTTATTTATCCCGTTTTTATAGTATGTTTTAATGATCAACGCATTTTGTCGTAGATATTTTATTTTTAATTTTAGCTCATAATTTTTCATTATTTTTGTTCTTGCTTTAACCTTACGCACATTTTTATTTTATTCATAAAATAAGAAAGAAATGTCAAGATACAGAGCAATGACAGACATTTCATATTTCATTTCAGGGATCGAATTAGAACAACTTCCAATGTCTTAAGCCATACTCACTGCGCGGCCATCACGCATCATTTTAACCGACAGGGTCCAGGAAAAACGGAAGAACCGGAAATGATTGAGGAGGAAGTAGAACTTATAGTACATTCACCAGATGCGTACAACTCTTAATCTTCCGGATTGTGCAATATAAATTACAACAAATTACTGCCAAACAGCTTGTAAAACTAGGCATTGAATCTCAGTTATGTCATATATCATAATGTTGTGAAGAGTTATTTTTCGAAGAAAAAAAGATCATTTATTTATCTATTATTTTGTTTAAAAATATATAAGATCTTTATATTCACTGCTTTTTGTGATTATGATCTTTTTACAAAAGGATTGATTGTCTCTCTGTACAAGAAACCTCAAGTTAGTTATACATACTACTGACGTTATATGTTGAACCGTTGTGATTGGTACTGTTGAATAAAATTCTATTTATTTTGCTAAATTATTGTAAAATTGAAAATCTGTTGGAATTTTATGAAACACGTGCTAGATGTCTCTTATCGCTAACGCTGTTATACCAGCCATTGTATCCAGGGAAAGGCATACTCAAAGGTTTGCGAATTGGGCGGTTGTATGAAGATGACTCTCAATCTAGTGAAGTACACGTGTACAAGTACAAGCTGCTTTATGCCATCGATATATTGTAGTTTGTGCACTCTCATAACTGCTCAGACTATACATTTTATCATATAAATTTATTTGGCGAAATGTTCGTCATGTGTATTACAGTATCGTTACAACTGTCTCAAAAACAAATTCTCTGATTACTAAGTATATCAGACAACAAGAAAGACATCCATGAAATCGATGCTCTCAATAAGAATTAAAAGAATGGGTTTTTTTGTTTGCAATAGGAAGGAATCTGACAAAAATTCTCAGTGATGGGAACGTATTCTTGAATTTTCGATTCTTACATCTTATTATAGACTACAAACGGGAATTTCATAGAGCGTTGGTAGGTCAATGAAGCGTGCAATGCTGATTAAATTTACGTAGCATTCTTTAATCGATTTGTCATTTCTAGAATATCAGCTATACCCTTTTCGTGCTTACAGATAACCGGTGTTGTAAGAAAGAACGAAATGATAAGCTTTTTGACATTTTTAAACACATTTATTTAGACTGATTCATAAATTAGTCAACTAGTGCAAAGAGTCTACAACAAATGCCTGCATGTATAATACTAGCGATCCATTCTCTGACAGGGTCTTCATGTAATACTAGCGATCCATACAGTTTCTGACAGGGTCAGCATTAAACACGGCGTCGGCTATTCTTCATTACTAGACGACATCTGGACGTAGCCATCTTCTTTGGTATTTCAAGGTTTTCGAAAATCCCCTTTTTGTCGTTATTCGTCATGTGCGGGATATTTTGACTACATGAAGTTTGGAGTCCATCGGGATTTGTCCTGTTTCTCTTTGGTGGGAAACACGTCTCGGGCTCATTCCTAATCGCCAGGGATTAGACGACGACTTCATGTTCCATTTTCAGACAAAGTTCTCGTGGTTGAACATTTGCTTTTTCCTTGATTCCAGTCGAGTTAATCGTTCCGACATCTGAAAGAAAGAAATACTCATTTGAAAATTTTACGTTCCTTAAATAATTATTTCAGTCTTTGAATTTAAGGTAATTAAAAGAAGCACGGTATCCAAGTGAAATAAAAGTTAAAAGCTATGGAATATTTAACAAGGTTATGCATGTACACAGGATTTTAAGTGCTATTAATTCCTATAGGCTGAATTCTGTTTCAAATTCGCTTATGTTGAGTTTTACCTTTTGAGCGATTTTCTGGGCGATGGTTTGACCTTGAAGTCTCTGAGCGGTGTCAAGGACGGTGTAGATGGCACAGGTAGAAGTACACGAGTCCAGAAAGTTCCTACAGATTTCTATCAGATCCGGCAGATCGTAGCGATGAACAGCACACATCAGCTCTACAACAGATAAAAGAAAGATCATAAGTATTTTGTTTGACATAAAATAAGTTCTTATACTTTTTATTTCTCGGAGAGAGAGAAAGAGAGAGAGAAAATTGAATCGAACCTGTCAAGTCATATGGCTTGATGTCTACTCGTCCTGTATGGATGTAGTGCACGAGTTTTTTAAAGATGGACACGCTCACTTCCGGTATGTGGACCGTTGGTTTGGGGATTTGTCCGATGTGTTTCTTACTAGACTTTTTCTTTTTAGAGAAGTGGGATGATTCTTTCACTGCCTTCAAGATCAGTTGATAGAATACCCTGTCAAAGAAAAAAAATCAGTTTAAAAATTTATTTTTCATAAACTTAGTCATTCATAAACTAAGTCAAACCTCTTGAATTTCTTGTTTCATGTAGTCTTTTTGGATTAAAACAAATTATGACAGTTTTAGGCCTTAATATGCATAACTCAATGTATATTGATTATAATCAATTTTGAAACTGATATAAAATAGATCTATAATGAAAAAAAAATGGACATACCTGCTTCGTGTAGACATGATGGATTTGACACCGTGGACGGGAGTCAAGGTGCTACCAACCAAAAACGTGACGTCACAGAGGTCAGGCATATCCATGACTACGTTCAGAGCCTCGCTCACAGCCTCGGCATTGACATATTTCACGGAATCAGCATCGTCCTCGCTTTCAGAATCGGAGGAATCAGACCAAGCTTCCTCATGAAGCCACGCCCCTCTCTGTTTCCACGCCCCCTCTTCATCCTCGCTTTCTGATTCGCTGATGCAGGAGTCTACGTCACTGATTTCAGAATCACTGTCGGAGTCGTCATTGCTTCTCCATGGTGACCATTGAAGGAAATTGTTTAGTTGGTTTCTCTCCAAGTTCGTGTCCGAGTTGGAATCGTATCCGGACGAGAATCCTGTTAAACCAAACATATCATTATTTGTTAAAGACAAGTAAAAAATGGGTCTATGAGCGATGTATGGAAAATACTTGTTCGTCAATTGAGAATTAATAAAATTCTTAATTCATACTTAGTCTAAGTCTTTCTGGAAGAAAAGAGAAAATGAATTTTAAATTTGTTTATTTTTTTAATATGGTTAAACAAGCTATATAAATACATTACAGATGGTTCATTGAGTAAAAAGGCGTGTCAAAATTTTTTGTCGAAGTTAAGAACATCTGCGCATCAAGTTTGTCGTATTTAATATAGGGACATCGATTCCAACTGACACATATCAATGGCTATAAAATACGTTTATTAACTAGGTATTATATTTTTCCGTTGTTGGAATTAATTTTGCATTTATATACGAGCATTTTAGCTAATACAGAATTGTATTTTTTTTTAATTTCAAAAAGCCGTTAGGTAATTATAGTTTCATCTAAATTACGCAGCTGATAAATTATACAAATATTTTATATTAAAATGTGTATAGTAATTAAATGTAAGGCATAAATGATATGAGGAATATATTTAACTCTATAAAGTTATAACTTTTTAAAGTTAATAATCAATTGGATCGGCAGGTACAACGCAGAAACCATTCTATATTAAACACGTACCTTCAGGGGTTGTCTCTCTTTCCCCGCCACCGTTGGAGCCCAGAAGACAAGTGGTGGATCCAAAATCTGTCATCTCCATACCTCTGAACGTATTCCAAATACTGTAGCTAAAGTGTGAAAGTTAGGATGAGTAATGGAATATTTCAAACACCCACGAGACTTTTATACCCTGGTCAGCGATGATAGAAGTTCGTTCACCCCGCTTGGCACGCTGACCACCGTGACAGGTATGACCGTTAGATCGGTGGTCAGCGTCGGGGGTTGACAAGCGAAGACGATTGGTTAATTGGTTTGGTGGCAGAATATATAATTATCCTAATTAAGCAGTGTTGGTACAAATGGAATGATTGATTAGTTGTCGAATGTGACAGATATGTAGATGGTGTTTTATTTTTTAGTCTTGTAAACTGACCTTCCTCACACACACACACCTACCCTCACGTAAATTTTGCCACATACATGTACTAATGTGTGCAAAAAGGGTTGCTTAGACGACGCAATAGAAAAATTCTGGGGGTAAAATACCGCACACCAGGGCCATATTTATTACATAAATTCTAAAGAATTCATTGTCAAAGAGAGAGAGAGAGAGGGAGAGAGAGAGAGAACGGAAAAAATGTTGGGGAAAAAATTAGTTGAAACAGCAGGAAGGCGTTATAAACAAAAACATATTTTTTAGATTCAAGCGCTGATTAAATATGATGGAACTGTTTTATCTTTCATCAGTGCAGTGTTGTATTATTCACGTTTACTTTTTAAGCCTGATTAGAATTAAACTTGTATACCAAAAAACTCTCTGATCGTAGTTTTAACAGGGCTTCATTATAATGGTTTATGTATACAAATGGGTATGGTAATTTAGCAAGGTATTGCATAATATAAAGCTGAAATGCACCCTTTTTTTACAAACCAACCGTTGAATATTATAAAAAATTAAAACGATAATGATCAGAATAGAAACACTGCATTTAAAAGAGAATCGGTTGTTGTCACTATACATGATAAATCTCGCAGTGTCTACGGCATAAAAATATATGACAGATCATATTACCTGTATCAAACTCGATGAATAGAAAAAAAAGAGATAAAGAGAGAGAAAAAATGGTTTTGGAGACAGCGAAAACGTATGCATCGTGGATAATTATGAAGTCAATTTTCTTTCTTAAAAACGATTCTTAAAGAGAGAAGATTTGCAGATATTCAAATAAGCTAGCATATGGATAAAAGTGACTAACTTACAACTGCGTTTTAGGATATCGCCTCCTACATGTGCCACTGATATAAAACTTCGGGGTGTTTGATTCTCCTGATTTGAACATATTTTATTGTATACATATAATAAGAATCGATACATATACAAATGGTTTGGACACAAGTTCTGACAATTTACTAGGTCTTTACTATTAAATAGAAAATTATACAAAACTTACAACTGTTATTGCATGATATAGAATTGCTATTACGATAAATGAAAATAGTTGATATATACAAGAATAAGAAACATGCACATTAACAATATTAATAAAATCTACCAGTTTCATTGATAATTAATTGTACTAATGAGAATAATTGCTTGTTAATATCAAGGGATAATGACTCATCGCACCACAATAAAAGATGAGTATTAATTATATGAAAATGGTCTAGTTGACTAGTTATATCGGATTAAGGATTTCTCCTCTGATTCTCCTCTGAATAGTAATTTTATTTACAGTCATAAAATAATCGCTATAGATAAAAGATGATATGATTTTGACAGAATGAATATGCACTTTTCTGCTGTAATCGTACATAAACTTGTAAAAGCAAACTTGAAGTTTACAAAAGCTTTCGTTTTTATCCAACAATAGTTAACTAACTCCGTGGTCGACGACTTGGGGCGGGGGGGGGGGGGGGGGTCTCATGCATCTATCTGCACTCGCTTTTTCTAAAAAAAAATGTTAAATCCTATATCTTCTATAGGTGTTTTCAAAGAGAAATGAGAAACCTCTGAAAAATTCGAAATTCCAAACCGAGTGTAATATACAAATCAGTCTATCTGACATGATTGATGCAGATAAAATTTTAATATAATGAATACGCCAATGGTCGTGCGATTTGAAAAAAAATGACACGGTTAGAAAAAAAACCCAATTGAATGAAGCAAATAGGATGTAACCAATAAATGGAATTCGTTACGAGGGTTGTTCGGAAATTATTGAGACAACTCGAATATTTTCTTTTCTAATTGACGAATTTTGGTGAAAATTGGCATTGACACTGAAGAAACGCCACCAAATAATAAAACAAACTAATATTAAAAGAATATTTAATATTTTGTTTACGACGGTAGATAAACAAGTCGGTGGTCGGGGTACCCGGCGCAGCTATGAACTCGGAAATTTAACAGCTTAAACATCTACTTTCTAAGTGTCCGTAGAATCACAGTTAATGATAAAAGAAATCAAATTAAATATGTTCATTTTGCTATTCTTTGCGACTAGCTTTTGATTAAGTTTCACCGATGTTCGAGTTGAAATACGGATATGGTACACAAATATTTACCAAACAATAGAAATCTGACAACGACTTTACATTGAATTTTGAAGTCAAGGCGGCGCATTGAAAACCGTCAAACTGGTTGAAAGCTCAAAAGAAGACCTTTTAAGGCCACGCATTGCTAAAAAAAAACTTTACGATGACAGGACAAGTATAGAGCTTCAGCTCATCATATTTTTTTCACTGATTGTTTAACTAGATTAGGCCAATTAAAGGGATTAATTATCAAGTACTTTTGACACACTAACTGTTGTCAACAGTTCTAAAATATATAAAAAATAACTGCAAGAGACATTCACAGTAATTAGACTTTCGGGTAAAAATAACTCGATTTATCCCCTAAAAAAACAAGAATGAGAGAAAATGATGACATCTTGAAATGAAAACAAAAGATGAGAAATAAAGAATAATTCTTATTTCCGTTCGTTTGTAAGGTGTTTAAAACACAGGAGCAATAAGAAGCGTTGAAATGACGCTGCGAAAAGTTTGCGGTTGCGCCGGGTCACTGGACGAAGGCACGTTGGTCAGCTTACCAGGAATGATCTATTCATGCCATGGAAAAGAAAATTTTCAGATTGATAAGCATTATCCTTATTTACGTTTTGGGGAAATTTTAAGAGTTTATCTTTTTTATTAAAAGAATAATAGAAAATGTCTCATTAATTTCAGAACAACCCTCTTATGCATCAGTTTAACCTTACCGCAATAATGACTTTCATATTCATTTAACCAATGTCAGAGATGATTAGTATTATCCAGGGAACGTCAGCACTCTGTTACATGCACCGGACTCAAAAGGTCTCTGCCCCTTACTGCAGCATGCTCAATATAATAAAATTTTAATATAATGAAGACGCCAAGTTTATCTGCATCAAAATCAGACTTATAACGCAAGTGTGAAACGACCCAATTCAAAATTATGTAAAATCATCATTTCAGAGAGAGAGAGAGAGAGAGAGAGAGAGAGAGAGAGAGAGAGAGAGAGAGAGAGAGAGAGAGAGAGCTCGTGCCTTGTGGATGTATTTCCTAGAACTTTGGTACTTGTTGTCAAACATCAAATCTAAACGCTTATCGATTTTAAACTATCTTTATTAATTGAAAGATCAATAAGTTTTATAGATAAACGTGACAATCGAAAATAGAGTATTTTTTTCTGCATAGTAGCGACCCCCTCCCACTCGTATTGCGACCTACAATAATTATTTTGTTTGATAATTTATTTCCGAGGCCTTTTTTTTTTTTTGGATAATAAACAATTTAGCAAATACCCGTACAAATTTAGCATTTTATTTATCGAAGACACATATAAATAACTTAGTTTGCACATATAAGCACAAACGAAAACATTTCACAGAACACATTTTGTATTTTGTACGTAAAATACCCTGAAACGCAAAACGGTTTTATACCTTTATAATTAACGTTACTTGATTGAAAAAACCTAACAAATATAAAATTTACCAGTGGTTTTAATGCTCAGGTGTATTTATTCTTAAACGAGCATAATTATACACATTACAATTTATGTTTGATGAATGACGCAACAAGAAATTGGAAATAGCATAATTCCAGTAAAATCTGGAATGCTATCTAAGCATAAATTCCTGAAAATAAACATTTGTTGACATTAAATATTTGTAATGTTGAATTACTCTACAAAAATACAAACGATTAAAAGGAAAGGTATATGTGCGAGCATATAAACAAACAGGATTAAAGGAATGTTGTTGACAAAATTTAATTACAACGCTTGTTTTTTTTTTTATTAAACAGGTGAATGTTCCCAATACGGACAAAGTATTTACCTCATGTAGCTATGGAGTGCATCAGTGTTCTTGGTGTGCGGGGGATGTAGAGTTTTTTTGTATATCGTGTCAATGTGGTCCGTGCCCCAGTGTAAAGAGAACCATTTAAAGGATATCATAACAATAGACCGTAATGATATGACATACATATACCGTGGTAAAATCAACAACATCCCAACACCAGAGTGTGAGACATCCCAGCAATGTTTACATTAATCCTCTTCTGAGGACCAATCGAACAGATTCAGACGTTTTTCCCTTGGAGAAAGTAAACACTGAATTCTGGATATGCAAGGGGATTATAAAACAAAGAAACAACAGCATAGAGGGACCATTCACACTATCAGAATCGAGGCTCTCTTTTACAGACCTGTTCTTCAGCAGTAACTTGTCTGGAGTACATACCGTGAACAATGAGAGTGAACTGATTTATATAGATAGGAACCATCTACAAACTGTCAAGGGATTTGATAACAACTAAATTCATAAAAAGAACAGACTCTACATGGAGACCACAGTGTCTCTTTCGGTTCCCTCCGCTGGGCATGTATGAAGAGAAAGCAAGGGTAGGGAAGGTGCATTTTAATTTACCCGGTACAACCAGAGCGGACAACTGACAAAAACCTCATTTTTTTCCTTCACAATTAGGGCCAGGACAAGAGCCATGTGGAGGTTGTACTGACGCACTGTCACACATCCTGGTGTGTGGTGATTCCACCAAACCATTACAGATGTTAGACAAGGACGGTCATTTCCTGTCATATCTACCGACAGAATCACAAGAGATGGGTAGTCCAGACAGTCTGAGTTATGGTGTCAACACTCACCGTCTCTTGGTCGGAACACAGCTGGACAACAAAACGTTGTATGTCTACAGGTATATCACTAGATAGGACAATCTGACAGGTAAGTTTGTCATTCAGATGATGAATATAATTATGTATTAAGTATTATGCATTTTAATCTTAAATGAGATCTGCGTAAACCTTATTTATTGATGATATATCACTCAGGTCTTAGCAAGTTGATAAAGATGCATGGTTACGATTTTGGTCAAAAATTATTTTTTTGATTTAAATGTTTACAATGCCTAAGTAATATATTTTTAATATGCAACCAACATTAGAATGTCATTTATTGAATTATGAAGGAGTTACAGAGCTTACAATTCTTTGCTATGTAAACAAAGCTTTTGTTTACATTTTGAATGTTGAAGTGAAAATTCCAGTTTTAGACCTCAATTGAATGTGTTAAACGTCCGAAACTGTTTCTATATGCTTAAAATGAGAAAAAAAATTTACAGACAAATCAGTTTGAAAAAGATTTTTTCTGGTATATTTAACTTATGTAAACAAAAAACGGGGCACGAGCCTTGTTTACATGACAAAGAATTGTAAGCCCTGTATCTTGCTTAATGACTTCACCACTGAATCTCAAATTTTTATTTGATCATTTGAAATACATTTCTAAAGCATTATAAATAATTAAATCAGAAAAATAGAATTTGAGAAAAATCGTGACCATGCCTCTTTAAATTCCCTACCAGGAATATGGGAATGTAGTAAATATTTTGACACTCTTTAGTTCAGTGACCATTTCCAAAATGTTAGATGTTTCTCTCGATCCCAATTTTTTCTTGTTGCACTGGGTATGCAGATTCTGATGTTTAATTTCCTCTTTAATTTGAGCCATGAGTGCAGCTCTCGGAACATAATATCTTGTAAGTTGTAAATTTGGAATATTTTCCCCATACCACCAAGTTTGCACAGCAATTCCACATGTACTCGTACGCCATTGTTGGTGATAGGATTCATTTGATGTAAGCCAAATACCTAAACTGATACTTGTTGTGTTTTTCCAAGACGAGAGAGAAGCATATGCAATTTTACATTTGTTGTTACCCTGTTCCCACCTATGTGCATCATTTGTGTCTCGAAGTAGCAATGTACATTTCATAAATGTTCTGCATATCGCAACGTGGTCCTTTCCAGAAGCAGGCAGTTGGTCTTCAGAATCGAAAGAGAATTCATGTACCTTTTTGTGTCTCTATATACCATCACTTGTTTTGTACTGCTTATTGCAATTTAGACACAGATACTTCATTTCATTACTATCAAAGAGGTCCTTCATTTGATTTGCTTCTCCATCGAGAGCGCATGTTTTTCTCTGATTTCATCCACATCTAGAATATATTTTTTATATCAAAATATAAACCATTGCATTAGAATGCCAACTTCTATACAGCAAATGCAGCAGTGCTTTACTATTAAATAGTTCGTCTTCTTCCTTTTTACAATACCAAATTATATTTAAAGAAAATTATTATCTTGGCGTAAACGAACAAATATAAATAACAAATTAGTTGATAAAATTTTATGTACCATCTGCAATCTTTACATGTTCGTCAAGATGTATGTTAATGTACTTGTCCGGATCAAATAGATGATAAAACAGAGTCTGATGGTTGACATGTTCATCTTGTAGATCCTTGATGCCCATCAGATACATGTGAGCACCCACGATGTAAGAATCCAAACAGTCATTCGTCCAAGCATAATGAGATCTGCAACATATGTATATTACAATCAAAAACTAAAAAATAAACAACCAATGCAATTATCAAAACCATTTTACTTCCTGTATTTTGGGGTAAGTTCTTCAGGGCCATGGACATCTATTCTCCCTACTGTGTTTCTCATGTGACTGTGTACCTGTCTCTCCTGCTGATGACACTTTGTAGATTTGTTCATGAATGAACTGTAAAAAAAACTTCTTTCTTAATATTCAGTAAGAATAATTTTTTTTAATTTAGGTAAATTATGCGGCTTGCATTTATCAGAAGTTGTACCAGAGTGACATACCATTTTGTTGACTATATTTAAGTTTTTTTTCATAAAATTCTAATGATTTTGCCCGTCCCGTATTATAAATACAGAAGGTCAAAGTTCATGATTTCCAATTTTCATATTGGTGAAATGTAAGCAATTTGTGAAGATATGTACATTTTATATGTGACTATTATGGGGTTTATTTATGCTCAAAATATTCGAAAATAATATCACAATTTATATCATGATTCACTTTTATTAATTTCTGATGAACTATCTAAAAATAGAATAAAATGCAACAAAAGTCTTAATTTTTGATTACTATTATGTAAACGAAAATATCTTAATTGAAACCTTTACAGGTTTACTGATTTCAGGAACAACGTATCTTAGATTATGTGTAATCTGATGTTTTCAAAACCATATGATGCGGACTTCGTTTTTGTGGAAATTCATAAAATGCTTGTGTTCTGTTATTTTTTCATTGAAACTACAAAACCCCGCGAAATAAAATTAAACTGTTTTAAAATTATTAATTAAACACCAAGTTTTTTTTGTTAAAAAAAAATAAAAGTTCATAATAGGAATTAATAACTACCGGTACATATTCTTAGATAAAATCATTGGTTATGTTTTAAAGTAACCTTGATACAGTGATGAGAAGTACTAAATCCACAAAAATTATCTTTACTAATAATAATGAAACCAGAAAATATCAGTGACATATTTCAATCAATAATGAGTATGTAGATATGTAAATAAACAAAAACAGAGATGAAACTGTAATAAATGGATTTTCTTTGCATATTCACAAAAAGAAATTAATTTAAATAAAAACCCTTTAATTCAAGCGAACAATAACAGGTAAAGAACTGTATCTGCAGCTGTATGATTGAAGGAGCCATGCTTTACCATCTGGTAACTGAAACTTAACCAAACACATTGATACCAGTGGAAGATTCATCATACTATGCAAACCTTCTGGTCGATGAATGACACACTGAAGTTTACTGGATTCCGTCATACCATTGTAAAGCGCTAGTTGGGCCTAATGCGCTTTCTCATTGGTTAATACGTCACCTCCAAATACCCTCTTAAGGTTTGAAGGTTTGAAGGTATATCATAATCATTATCTCAGTCTGACCTTGTAATACATTTTCCATGAGTTTATTGGAGTGTATCAATCATTTCCTCCGATTTATTTTCGCTTTGTCTAAGAGGTCAGTAATTGCACAGTCAGTTTTTTGACAGCTCGTGTTAAGTTAGGGGTGAGATATGTATTCTGGAACACATAACTTGTAATTTTTAAGACTGTCCACATACTAGACAAGAACCTGCATAATATGGTGGATAAAATTATTTTCTAGACAAGTATACTCTTCCAAGTTTGGAATAAATAAACTGTTTTCGACTTCACTGTGTCATCCAGTGTAGGATCCACAACTCTTTTTTCTCATGCCACAAGCAAAAACTAGTGCCAGCTTTGTCGCCTTCTGTCAACACTCATTTGAGATTGACTACGGGTTGAACTTATTGTCACCTATAATGTCGCACGACTTACTTAGTTGATGTGTACCAGTAATTTGCTTATCCTCCTACACTGACTCTGTAAGCAGTCTCTTGATATGCTGCTGTTGTCTGCTCAGTAGGTGGTGTTTTCTTTTTGCTGATGAAGATGCTGTCACACACATGCCCATCTTTGACAAAGTATCTTTATTCTTTAAACGAGAAAAAAGCTTAAAAGAAAATCCATTACTGCATCATCATCATCATCAGTGTTCAAGAGTTTTCAGTCTATATATGGAACAGTGTACCAAATATTCAGTTAGCAAAGATGATCAGACTAAAGGGTATCGAATTTAATTCTATACCAATCATTTATCTATCAATTTTATTTAGGTAGTCAGATTTTTAAAAAATCACATAATCATCTCATAAAAAAAATTATATTGAAATATAAAATTTAAGTTGTACACATTTTACCTAAAGTATGACAGCATAAAGGACTGCAAATTGATTTAAACACTAGATTTTTCTTGCATCATCAGTAGCTCCACCATGGTCTAGAATCTGGTCTATGACATATTGTAAAGGAGACACGCGTGTTGTTGGAATTTAACATTACACATGAAGCGACCGTGGCTCTCTTTAGGTTGTTGTTAGAAAGTGTTAGCATGTACTTGTAAAACAAAGGTGCCCACAACTTTATTTCTTCATTTACTTTGTCAAAGCTCAATGTTGCCAGGCTTATGCTATCCATTTGCCTTAGCAAAGAACAGTAAACACTTGCGGTAAATTTGCCAATTTCCTGCTGTAGTTCTGTCATAGTATGGTTGTTGATAACATCTTTTAGCGGCGAATTTTATATGGCTCGAACTGTCCTCTTTGGTGCATTTTGAATGGCTAAACTTTTGACAAGTTCGCGGACCTAATTGACAATTGCAATCTTTTACCAGTTTGTCCTTACTTTCTCTGTTTTCTTCGTTTTGTATACAACCTGCAACTAATAGAATGATCTAGGTATTCAACACTTAGCATAGCTCACAAATAAAGTTCTATAATACAAAGAAAGTTACAAATTTAAATCAAAGTACTGAAGTACTGAAAGCCGGGCTCTTTTGGTGTGTGTTTATGCATATTGTGTAGTAAAGACTGAAAATCTCTCTCTCTCTCTCTCTCTCTCTCTCTCTCTCTCTCTCTCTCTCTCTCTCTCTCTCTCTCTCTCTCTCTCTCTCTCATGCTTTTAATGTCGGCAAAGCATCAGAGAGCGACCAAATTTTGTAAGCGGCTATAAAAAAAAATATGTCTGTCTAGTAAAAGTTAAAAAGTTCAACAGTTGCTGCCTTGAATTTTGCAACAAGCATTATATATTCAATCCCCGTTTCTTCATCGCGCAGCAAAGTAGTTCATGGAAATTCATGCGCATTGTATGTGTCCAAAATGCATAGTAATGTTTTAAAAACACGTTATTAATAAGAAAACTAAAAAAGATAGACAATTCATTAGAAATTTTAAAAAAGAAACAAAATGCCAACACTTTTGACAAAACGTGGTTCTTTGTGTAACTATTTGGTATAGCGGAAGCTTTACCTTGACGCTGTTTGGTTTTTTGTTTATTTGTGCTATTTATAGTAACATTGGCGATTTGCCTGCCTATAGCCAGGACTCTGCTTTCAGCAGAGCCCGGCTAAAAATCAGACTTGATATGGACTATTGTTCCACCACCGACTAATAGTGCACATTTATTTAAGATGGTGTTTTTATTTGTTTATAAATACAATCAATAAACTTGCTTAATTTGCCTCTTCATATGGTAACAACCCACTCCCTTAACATTTTAATTCTAAACTACATCATGATGACACAAATGTAAGAAGTTAAACATAAACAATGCAGAGAATCTTCTCATAAAACATTAAGTTCTAATTGCTGATGTGTCCAACACATTTTGCTATCTATAATCATGATCTTACACAGTTTGCACCGATATGATGATAAGATTTATGTTATGAAACGCCAACAATTACCATAATTTTACTTGGTGTGAAAGTCTTAATGGTAATTGGTTTAACATTTTTTTCTTTGGCGTAGCTAAGACTAGTCTCTGCTTATCCTCTTGCGTAGCCTGACACTCCTCTGGCTCAGTGTGTTCCTCCTTCCGTGGAGTTGAAAACATTGTTTTCTTTGTCTTCCTTGGTGTTGGTGAGTGTACTATACTTCTCTTGTCTTGTGAACTTTGGGGTTCTCGCTATATTTATTAGCAAAGCTTTTGTGTGGTTTTTCCTCAGAATCCCCAAAACCTTACCCTTTTTCTTCGTAGAGCGTCCATTTTATGTACTCCATATCAGTTTAAGTTTCTGAAACAATTTTATACGTTACAGTAATAAACTTGCACAAGTGTAGACATGTATGTTTTCTTTCTTCTTTTGCAGTTCCATATTCATGTTAACACTCTCATAATCGATGTCCAGGGTCACATTTCATAATTGAAATGATTCTATGTAAAAATTCAACAATAATTATTACGACCAATTTGGTGACATTATATATAATAATGTAGAGTTTGATAATATGTCTCAAGATAATCATTTGACCTTGTGATTAAATGAGTGTTATTTGTCATTTCTGAATAACCAATTTTTGTACGGTTATATTATAACATCATAGAATTAAAATTAAAGTAAACTCATCATCAACAAAAATAAATTACCAAAGAGATTAAAAGGATGGGAAAAGTGGTTAAGAGTTAATAAAAGAAATTTAAATGTGTTCTCGCAAGTTATCTCCAGAGGATTGCAGGTTGCAATATGTACAATATCAAATTCGCACCATATAGTTTGTGTCATCGTCGGAAACCCACGGTTGATTACTCGTTGTTCCTCTCTCCATCAACCGTGGGTCCCTTTAAACTTCGACCCTCGTATTGAAGCACGCAAGTTGATTGGTAGCTCATATTGCACCCTGACTAAATTTGTCCAATCAACAAGTCGCTTTAAAAGCTCGTTCGAATCGTTACAGTATTTAATTGGCGATCGCAGAACAATTTGTATTGATAGCAAGGCCAAGATAATACAGCCTATTAAAACAGAATGGTTTCATCACTGTAACGACTAATTTGATTGAATGATATTATAACTATTTGGTCATTAAAACGGGTGTTGAAGTTTAAAGGGACCCATGGGTGATGAGGAGAGGAACGATGCGTAATTAATCGTGGGTTTCCGACGATGAGTTTGTTTTATATGTGTTTTAAATTGAAGTTTAGGCAATATCACCCCTTGTCCTTACAGGAAATCGGTATATATTAACTACTGTGGTTTCATTAATATTCAAGGGTATCAATTTTCGTGGATAAAGTGAAAATCACAGTTTCAAGGATATGTAAATTCGTGGCCAATGACCCTATCGATACAAAATGTTAATAGATATTGCACTTCAATGAACATTAAATTTCGTGAATTTGTTTGATTTTGGTGATAGGTTTGTAATTGAATGTTTACACAAGGTAAACAATGATTTTTGGAAAGATGTGTTAAATTCATGGTTATGTTTTATTATTACCTATATTGATCACCCAAAGGCAAAAGATAATCTTTTAAATTCTCCGGTGTGGTACAATTCAAAAATACTCATAGCAAATAAATATGTTTTCATAAAAACTTGGTACAAGAATGGTGTAAAGGTCATACAAGATTTTTATGATGAAAATTGTAATTTTTTAAGTTATGAAGACTTTAAATGTAAATACAATCTCAAGAATATATGTAAAATGCAATACAACAGTGTTAAATCAGCAATTTTTAAGTTTTTTAAAATGTCTAACATTGACAGGACTTCTGTTCAAAGAAATCCTAATCCATGTATACCATTTTTTCCCCAAACAATCATACTCCATGAAAAGTGTACAAAAATTATTTACAATGTTTTGAAGGAAAATGTGGTTGTTCCAATTGCTGTAACCTACGAAAGCCGAGAAGGATCATTCGAGATTCGAGATTCGAAATACGAGATTCGAAATACGAGATTCAAGATTCGAAATTCGAGATTCAATATCTAAATTAACCAATCAAATCATGGATCTGAAACCTGTATCCTAGCAACATCAAACTGTTCTAAATAAAGATCATTCGTACATGCTCTTTCCTACAAATAAATGCTATGTTCACAAATAATTATTTGTATTTACTTTTACACAGAATATCTAAGTAGACTAGTAATAATGCAGTGTGCTTCGCGGATCTAAGTGATTTTGTTTGCCCTGGTGCATTTCCACCTGATGCGTTTGAACCCTGGGGTATTTCACCACCAGTAATAGTTTAAAACCCGGGTTTTTTCACCCCTTTTGTGTAAAAATGCGGTTATGGTAGAGAACTTCATAAGCGTAGCTAATTTTTTCTGTAGGGGGTCCTAGACCAATTTTAAAAAAAATTACTTTGTTAATTTAATAAGCTCCAATTTTCCCGAGGAGGGGGTCCAGATCCCCTGACCCCCCTCCTTTCTAGATCCCCGCATGAAGATTAGTACATGTATCTAAATAATCTAAATATAGATAATCTGTCCTGTTTCACTAATAAATATAAGCATTACTTATCGTTTTTATGTATGCATACAGTGATACACTAGTACTATGATTATAAACAAATCATTGAGATATTATCACATCATACGGAATTATTAATAAATATAATTTTTTTTCCTTTTCCTCAGTAAACAACTTATTATGAGTCTTACTTTTGGAATTGTTTTCAATATAGAAGGATACCTACTCTCTACAATTAAAGGTAGGGATGATAGGGTGCCAATTTGTTCACATTGCCGATTTCTTGTGCAGAAAACAGTAAAACTTTTTAAAAATTTGATTGTGCATGAATATTTCAAAATTAATTGTTGTACATGTATTTTGTTATAATTCATTTATTGATATATCAACAAGAAAGAATAAAAGCATATGTTTCACAGCCAAGTTAAGTTTCTCTGTAGTTTCCTACCCCCCCCCCCCCCCCGCACCAAAATTGACAATAATTACATATAAGTCAAAATGTTTACTTTTTTTGTAAGTAAATCTCTAAAGATGTAAATAAGCGCTGCAAAAATGTGTGTACTTAATATACTACTACATTACACTTAGCCAGATAAAATATAATCAGGATGAAGCTACAAGGGGTGAGTGGTGCAAATTTACCAATTTGTCGCCATACACACAGAACACCAAATAAAGAAACTGTGAGTGGTGTGTGGAATGCATAAAAGATGGCGGCAAATTATCTCAAATAATCAGTGCAAAAACCCACAAATAGGCTGTTATTTGTTACCTATCCTGCAAAAACATTGATAAAAAATGTTATTGTCCCATAACATAGCCGATTAAGTTAATGTGTACATATGGTCAACGTACATGTAATTCTAATATAGAAGAAGGCGGACGTATCAGGCGGGGATCCAGAAAATTAAATTTCAAAAATGATCGGTTGAATTACATTAAATGCTTTGAAAATTGTCTTAAACTATCGCACGGGTCAAAATGCATGATAGAAGCTAGGTACAGTGTAATTGGAAACTTTCATTTTATATCAGTATGTAGTATTACCTATTATAACAAATGAGAGTATAGCACAACTGCCACAAGCAATACATGTCCTTTACCGGCACCACCTCCCTCCCCATAAAAAAATGAAACAATTGTCGTTTTATTTGCTAAAATGTGTGTGGTTCAAGATTTTTCTAAAGGACATACCCGATTAGAATTGAAAAAGAGTCGTACGTTTAATACTAATTATGTCAAAATTTTTAGATTCATTTGGTTATATTTTGGTCCATTTGGGTAAATAGATGCACCAGCGCAGCTCTAATTCATATATAATCAGGCATTTTCAAAAATTAATAGCTTTAAATCCAGTGGATGAAAAAAAGGAAAGCAAGTCGAACTCGATGAGTGCTAATACCTGTGTTGAATGAATGGTACAGTAGGATATGCGCAAAAAAGTCCCGTCTACTCTTCCTACCCTATATTTATTGGAATATTAAATCCGATTATAAGAGTCAAATTAAAAATCAAGTACGGATATGTACCTGTTTATCAAAAGTAAAACTACTCATAATTTATCTACAGTGCATCGTTATGGAGCTACACAGAAAGTTTTATATTAATTTGCCGAGCCAAATAAAAAAAACCCTGGAAAACGAAGAGAAAACAAAGTGGGGACAGAATAACTGGCAAACTAATTAGGACTATAAAGCCCCCCCCCCCCCCCCCATCTTGAAATGTATATACTGAAAACAGATTATTGGAGTACAACATCCGCACACAATTTAAAGAACATTTCATGGTTTTTTTTTTCATTTTCGCTAGCTAATGTAAGACATCACAAATACCCCAAACCCCCGCACGGAAAAGGAAATGCTAGGGGATGAGAGAGAGAGAGAGAGAGAGAGAGAGAGAGAGAGAGAGAGAGAGAGAGAGAGAGAGAGAGAGAGAGAGAGAGAGAGAGAGAGAGAGTCGATGTAAAATTAAAGCTTGCTAGTTGGTCTGCCCTACCCTAGCTACCTCCTCTCTTTTCTCCTTTTAGAGGCTTAATTATTGTCTATATATGCTTGTAACAAATCAAATTAATTTCGAATTCTAAATCAAAACTGAATTTGACACTACCAAACTCTCTGTCTGTCTGTCTGTCTGTCTGTCTGTCTCTCTGTCTCTCTCTCTCTCTCTCTCTCTCTCTCTCTCTCTCTCTCATCACCTAGCATTTCCTTTTCCGTGAGGGGGTTTGGGGTATTTGTGATGTCTTACATTAGCTAGCGAAAATGATAAAAAAAAACATGAAATATTCCTATTCCTATCTGGATTGTTGTCGTTGAGGTTGTAAATCATTATATCTTCTATGGTTTAAAACTTTATGATAACCTATATTTTGACATGTCGATTATTTCATTGAATTTCGTTTCATAGCTAAAACCACACTCAGTTTTTATTATTTAGATTAAACAGATCTTTCTTCGCGAGCCGATTTTTACACAGTTGGGGCGAATACACAACGGGTTAAAATGGTTCGGGGGGGGGGGGGGGGAATACATACAGGACAAACAAAATCACATAGATTTGCAAAGCCCACAGTGTTATCACTAATTTAACTGTTTATCCTGTGTGGGGTCAATTTATCAATGTTAATTTAACCATTTTATAACCACAATATAAGAGCAATTAAGACATTTATTTGTATGAAAGAGCATGTACGAATGATCTTTATTTAGAACAGTTTGATGTTGCTAGGATACAGGTTTCAGATCCATGATTTGATTGGTTAATTTAGATATTGAATCTCGAATTTCGAATCTCGAATCTCGTATTTCGAATCTCGAATCTCGAATGATCCTTCTCGGCTTTCGTAGTAACCAGATGGAAAACAGATCTAACAGATTATAATGTTGAAGATCTTACTGTATATGATATTTTTAAGATTTGTTTTAAAACTGCCAAAGATTGTTCTGTACAATGGCTTCAATTTAGAACTTTACACAAAATTCTTCCAGTTGGATACTACCTTAAAAAAATCATTATTAAAAATACTGACACATGTGGGTTTTGTAAAAACAATGTGGAAACAATAATACATGTTTTTATTTCCTGTGAGAAAATACATACCCTGTGGAGTGAACTTAGTTTATACATTTATAGAAAGACCTCTGAAAGAATTGAATTTAATATGTCTAATATTATACTTGGTCAACTTCCATTGTCATTTCATAACAAAGTAATTAATTTTATAATTCTGTATATGAAACAATATATTTTTTGTTGTCTTATGTCAAATAAGACACCATGTCTGATTGGTTTCCTTTATCACTTAAAACTAAAATACAATATTGAAAGATATGCTGCAATACAAACTGGTAAACTACAATATTTTGAAAACTTATGGGATAGTTGGAAAGATATCTTGGCTGCTGATATCTGATTTATTTTTATTACACTGTATCATGAATATTTTTTTTCTATACTTAATTTTTTTCCCATGTAAGCAAGTAACCACAAAATAATAAATTTCAGTGTTTATTCAAAAGTGTGTATGTGTGTGTGTGTGTGTGTGATTGAATGTCTGTTTTGCATGTCTGTTTCTTTGAAAAAGAAACAAATTAAAAAAAAAAAGTATATATCAATTTAATTTATTTATTCTCCCCGGCCATATAAATGTAGTGGTACAAAAGATACAAACTACATGTTTTTACATTTTAAAGTAATACAGAGTTGGCGTTTGACAATAAGTTACAAAAATGTAAAGTAAATATCTGGTTGAGCATACCATTTGTTTGCGAAGAGAATTTTGACCAGGAGATATGAATTTTTAAACATTCAAACAGGTAGAGATTCGTCCCCAATATAATTATAAAATGCATTCGTAAATTACAAATTCTTTAATGACGAAGGCACTGTTCCAGTGACCGACTCTTAATTTGAAATGGTGTTTGCTCTTTCAAAATCGCACATTAATATTTATAAAGTTTTTAACTAAAACATTTAAATTGTTCTTCACATACAGATTCTGTTTTATAAATTTTGTGATACCTTTACAAGAGTAGAGGATTTTAACATGCATCCCTTACCTGTTTCTATCTAAGCAAAGGTGAGTGAAACATATTTAACTTTTCATATGTCTTGTTTTAGGATCGGTTTAGAACCACCCACCCGTCTCACTGAGTAATTATACATTGGCGACTCATTAGCTTCATCTTTTTGTTAGAGAATTAAAAATTACTTAAACACCAACCTACGTTTCAATTTTTTGCGACCAAGCTGTGAACTGTCTACTCTGCAACTTCCATGGACCTAGTGACAATTGCAAAAATCTGCTTTTCAGACACAAGATGTCTATGCATATATAAATGAAAAAACTCATTGCTGATTTTCTTAAAATATGAAGCTTTCAATTCCAAGCGATAATGATTATCTCATTGGTTCTTTTAAAGTTTACTTTAAGTAGACTTTCATACATGTGTAATATTGTCTTTACAAAAGTATTATAACACCCTTCTAAAATGCGTAATAAAGCCCTTTTCACAAAGATTTATAACGCCTTTCATCACGGTATTATAGCACCTTCTTACAGGCGTAATGACGCATCTTGTAGATGCATACCCTTTTATAGTATACATTTATATATTTTTATCGTCTAACCAATATATAAATTGGAAACATTTTTTATCCATACTGTATTGCATTTATACATTTAAAAAGAAATATTTTGACATAGAGCGATAAAAATCCATACATAATAGCTATATTGAAATAATTATGTTTCATGGTTTAGATATACATTGAAAATATAGTTGTCTAGTTAACTTTGCATGAGCGGGTATTTTTATGGTAAGTCATCACACTCTAAATCAGACAGACATTGACACATACTGTAGAATCATTGAATTCGTGTTCAACTTGGCTCAATTATCAGGTAGTTATGACGAATAGCATTAACAAAAGTTATCCCATTAACCTATAAAAAATAATAATAATTCATGCAAAATGGTCACAAAAATTTGATCTACAATAAAGTAACCAAACGTTAAGAAATAGATCTATCTTTAAATAACCAAGCATTGAAAATCTGCCTTTGAATTGGGGCACCAAACGTGAACAGTCCTGCTCCAAATCAGAATCATTATAAAATAATTACATTTTAAATGAAGGTGCTTTTTTATTCTTTTAAATTGATTCAAGTTAAAACATGGAACAGGTGGATGAAATGAGCCCTATCAATAGGAAATCACGTTTACTGAAATGTCATCAAATTAAACATCACATCTACCTTAGAATTTTGACATAATTACTTTAGACATAAACTTTTATTTAGTAAAAAATCATTTCTAATATTTCAGATTTACAATTTGAATATTTTTCTAGGCTAAACAAGGGAGTAATGGTATTTATTTGGCGTAAAAATTTTGATCAGCCAATGAAAATTTTCGGTATGTTCTAAGTAAGTAAGATCTTATTAAGTAAATTTATGCGATTTAGAAGGAGTTCGGTCGCTTCGAAAGTTTTATTTGATTTGATTTAAGTATTACATAACTTATTACTGAAAAAAACCCATTTAAGATGATAATGTGTTGTCATCATTAAGTTCCAAATCATGCAATTCGTTTAAAAACGAAAAACTACAAGAGTGAGTTCATGTGAAGATTTCTCGCTATCAATGGTGGATCAATAAAATTTTCAAAATCGGAAGGAAGGTCAATGCATCGTGTAGTATGGGTATTACTTATAAATATCACACATACCAAAATTTCATATTTTGATAAGCTGTTTTATTAATTCAACAGGGGCTCGAAATTGCTTATCAAATAAACATGCAATTCTAACACAAAGTAATAGATAGAGGACATTCAGCGAAAATATTTCAAGCAAATGATATTCAACGGATCGGAGCAAGGATGGTTCAGTTGATTTCAGAACAAGGAAAAACGTCTTCTAGATTCTAACAATTTGTGAATCCCATTAAATTTTTCATTCCATTGTTCAATAAAATTCATTCCTTGTTCATTTCCCTCTAGGCAGCATATAAGACAATACTATAAAGATGGAAAGCGCTATCGAAAATCGTGAATGCTGCCTCATCCGGAAGTTTCGAGTGTCCTTACGTCGCCATCTTTTATTCATTCTGACTCTCTCGGCTGTCATCGTTGGGTTTACATTAGGCTTTTTATTACGTCTGGCCGAACCGTCAGCTGATGCACTGCTATGGCTGGGTAAGTGTGAACACAGTTATTTCTTTTTTTGTTGATACAATTATTGAAGACAGATGATTTGTTATTTGTTATTAAGACCAGAACCACGGCTTCGATGAGTAAATCGAGTGACATTGACCCTTGAATTGATTAAACAATGACCTTTACAAATCACTGTATTTAATATATTTCCGTGAGTTTGGGATTAAATAGAGCTCAATCTTGATAACAAAATCAGTATCAAAAAAAGTTTGCAATTAAAACAACAATTTTTTTTACCAATGCTAATTTAGCAAAAGGAATGTTGTTTTCGTTTTACAGGTATGCCTGGGGAGCTATTTTTGCGTTTGTTGAAAATGATGATCATTCCTTTGTTGGTGTGCAGTGTCATACACAGTGAGTGATACACCAGAGGCGAGTTCAACAGAGCAAGCGCTCGCGAGCGCTTGCCAAAATCCCCTATACCCGCAACACAAATTTTGGCGAACGATCGCGAGCGCTCGCTCTGTTGAAGACGCCTCTGGTGTTATAACGGGTCAACTGTTCACAGCTGTTTGTATATCTAATGCTTTAATAGTAAAAGGCCATCAACTAAAAAATGAAAATAAGATTCCTTTCGTTTTACTTGTTCGACCTTTGCCAAATTATAGTTTATCGGTCGGCATAAGATGGGATTCATTTTGTTGTCTTTTTAGGCACATCATCTTTGGACCCCAAGTCTAACGGCAAGATTAGCGTTCTAACCTTCACCTATATATTGCTTACTAATATGTTGGGCTGTCTGATAGCAATAGCGTTGTTCTACGTCATCAAACCAGGTATATAACATAATATCAATCCAGAAAAAAATCTCTGTACCTATTATATATGTCAATGCGTTTCAATGTCGCAGTATCGGAAAAAAATAGATTTTAAATGCACTTTTTAAAAGTTTTTCTAAAGAGAATAAACGAGAACAGGAATTTAAAAGAACCCTTTAATTTGATTCATCAAAAGACACTCGTTGTTTTTGCAGGTAGTGACAGCCCCCTAGTGGAAGGCAAACCAAACGTATACGAGGCCGTCCCACAGGATATATTTGCGGATTTACTCAGGTAACAAGTATACGCTTGCTATGATAAAAGAGATTTAAAGGGACTTCACACGATTTGACTTAAAATTTTCAAATTCTATCTTTTCATTTCATTCGATGATTATACTGATAAATATAATTCATTTATTTAGGGTTCATAATTCTCTGTTTTTTTTACAAATGTGTTGTATTGGTGTACATTTCAATCAAATGTATCTTTCTTTTTTTGAAACTGATATTGAGTTTAAATTGTTTTACATGTCATTTTGTCTAAGAAATGGTAATTCTCTACATAACGTTTTCTGTAAACAATTATGAGACTCGAGCCTTGTTTACATAACAACCAATTCCTACCTCTGTATCTCGCCTGTAACTTGACTTTAACATTCAATATTTTGGTTAATCATTTAAAATGCATCAGTAAACCTTTTTATACATAAAAAATAAAAAATCCAAGTTTTGATCTCTAATCTTGTCCCTTTAAAGTCAGACGACACGTTCCTTGATCATCTTTTTTGTATCTCCTCGTAATAAAGAGTTCCAATAAAAAATATTATTTTTATAATGATTTTTAAAATGATTAAAATTTACTTGTATATGCATATATGTATAGATGGCCGAGTGGTTAGAGCCGTGGCCGCTCTATGCCAGGAGCTTAGGTTCTAGAGGTTGTGAATTCAAAGCCCGGCCCAATACAGTGAATTTCGATGTGCTGTATTATTTATATATTTTTATATCAGCAATTTAAGTATTTTTCAGGAAGATTATGTAGGAAATTTCATTCTTTAGTATTTTGCAGGTAAAGGTATCTTAATTTTTTTGCAAGAAAACTTGTCAGAGTAGTAGTTAACCATTAACAAAATCCTGGAAAATGTTAAATAGAATTGAGGAACATGTAATATGACACCAAATTCAAAGGTTAATTTGAGAAAATTACCAATCCGTTAACACTATTTTTGCGGGAGTGCGAAATGTGTTAAAGATTGACATCAGATACATTTGATTGGAAAACATGGCGATGGACGCTTAGCTAATGGATGTTGATTTTTTAAAGGCAAACTGGGACAATGATATTGACGACCTGACTCTTTCTCAAATATGCAAAACTTTATAGAATGAACGAGTTAGTTTTCTTACTGAAACCGAAAACCAATGCATCCTGGAATGACATCCCCTAGAAGAAGCAACATTCTCGCAATCCAAAAAAAATTGGCCCGCGCGATTTAATTGATTACACAATAATTGTTTTTTTTTCTTGCGTCAGTTTAATGAGATAAAAAAATCAAGTCGTTTCTGACTAATTCTAAAAATAAATAGATTTTTCCTGTTATTGTATAGTTTTGGTCATTTTAATAACAACAGCCCATTGAGAAGCGTACTGTAATTTATTGTACAGGCATTTTAAATGAAAACATTGCCGGTCATGTCACATTATTATACAAAGTACTCTTCTAAATACGCTTAATATAATTGTAGAAACCAAATTTAGCTACTACAAATAGTTTACAATGTCCCATTTGAACACATGTAAAACACAATTAAAATCTAATCACAATATCTTTATCAATAGTGCCTTATTTAAAACAATTTTGAATGAGTATTGTACGACAATATTTTTCTTCTTTATCACAGAAACATATTACCAGATAATGTGGTGGAGGCAACATTTCGACAGACACAGACGAAATATTCCCGTGAAATAGTCGAGCCATTTCCATTGGTTGATAATTCAACCCGACAGAACATATCAACCAATCAACCAGCACCCGAGGTTGTTCAAAAGATTGTAAAATCTGTTGAAAAAACAGATGGACCTAATATACTCGGTACAATCTTCATCTGTTCATAATTTAAGAATTTTAAAGACAAATAGAATATCATAAATGTTTTGTTACAAACTAATAAACGAAATACAGTGGCGTCATTTAAATTCGTGGAGGGAAGATGCAATTTTCGCGAATGATAGCATTTTTACTTATTCGTTGGGATGTAAATTTGATGCGTGTTTTCAGTTTCAATAAGAAAACTAACCTTTTGATAATATATTTTCGTTGAGGATGTTAATTCATTGATAATTGAGCCACCACGAATTCTAATGATTCCACAGTATCTGAATCGTATTTTTAATGAAGTTGAAGTATTTTTAATGCACACGGAGTAATTTTTTTTACAAGGGGCAATTCGTGTAGTTTTTGTCGGACCACTCGACAATCTATGAAGAACTTACGTCTAACCACCAAATTAATGAATGCTTATTAATCACGTGCTTATCAACATTATAGTTTATGGTTGTGAAATATAGTTATTTCAATCAAAATAGTTTTAACCCAATTACGTGTATTTTTATTGCCATAAGGGAACAGGGTATAAAAATTCATTGATATCCGGGTATTTTTCAGGTGTAGTCGTTGTTTGTATGTTTTTGGGAACGGCTGCTGGCAGACTGGGAAAGAAAGCCAAACCGTTCCTTGAGTTCTTTGCCGTTGGCAACGATATCGTTCTACACGTGCTCCGATGGTTCCTTTGGTAAGGCCAACATAAAACCCATTGGTAGCCATGTATATTTTGTTTCTTAGTCACAAGTGAAAAAATTACATATAAGTACGATCCACGGTGCAAAATATAATGCAGTATGGATCATTGTTTACATAGGATGACACCACTTGGTGCATGCAGTCTAATCGCAAGCTCCATAGCAGGTACCCGTGACGTCACAGGCACATTCTCCAACCTGGGACTGTTTGTTGTGACTGTTACATTAGGGATCATTCTTCACCAGATGCTGTTTATGCCCCTTATCTATTTTCTTACCATAAGAAGGAACCCTTTTACATTTTTTATAACTGTTGGACGAGCCTGGTTGATAGGATTCGCTTCCGGCAGCTCGTAAGAATATTGTATGGCATTTGCTTATTGTATTCAGTATATTTTTAAAACGAGTAACAGGTTTCCAACAGATATAAGGATACTTGCAATTGCACGATAATATTGACAGTAAAACGCTTATTAACGAATAAATTATAATAGAATGCAAGATGATTTAGTATAAATCCAATAAAACAATATTATTCCAAACAAACAATTATTTCATTTACAGAGCCGTAGCTATTCCAGAAATGTTTGAAACTTGTGACAAAAATAACATCGACAAGAGAGTCAGTCGATTTGTCATTCCCTTCTGTGCGACACTTAACGCTGATGGCAGCGCCCTCTTTATCACTGCCTCGGCCATGTTTATTGCCAGCATTTCCGGTCACCCGCTGGCATTTGGAAAAGTTGTAACTCTCTTGTGAGTATCTTTAAAAAGTAATATCGATGGTTTCTTCCATGATATATGTCCAATTTCTTTGCTTACAATGCACAAACCCCCTAAGCCATAACTGTTTTGTTCATATTTTACTTATTGTCCTTTTAAAGCCAGCCTTATCTTGTCCTTTTTTTTAATTTACTGTTCCTCTTCAGTAACTTTACATCACTGTATTTATTTACACTTTACGTTACTGTTTATGTTTACAGTTTACTGACCGCAATATCTAGCCTCGCCCTGCCCGCTGTCCCTAGCGCCAGTATCGTGGCCATTATCATGGTTCTGACTTCACTCAGCATTCCAGTTCAAGCTGTGTCCCTGCTGTTCGCCATGGAATGGTTCTTGTGAGTATTTAAGGAAGAAAAAACCAAATGTTCCAACATATTGATTAAATTAAATGACATATACGTCAGTAGTCACAAATTTGATATATGGGGTTTAAAGATAAAGTACAATATTCCCAAAATATTTTATTAATTCATCTTACTAAAACTTTAACATAATGTTTTTAAATAAATCTTTCACTGTAATTAAATGACATATACGTCAGTAGTAACAAATTTGATATATATGGTTTAAAGATAAAGTACAATACATTTATTCATTTCTAAAATATTTTATATTCATCTTATACTAAAATTTTAACAATGTTTTTAAAAATCTTTCACTGTGATTCTTCATCATAAAAAAATGACATACTAGCAAATAAAGAATGAAAATTAAAACAAAATTTTAAAATTTATACTATCTTATTTCTTTTAGGGATCGAATCAGAACTGCTGCGAATGTTTTAAGTCACACCTGCTGCGCAGCCATTGCACAACGCTATTGTGGACAGGATCCCGGGACAACAAAAGAGCTGGAAATGCTTGAACAGGAAATTGAACTTGTTGTACATGCACCAGAGACCCGTAATTCTTAAGATCCCGTATTGCGCAATTAAAATAAACATTTGATTAACATGACAACGCATCTCAATACTTCTGAATTTCATGATTGGATATGTGTAATCATATGAAACTTCATCTACTTATATATTCTTATTCACTTTGTGAAACACTGTTTATTTACTGCTTATTTAACACACAACTAGACAATTAAAACAAAATATTTACTTTTGCAAGGATTCCTTCTAAGTACACGAAATATTCATTTCATAGGCCATTTTTGTGACCTTTTTTGTTGAGATGTTTTGGAACTTTTTTACAAGATGAAACAAAAAAAATCTACCGCAAACTCGCAAAAGGTTTTTTGTGGGTTGTTTGTAAAAGTATTTAAAGAAATATCTTTGCTGCTTGTTGACGGGTTTGCAAATGATTGGCTTGTTTGGTTTTCAGCCGGGCTTTGCTGAAAGCAGAGTCCTGGCTATAGGCAGGCAAATCGCCAATGTTACTATAAATAGCACAACTTCAAAAGTAAGCAAAAAACAAAAAAGCTTCAGAGTAAAAGCTTCCGCTATACCAAATAGTTACACAAAGAGCCACGTGCACGTTTTGTCAAAAGTGTTGGCATTTTGTTTCTTTTCTTTTTTTTAATTTCGAGATAATTGTCTATCTTTTTTAGTTTTCTTAGTAATAACCTGTTTTAAAAACAATACTATGCATTTTGGACACATACAATTCCATGAACTACTTTGCTGTGCGATGAAGATGAAGCGATGAAGAAATGTTCTTGCCAGATGGACTTTGATATAATCTATTTTAAAGATATTTCTATATTTACTTCAATATTAAAGTTCAGCCACTTATTGTGACCCCTAACCTACACCGGGGATCATAATTTGAACAAATTGGAATTTACCACTACCTGGGAATGCTTCCACAAAACTTACAATTATCTGGCTAGATGCTTTTTGAGAAGAAGATTCTAGCAATTTTTTTTAAAACAACTCTTTATTATCTCCCTTAAAATAGGATGTGGCCTTTCATTTTGATTAACTTTTGTTTCCTTTACTTTAGAATGTTTTGTGAGATAGCCAATGTAAACAAAAACAAGATATGAGCTTTGTTTAGACTTTGAGCTCTGTTTCTTTCATATAACTTAACAACTGGTATTAAAAGTTTGGCTTCCTAATATTAAAAAAAAAATAACCAAATAAAATATTGTATGAAACATTGAAAACAATACAATGAAAATAAAATATTTTTTCTGAAATTGTTACCATTATCCTTTAAACTAAAGGGACAGATATCGAAAAATATTATAGTCAAACAATTTAACATACAAACATGCACATCTACACACGTACAGTATGTTTCAAGTTATCAGTTAGTTTTGTGGAATTCTGTTCATCAGAGTAAAAAGAGTTTTGGTAAGAAAATCTTTGTATACGGACATAATCATAAACATACATGTATGCATGCAGTTGCATGTGTGATAGATTGTGTTTAATACCACTCCTTTTTTTTTTATAACTCATCACTTCGTAAAACCCTAGTCTACATGCATATGCATAATTACAAAATAGCACAGAATACATCGTTATTGTTTATGTAGTTATTTAATGATTCTCTTTTTGAATAGGTTTACTTTAAAAGGAAATCGTTCTTTTAACCTTAATATATGTATGTAAGAATTCAATTTCAGTACTATTTCTTCAAGGATAAGTTGTCATTTTTTACAATATTTTTTAGCAGAAGGTACAAATTCGTTCCTCAACAGGTTTACCATGGTATATATCGGTCTCAATTCTTAATGGTAAGTTTCCACTTCAAAACGGAGCCAAAATTGATGGTAAATATTAAGACATATTCAAAATCACAAAAGTACATGTATGTAAAAGATACCAATCAATAAAATTTAACATTTACAAAATTATTGCGACGTTTTAATTCCTTCTTTATGAAATTGTCAAGAAAATTTGGTTTGGATATGCATTATGCATCTGGGTTAATGATATCAACATTCCATGCTTTCAAATGCATGATTAATTGACGAACTTAAAATTTGGGCTTTATAACGTTCCTGAGGCGTATTTATTTCTTTGATGAAATTAATCTCCGGACGATTATTCATTTAAATAATACAAGTAAGTGTCATTTCTAAAAATTTAAAATTATACATTAGAATGATAAAAACAAATTTACAAGGTATCTTTATAACTGTGGAATATACACTTGAGATAATAATATTGTATGAAACAGAATTAAAGTAACCTCTCCTCACCTCACCTAATCTGCCCGGAAACACTGCCTCCACCTGTCCCTGTCTTTGGCTGCTGCTCTCGCGGACGTCCAGCTATTCCACCCAAGCTGTGAGCTTTCCTGCTCTGTGGTTCTGAGCCATGTTGTTTTTGGTCGGCCTACTTTTTTTCTTCCTTCTGGATGACATATCAGTGCGGTGGTGTAAATTTTGCTGTTCTGCTTTTTTAGGGCATGGCCAATCCAATTGCATTTTTCATAAGTATGGTGTCGCTTACTCGGGTTGTTTTTATTCTCATGTTAAGTTCTTCATTTGAAATTTTCTTCGTCATCTCACCCCAAGGACTTTTTAAAATTAAATTAAAGTAAAAGGAGCAGGAATTAGTCAATAATAACTAGCATAAACAATTCAATATTTATTTAATACAGTCATTCGAAATGAATACATTTTCAATTGAGCCTACAATAAATTTGAAACCGTTCCCCTTTAGCCTTTTAACGTATTCTCAAAACAGTTGCTTTACAACCAGGATATTCAAAAAATGAATTGCCATTGCAGTACGCCTGTTTGATAGAATATGTAAACTACATGTAAGATTCTGGAAGACAGCAATCGTACCCTCATTGGCCTTTTCTGTAAAGCTACACGGAGAAACACTCCGAATGAATTAACTCACGTTAACATTTCACACAAAACGGAGTCAGGATTGTTATCACAAAACCATTTCATTATTAAATAATAATAACATTATTTCTTCAGATTTATTTCGAGAAAGATACTGAAGTATGAGACGAACCCATAGATACCCATGGAGTTTGTCATCTAAATGTAGCTCAAGATAAAAAAAATAGTCGACACAAAGTAAACACTAAAAGTACAAACTCTAAAAAAAAGACAGCAATAGACGATGTTAAAATTATTAATTATAGCTATGCAATTGATATAGTTATTAAATAATAATAACATTATTTCTTCAGATTTATTTCGAGAAAGATACTGAAGTATGAGACGAACCCATAGAAACCCATGGAGTTTGTCATCTAAATGTAGCTCAAGATAAAAAAAATAGTCGACACAAAGTAAACACTAAAAGTACAAACTCTAAAAAAAAGACAGCAATAGACGATGTTAAAATTATTAATTATAGCTATGCAATTGATATAGCAATTAAACAATATTTTATAAGCATTTTTTAAGTTACGTAATATCATAAACTGAAGCAATTTCACTAGATCGACTAGATTTCAGTCTAAAAGCTGTTTCAATATAAGATAACCAATTAAAAATTGATCGTTAAGCAAAATTATGCAATTATACAGCAACGATAAAGGAAAATATATCGTAGTTGTATAAATAGAATTCAGAAGGCTTAACACTGAGAAAATGATACGGTGGAATATGCAGTGAAAACTAAATCAGTAAAGGTAAAAATGTTTCTGAATTAAATTCCATGCGCCATCTGCATTATTTTTTATCTGCATGTATGTACAATTCGAGCTGAACAGTCTGAAAAGCAGTACTAAAAGCAGGAAATAACATAAATATAAAAAATAGAGAAATATTACTCCAGTTTCATGTATAGGAACATATCAATCCATGTTTTTTTTATAATCTTTCTAAACGGTGGTTTTATTAGTGTTATTGTCAGATCTATTATAATCAGACCAGAAGCTGATAGCAGAGGGTAGGACTCTTTTCTTTACTAAATCATTTCTACGCACTGAAGTCAATTCCTTAATTTATCAAAAGTATGTACCTTAAAAATCATTTTAGATTAAATATCGTAATGATTAAAAATATCATTTGTATGCTATATATTAATTTTATTTTATAAACGAATGCCTAAAAAACCCAACTATCATTATTATATCAACAATTAATGAAATAATAGTATGATCTGTATTATTGACCTTTTAGATCCAAATAATAATTTCGTATCTTATGAATCGATTATTAACTCACATGTAAAAACTAATTATTTAGAATATGGAGGCCTGAGGAACGCGATTTTTGAATGTATACGGGACATGTAATATGACACAAGTAAAACAAAAGATTCAGCCATATATACCAATGCTCCTATAAGTGTTTTACAAAAGTAAAAAAGGATGCAAAAATATGTACAATTTACTTACTAGAGAAAAGAAAAAGCAAGTTACCTCTGTAATAAAATTGGAAAGAAGAAGGAATATGATATGAATGAATTTGACTGGGGACATATTTTTGAACTTCCAGTTTAAAGTTACTCTTGAATCTAACCTCCAATGGACTGCAATATCAAATATTACATAGAATTGTTCCTACAAATAATTATCTCTTTAAAATATAGCTTAAAGACTCTCTTCTTATGTAACTTCTGTAAAATAAACATTGAAACAATAGAACATTCATTATTTACAGAATGCCCTGAAGTTAAGGATATATGGTATAGAATTAAAGAGCTGTTCTTAACAAAATATGATATCTCTTTTGGTTTTGATAAAAGTAGCATACTTTTCGGTAAATACAACAATAATAAGTTATACAGAGTTCAGAAGTGTTGATGCTTATTGTAAAACAATACATTTCCCCCTGTAAATTCAAACCTATCCATAAACCTGACTTTCTTAGTTAAGTAACATAGTTGCCGACATGTATGCTATTAAAAAACTGCAAATATTTAGAATATGAAAGAGATTGAAAAGCAATTTGTGATTTGTTGTAAGTAGCATATACATTAGCTATTATAGTACCTAGGAACCCATTTTACATTTATTACTTAAAGTAAAATATATCTATACATAGGTGATTCATATTTTATGTACATGATGTGATTGCCTTTTTTTCTCTCTTTTTTTTTTTTTCTATCATATATAATGTTCTTCTATCATGTATTTTGCAAAATATTATGCTATATATTCTTTTTTTGTACCATGTGATTTTGTAAAAGTAGTTTCAAAAAATGTTAAAAAAACCTACCACCAACAAAAAAAAAACCCCCAATTTATGAAACTTAAGAAAATGTTGAATGCAAGCGCCAAATCTTTACTGATATATAAAAATATGTCAGTTGTTAAACTTTAAGAAGATAAATATTTATTGGCGTCTGTGGGAACTCTTCTTTCCATTAACCTCCCCCTTCGACCCCCCCCCCCCCAAAAAAAAACAACAAAAAAAACATTTTGATAGAGTCTAGATAATAAAGATACAAACCTTTCATTGTTTTCAAATAAATGTGGTATATGCTGTTGGCATATCATTTCATTGAGACTGAAATAGCAATTTTATATGTTATATAAGGAATACTTTATTAAAAATGCTGCCAACAGAAACCTCGGCATGTTCATAATATTTGATTTATGTAACAGTTCTAAAACGTTCATATATATGTTTTATTCTACATGTATGTCAATTGACAATGACAAGCACATGTATTTGTTTACATTTCGAATTTGAATATCAAGCACATTAACAACATTAACTTTCAAAATGACCTCAAAGCATGTTCTTACATTTCCTGGTGATCTTTAATAAATGATCGGCCTAAAACATAGCAAAGGACGAGTGCACTTAGGGCCCCGGTATAAAAAAAATAAAGTTTCAATCAAGTCAAATTTTAACATACTCTTTTTTTTTTTTTATCTCACATCATCTATTGATATTTAAATGATAAGAATAAACAGGTTTAAGAGCTGAATGTAGTGTTTATAAAAACCACGAAGCTTTACAATATAATGAGTGTCAGCCAACAATAGTGATTTTGTATAGTTCATGGAGGAGGGGCATTCATTTCAAATCCTTTGATTACTGTTCGCCGAACCGTGTAGAAATTTGAGGAAAAGAAAAGAGATGCATTATACATTTAAAAAACTTTTGTGAAAACAACATTAGGCTGGTACCTAGTAAATGAAAATGTATGAAAATTTCAAGCTATGTGACCCGGGCATGTTGAATCCACTTATGGAATACATTATTTTAAATAGTCACGTGGGTTCTGTCAAGGTAGACAGACGTTTGTTATTTGTGCTCACTGTTAACACGTACACATTTTAAATCGTTTTCCATCGACCCTATATGGTCAGTGATGTTTGTTTAATCTCTATAGAAATATGCACTTTCAAAATTATATTCGATTTTTTTCCAGACATAAAATAAGGCATTAAGTATAATTTAGCAAACGCAAATATTGATCCACCGATAAAATAATCTCCTTCCTTTGATTTGAATAGACACAATTCAAATAGGTTCGGTACGATTTTTCCAGATTTATCTATAGGCTTTAAAAATCATTAATTGTTTAAAATGTATGCTAATGTTGGTGAAGTTAAGCATGTATATAAATTAGAAGTATACATCAGTGTTTAAATACCCTAAAACCTTGAAAATATGCCGAGGCCTATTTTAACTTATGATTAAAAAGTAAGGGTCATTTTCCAAACCGTCTAGTTTTCAAATCGCGGCTTATTATCAATGCAAAAATCCCGTAAATGATGGGATCATTATCAAAATAATATAAACTTTTATTAATCGATTACTGACTGTTCTAAATATGGTACAATGTATATCTAGGTAAACATCTTTAAGAGTAAAATGAAAAGTGGTAGAGTGTTTTTAATTCAATTTTATTTCATTTATTGAAATATTTATGCACTCTGATCACTGTTCCTTGCATCTAACAAATTCTAGTCAGTGTATTCGAAATTATGTAACCAGCCACCTGTTGACTCGTCGCGTGGCCAATGTTTGTTTACAATGTAACAATATCCGGTGTAAGAACCATGCGCTGTCGTATTGGACTTCACGGTTTTCCGGTATATGAGTATAGTAAGATAAGCAATGAATTTATTATGATTTGTTTAAAATAAAAAAAAGTTATTTACTTTAGGTCCCGTTATGCTTTAATTGGTTTGCATACCAGTGGACACTTAAAAAATAGACCGACCATTTGTATGACTTGATAATGACGATAATCAACATTTACTGACGTTTCCGCACAATGTTTATTTTACAATAATCAAATAATTGGATAAATTATCAATTAAATAATTATCATTGTTGGTTGTTTTGGTTTAGTTTCACAAACGTACGTTATTACTTTCAAACAAATTACTCATGGATATCGATGACTTCTAAATCATTTCGTCTTTTTGGGGAGTAACATCGGGATTCTTTTTAGCTTTTCTGATCACCCGTTGTCCGTCGTCCGTCCGTCCGTCCGTCTGTCCGTCCGTCCGTCTGTAAACTTTTCACATTTTCAACTTCTTCTCAAAAACCACTGGGCCAAATTTAACCAAATTTTGTACAAAGCATCCTTATGGAAAGGGGATTATAAATTGTTAAAATAAAGGGCACAGCCCTTTTCAAAAGGGAGGTAATTGCAAAACAGTGAGTATAGGGTGCATGTCTTAAAAAATCTTCTTCTCAAGAACCACTGCACCAGAAATGCCAATATTTACACAAAAGCTTGTATATATAGTGAAGATTCTAAATTGTAAAAATCGTGACCCTCGGACCAAAACTTGGGCCCCAGGCGGGGTTCAAAGTTTAACATAGAAATACATAGGAAAATGTTTAAAAAATCTTCTTCTCAAGAACCACTGCACCAGAAATGCCAATACATACACAAAAGCTTGTATATATAGTGAAGATTCTAAATTGTAAAAATCGTGACCCTCGGACCAAAACTTGGGCCCCAGGCGGGGTTCAAAGTTTAACATAGAAATACATAGGAAAATGTTTAAAAAATCTTCTTCTCAAGAACCACTGCACCAGAAATGCCAATACATACACAAAAGCTTGTATATATAGTGAAGATTCTAAATTGTAAAAATTATGACCCTCGGACCAAAACTGGGGCCCCAGGCGGGGTTCAAAGTTTAACATAGAAATACATAGGAAAATGTTTAAAAAATCTTCTTCTCAAGAACCACTGCACCAGAAATGCCAATATTTACACAAAAGCTTGTATGTATAATGAAGATTCTAAATTGTAAAAATCGTGACCCTCGGACCAAAACTGGGGCCCCAGGCGGGGATCAAAATTTAACATAGAACTACATATGAAAAATGTTTAAAAATTTTCTTCTCAAGAACCACTTCACCAAAAATGCCAATACATACACAAAAGGTTGTATATATAGTGAAGATTTTAAAAATCGTGACCCCCGAACAAAAGTGGGGCCCCAGGAGGGGTTTAGATTTTAACATATATTGGAAAATGTTTTAAAATCTTCTCAAGAACCATCGTGCAACTGTTTGGGATATTACTATGCATACATGTACATCCTTAAATAATGTAGATTCAAAAAATTGTAACTCCCGGACAATTGATGGGCACCAAGAGGGGTTCAAAATTAAAACATTTTAAAAAACAAAGGAAAAGTTTAAAGATTTTCTTCTCAAAAACTACAATGTTTTAGTTAGTGGAATATCTATGCATGCATCCTTCGCTTATGTAGATTCCTAATTCGTAAAATCGTGACTCCCAGACCAATAATGGGGCCCCAAGATGGGGTCAAAGTTTATTATAGAAATATAAAGGTAACAGGTTAAAAAATCTTCTTCTCGAGAACTACAATGCTTCAATTTGTGAGATTACTATCATGCATACAACCTTGGATAATGAAGGTTCGACAGTTTTAAAATAGTGACCCCTGGACTAATACTAGGGACCCAAGATGGGTTTAAAGTTAAATGTAGAAGTACCGGTATATATGGAAAATGTTTAAAAATCTTCTTTTCGAGAACTACAATGCATCAATTTGTCAGATAACTACGTAAGCACCCTCAAATAGTGTAGATTCGAAATTATAAAAGCCGTGACCTCAATCTAATACTGGGGCCCCAAGAGGTGTTCAAAGTTTAGCATAGAAATATAGAGGGAAAATTTTGAAAAATCTTTTTCTAGGGAACTATAATGCTTCAGCTTGTGAGATAACTATGCAAGCATCGTTAAATAATGTAGATTCCAAATAATTAAAACTTTAGCACTGGACTAATACTGTGGCCCCAAAAGGGGTTCAAAGTTTAACATAGAAAGATATATTGAAAATGTTTTTAAAAAGTTCTTCTCGAGAACTATAATGCTACAGTTTGTGAGATTACTATGCAAGGATCCTCAAATTGTGTAAACTCTAATGTAGTGGAACCAAGAGTTATCTTTCTTAATGTTCTGTACAGTCTGAGAGTTATTCCTCTTGAAGTGGAACTCTTCTACGTTCAGTTTTTCAGGTTGTGTACGTGCGGTCCCACCGCAGTGCTACACATTTTCATTCCTATGTTACTATTTATGTTGTTCAAGCCAACCATAAACCTCGGACCATTACTGGGTCCCCAGAAAGGGGTTCAATGTTTAAAATAGAAAAAGCATATGCTACGAAATGTAATGTTACAAGGAACTGCTGTTCAGGTGAGCGATGTGACCCATGGGCCTCTTGTTCAGCATAACATACACAGGTGTATGCTACACATGAGACTTTACGAAAGTCTAAAATATTTCAAACCATTGTCATGACTGGCCTTTTTTTTCAAAACAGGCTTATTTTCGAGTAATTTTCAGTGTAAAAAATATGTGGCTTATATTCAAAACTGGCTTAATTATTAAATCCGGCTAATTTTCAAGGTTTTAGGGTATTACGGCAAAAAGGAACTCGTTGATATTTTCTAAATTAAAACGGCACTGGAAAAGGGCAAATTCTCTTTAGCTAAAGTGCATTCCTTCTTATTATCGAACCTTTAAAGAGGTTTTTCCTCCGTTTTATGTAGCTGTTGATGTTCACATTTAATCTGGAAATTCTGAATCATGTATGAATTCTATTCGATTTATATCTTATAATGCCAAATGAACTATAGTGAATAAAATTGTCAAAATTACAAATCGATATCTCTATGATCTATTTTGATACAACGACCTTGTCAGCAAATACAATCTTCTTTTGGGTCACATGTTGACTGACTTTTTTTTAATACTTATTATTAATCCATAATTTATTAAACATCCCTACTTGTCTCCGTTTTTTTTTTTGAAATGTGACCCCAACATTTTCTACTCTTACGTAAAACATTAAATCTATCTGTACTTGTAAGCAAAGTTTTGAGAGGATAGAATTACTATTTATGTCTTTAATTTGATGCAACATTTTGTAGTAATCGTAACATATGCTTTTGTTTTTAAGTCAGCAGACTCAAATTGACACATACTGTTGAATCATTGGAACTCATAATGGATCAGTTCTTGAAAATAATCGATAAATTCGATGCTATGTATTCTGAAGCATTGTTTCTAAGGAAAACTTATTTATTAATACCATGAAAATAATAAGGTTTTTAATTGTACAAACTGTTTAGATATTGTTTAAAGTCGTATGTATTCTTACGCTAGAGTTCAATGTAATCTCGTTCAACCAGAGGGTTGGCTGTCTCCGTTAATATCCGACAAAACTCTCGAGTCTCTCTTGCTTGTCGGAGATAAACGGACACAGCCGAGCGTTTGGTTGAACAAGACAAGAGTTCAATCTTGCCTGGATCCATACAATTTCTCAGAAATATTTCGATTACTGATACTACCTGCCATGCAAAATGACATATCGTTGATTTTGAATAAATGATAATCGATAAAATCAACTCCCGTCAATACTTCAGTACTTTGATTTATAAATCTCGTCGATCCAGAGGGAATTATGATGAATAGTGTTAATTCATTAATCATACAAGTAATACTAGGCTATTAACCTTTAAGAAAATTAATTATTCACCTAAATGGCCCAATAGAATTTGATCCACAATAAAGGAACCAAACGTTCTAAAAATAGACATATCTTTAAATTACCAATAGAAATTGTGATCAGCCAAAAAAAAAAAGGAGGGTGTGTTCTATATAAGTCATATCATATTAAGTAAAATTATTGCGATCCAGAAGGGGTTCGTTCTCTTCAAAAATGTTATTTGATATGATTTAATCATTACATAACTTATTACTGAAGAAACAGATGTGAAAAAACTACCGGTTGACATCAGTAACAAACCATGCAATATTTAAACGGTAAACATCAAGAGTAAGATTAGTTAACTATTAATGATGTGAGTTCTTTGTCATTTTCCGGTGCGGATCAGTGACATTTACAGAATGGGGAGTTTGGGGCCTCCTCATTGTGTAGCATGGGCATATTACTTATTCATATCACTCATACGATGTGAGTCAAAGAAACCATTACCATTATGGTTAATGAAAAGGACGTATATATATATTTATAAATAAAACACGATATCCTATTTTGAACAACTTTTTTATCAATTCGATAGGGGCTCGTAATTGCTTTTTAAATAAACACGCAGTTCCAACATCATAGAATAGATAAAGACTAGTCAGCGAATGTATTTCAATCAAATAGTATTCAACACACCAAGGATAGTTTCTGTTGATTGCAGAACGAGGACAAATACATGTTCTAGAAACGTTTCTCCAGATTTTGTACGCAAGTTCAAACAGTTTGTGATTCCCATTTAATTTTTTTTCCTATTATTGCAGCAAATTCATTCCTTGTTCATTTCCTTTAAGGTATCATATAAGAAAATACAATAAAGATGGAAAGCGCTATCGAAAATCGCGAATGCTCTATCATTCGAAAGTTCCAATTGCACCTACGACACAATCTTATATTCATTCTGACTCTCTCGGCTGTCATCTTTGGGTTAACATTAGGCTTTTTATTGCGTCTAGTCGAACCGTCATCAGATGCACTACTATGGCTGGGTAAGTGCGTTAACAGTTGTTAAATATTTTTTTTTTATGAACCAACGTTTGAAACAGTAGATTTGGGATTTGTTATTTAGACAAGACCCAAAGCTACGATAATTAAATCGAGTGACCTTGACCCTTGAATTGAATAATCAATGACCTTTACTAATCACTGTATTTGCTATACTTTCATTATGCTGGATTGATTAAAAAATAATCTGAAAATAAAATCAGTGTAAAGAAATTAAACAAATTGTACGTAAAATGTTTTTGATATTTTTTTTTACGTTTTACAGGTATGCCCGGGGAGCTATTTTTACGTTTGTTGAAAATGATGATCATTCCTTTGTTGGTGTGCAGTGTCATACACAGTGAGTGATACACCAGGTGTTATAACGGGTTAGCTGTTCACAGCTGTCTGTATAACAAATGTTTTATTAATTTATGACCATTAACTAAAGCTTAAAAATGAAACTCCTTTCGTTTTACTTGAACAATCTTTGACAAATTAAAGTTTATCTCTCAGAAGAGAATAGTTGGCATAAGATGGGATTCATTTTGTTGTTTTTTAGGCACTGCATCTTTGGACCCCAAGTCCAACGGAAAGATCAGTGTTGTGTCCTTCACCTACATAATGCTTACAAACATGGTTGGCTGCCTCATAGCAATAGCGCTCTTCTTCGTCATCAAACCAGGTATACAACATCACCTAAGTAAAAAAATTCTAATAATGATAATAGAAATAATAATAGTTATCTTAATAGCGCCCCATATAATAAAGATTTCACTCTGAGGCGCTTATAGCAATAGCGTTCTTAGCTTCTTCGTCATCAAACCAGGTATATACAACGTCACCTAAGTAAAAAAGTAATGATAATTTATTAATTAGGATAATAAAAATAGCGTTAAACATTAATGCAGACAACGCTCTTTATCTGTAATATTTGTATATACATTGCACTCTGCATCGCAGTATATTATTTGATACAATATAGTTTGTTTTGGCATACTTTTTAAGGATAGAAAAAAACATTTGTAACATAAACGTTGACAATCGGAAAAAAAGATTGATTTCAGTATGTTAATGCATTAATTTTAAGTGTTTCAATAGAAGATAAACGTTCATAGAAATTTGAAAGGATTCGATTCATCAGAAGGCTCTCGTTGTTTTGGAAGGTAGTGAAAGTCCTCTTGTGGAAGGAAAACCAAACGTATACGAGGCCGTCCCACAGGATTTATTTGCAGATTTACTTAGGTAACAATTATACACAATCTATAATAAAATAATTTGAACGCACAAGAACAATAATAACCCTCTAAAGATACGACCATAGACAAACTAGAGGAATATCCACAGTAAAAGTTGACAAACAATGAAATAAAAATTAAAAAGACGTTTGGTTACAGTTTTGATCAGGGTTGAGTTTTATTTTAATTGTTTACAATGTTTAGAAAAGTATTTGTAATGATTAAACAAATTTTGAGTGTCAGTTAAGCTAAAAGCAAGGTACAATACTCACAATTCTTTATTATATAAACAAGGCGCATGCCATATGATTGTTTACATCGGTTCAGTATACATGTAATGTACCAATTCTTCTTCACGCTGAATTTTCTATCTGCTGATATTATTTGCCACATTTATTTTAGGTCTAAACCTTAAAAATTCAGAAAGTAAACAAAACAATACGTAGACTCAGTTTACATAACAACGAATCATGAGTTCTGCATCTCAATCCTCACTTGACGACTGGAGTTCAAGTTTTGGTCGACTATTACGCGGGGTTGTTATGGGAGCATATGGGGAGTTTAGCGTCTTGTTAGTTTTATCCTTTGAAACGGATGTCAATGCAATAAAATCGGGTTGTACATCACTGCCACATTGGTGCACAATGACGTGACAGCTATACATTGCTAACGTATATTCCTTAACATATATTGAGTTAAAACAACACTATCCTGTGGTTTCCACAAAACAATAAACATATCAAGTAAGCAAAAGATTTCAGTTTTATCAAAACCGCTGCTAGAATTGTAGCGTTTTTTGTCCAAGGGTCTAAGGAAAATAACTCTCAGTGAATCTCATTTTTACTAAATGTGTCCTCTTGAAATAATACGAAAGGAGTAAAGTTTATTCACAATTAAATATCATCAGTAAAATATTACAGTAATTATAAATCTAAAACTAGACTCTTGTTGCAAAAGCAACAAAAAGGTCTTCCGTTTTGATATACATGTATCAATTTAACTGTAAGACATTGCTTCTCTAACAGAGAAAAAAGTGGGTATGATAATTATTGTATATGATATATACGGACGTTACTTACATGTAAAACAACGAGAATGAAAAAGAAATCAATTTCTGAAGTACTTTCTGTGACGACCGGAAGTAACGCCGAACTAAACAAAAATATTAACCATTTGTACAATCATAAGTTAATCTTTCCTCAAAGTTTGGTTGTTCACGTCTGTGCCAAATCTAAAATCTCTTTGAAACAATATATTTTGTCTCGGGACTGGAAACGGACAAACGGAAGTGATTAATAAAAACAAAAGCTGGTATTTCTCATACATTTGCTCAGCGTACATCACTGGTTGTCAGGCTAGACGAAACACCCAAGAAAGTCAGTTAAACTTGTTAAAACATGATTTGTTTGAACCCTTCCGGTAAGAACCGGAAGTGACAGTTGACAAAATTAAACCCGTTTAACACATCCCCAATCAAATTTCTATCAATCATGAAAGTTTCGTGTCTAATTCGCTGACAGTGACAAAATGTCGCGGACATCAAATTTGTAAAAAGGAAAGCTACATAGAGACATTTGAGATATCTCACCGGAAGTAAAATTTATTTGCTAATTTAACATTATATAGATGACATATGTAAGATTGTATACTGATATTTTCATTTTATGTAAAATGAAAAAAATATGAAAAAAAACAAATTTTTGAAGTGCTTCCGGTGACGACCGGAACTTACGCCGATTAAAACAAAATAGTCTATACACATGTACATAAATAGGTCTATCATCCCACAAAGTTTGATTGTTCAAGTCGTCACCGTTTTTGAAATCTCTAGGAAACAAGGTTTTTTGTCTCGGGACAGGAAACGGACAAACGGAAGTGTTCAATGAAAATGAAAGTTAGTATTTCTTAACCATTACACAACAGGACTTCATTGTCTATCAACTTATCTTATATTGTCAAACAAAAACAGTTAAACTCTTAACCAACTTAAATTGTTTGAATTCCGGTGTGGACCGGAAATGACGGTTGACAAAATGAGAGCGGTTAAACACATCTTCTATCAAATGTCTATCGGCCATGTAAGTTTTGTGTCTTGGTCATTTACAGTTTTTGAGATCTTGCTGTAATAATATTTGTTTTAAAAAGAGTACCCGAGATATTTGAGATATCTCACCGGAAGTAATTTTTTTTGTTTATTAATCATCGGATAGATGACATATGAAAGCGCTTATACTTATATTTCAATTTTGTGTTAAAGAAATAAAATGCGTAAAAACATAATTTTTGAAGTGCTTCCGGTGACGACCGGAAGTTACGACGAACAAAACAAAATAGTTTAAACACATCTACAACTATAGGTCTATCATCCCTCAAAGTTTAAAGGTTCAAATCTTTATCGTTTCTGAGATCTCATTGTCCATAGCTTTTTGTCGCGGGACAGGAAATGGACGACAGGAAGTAAATTTTGAAAAAATGAAAAAAAACACCTGGAGATATTATCGTTCTTTATCAGTCCTAAAAATTTCAAGAAAATCCATCCAGCCATGTCTGAGAAATCTGGTTAAACTTTTAAAAAACTTGATTTGTTTGAACTCTTCCTGTGTGGACCGGAAGTGACGGTCGACAAAATAAAAATGGTTAAACACATCTTCTACCAAATGTCTATCATCCCTGTAAGTTTCGTGTCTTGATCACTTACAGTTTATGAGATCTCGGGTTCAAACTTTTGTTTTAAAAAAGGCTACATGAGATATTTGAGATATCTCACCGGAAGTAGAATTTTTATGTTTAATTAACATCGGAAAGATGCAATTTGTTAGCATGTATACTTATATTTCAATTCTCCGAGAAATATATTAAATGCGTAAAAGCACAATTTTTGAAGAGCTTCCGGTGACGACCGGAAGTTACGACGAACAAAACAAAATAGTTTAAACACATCTACAACTATAAGTCTATCATCCCTCAAAGTTTGGAGGTTCAAGTCTTTATCGTTTCTGAGATCTCATTGTCCATAGCTTTTTGTCGCGGGACAGGAAACGGACGACAGGAAGTGGATTTTGAAAAAATGAAAAAAACGCCTGGAGATATTATAATTTTCTGTCAGTCCTGAAAATTTCAAGAAAATCCATCCAGCCATCTCTGAGAAATCTTGTGGACAAAAAACGGACAAAAAAAAAAAAATAATAATAATAACTAGACTTTTGTTGCAAAAGCAACAAAAAGGTCTTCCGTTTTGATATACATGAATCAATTTAACCGTAGACATTGCTTCTCTTACATAGAGAAAATAGTTAATATGATAAGTATTGTAAATGATATATCCAGACGTTACTTCCATGTAAAACAACGAGATTGAAAAAGAAATCAATTTTTAAAGTACTCTCTGTGACGATCGGAAGTAACGCCGAACTAAACAAAACAGGTTACAAAGTTTGGTTGTTAAAAATATGATTTATTTGAATCCTTCCGGTGAAAACCGGAAGTGGCAGTTGACAAAATAAAACCCACTAAACATATCATCAATCAAATGTCTATCATTTATGAAAGCTTTGTGTCTCATTCACTTACAGTGACAAAAATCTTGCGGGCATCAAATTTTTAAAAGGGAAAGCTCGATAGAGATATTTGAGATATCTCACCGGAAGGAACAGTTATTTGAAAATTAAACATTATAAAGATGACACATCTAAAATTGTATACTGATATATTCATTCCATGTAAAAGAAATAAATAAAGAAAAAACATATTATTTGTAAAGCTTCCGGTGACAACCGAGGTTACGCCGAACAAAATATAATAGTTTAAAAACATGTACATATATAGGTCTATCATCCCACAAAAATTGATTGTTCAAGTCGACATCGTTTATGAGATCTCGTCGAAATAAGGTTTTTTGTCTCGCGACAGGAAACGGACAAACGGAAGTGTTCAATGTAAATTGTATTAAATATTTCTTGTATACTTGCCTTTTGTACATTTTTGTTCATCGAGCTCACTACAAATATCAAAGAAAAACAGTTAAACTGATAAAAAGTTCGATTTGTTTGAACTCCTCTTGTGTGGACCGGAAGTAACGGAAGACGAAACAAAACCGGTTAAACACATCTTCAAGCAAATGTCTATCATCCATGAAAGTTTTGTGCTTTGATCACTTACAGTTTTTGAGATCTCGTTTGTACAAAATGTGTTTCAAAAAAGCTACCTGAGATATTTGAGATATCTCACGGGAAGTAGAATTTTTTTTTGATTTAACATTGCATTGATAACGTATGTATAGATTTATACTTATATATCTATTCTATGGCAAAAGAATTTAATGCGTAAAAAAAGTTATTTTTGAAGTGCTTCCGGTGACGACCGGAAGTTACGCCGAACAAAACAGAATAGTGTAAACACATGTACATACATAGGTCTATCATCCCACAAAGTTTTATTGTTCAAGTTGTCACCGTTCTTGAGATCTCATCGAAATAAGGGTTTTTGTTTCGGGACAGGAAACGGACAAACGGAAGTGCTTAATGTAAATTTTATTAGTTACTTTTTGTATACTTGCCCCTTGCGTTTGATTGTTTATCGAGCACACTACAGATATCAAAGACAAAAAGTTAAACTGATAAACAGCTCGATTTGTTTGAACTCTTCCTGTGTGGACCGGAAGTGACGGAAGACAAAATGAAACCGGTTAAACACATCCTCAATCAAATGTCAATCATCCATAAAAGTCTTGTGCTTTGATCTCTTATAGTCACTGATATCTCGTTTGTACAAAATGTGTTTCAAAAAAGCTACCTGAGATATTTGAGATATCTCACCGGAAGTGGAATTTTGTTGTTGATATAACATCGCAAAGATTACTTTTGTGTAGATTTATGCTTAAATATTTTTTCTATTGAAAAGGAATTTAATGCGTAAAAGTTGTTAATTTTGAAGTACTTCCGGTGACGACCGGAAGTTACGACGAACAAAACAAAATAGTTTAAACACATCTACAACTATAGGTCTATCATCCCACAAAGTTTGGATGTTTAAGTCTCTACCGTTTTTGAGATCTCGAATGTACAAGCTTTTCCTACGCGGGACAGGAAACGGACGACCGGAAATGATTTTTGACAAAATGAAAAAAACGCCTCGAGATATTAACACTTTCTATTAGTCCTAAAAATTTCAAGAAAATCTATCCAGCCATCTCTGAGAAATCTTGTGGACAAAAAAAGGGGAAAAAAAAATAATAATAAAAAACCTTACAATCACTATAAGGTCTTCCGTTGGAAACGGAAGACCTTAATAAGAAACATTACAATCACTATAAGGTCTTCCGTTGGAAACGGAAGACCTTAATGAAGTAAACATAAACGCAATCATCTTTCACACACAATAACTGACTGACTCACTCAATAAAATCGTTCCCTTATATTTACTACATGCCAATTGTTCGCGAGGAGCAATGTTATGTTAATTTAATTTAAACATATTTTATTGAGTAATCAAATGGATTAGGCAACAGGCAAAGCCTATATAAACCCTCTCCAAAATACAAAGTCAAGAAGTGGTGTTATAAAATAATCATAAAATATAGTATATAGTATAATTTACCAGTTTACAGAGTGATAAATTATTGATATATTTGTATACAAGACAAAGGATAATTGGATAATAAATAATAAGCTTGACTTTTGTCATATGATGATAAATTAACTTGTTGTTTAGCATATACATGAACACATTCATTCCTACATTTATAAACCCATCACCTCATTATTTCATACCGACAGACAGACATAGAATATCAGTGTCATGATCCAGCCCATTTGAAAAAAAAATCAAAAACGCTTAGTAGCTATAATATAACTATGAACATAAGAAACAATTCAACAATCTAAGTTGTGTGAAAAGTCAGAACTACCATAAAGAATATAGTTAATATGAAAAGGTACACTAATGTCATTAAATTGATTAAAAAGTTTAACTCTTTGTTGAGTGTATCTTGGACACTCAAGAAAAAAATGTATATTACTTTCAGATTCAGACCCACAGTTTGTACATCGACTATCAGCAATTAAAAAATCCTTAAATAAATGAGCATTTAAATTGCTAGCTTTATTCCGTAATTGACATAAAATAATATTTTCTTTCCTATTGCCAAAAGTGTAGTGTTTGTAAGTTTTGGGTATATTTTGGTTTTTGAGTTTTGACTTAAAAATAGACAAAGATGATGAATGTTTTATTTCTACATCAAGATTATTCCATAATTTAATTGTAGACGGAATAAAGCTATTGTAGTAAGAAGTAGTCCGACATAGTAGCAGAAAGTAAAAATTGCCATTAGACCTAGGATTATATGCATGTTCAGTTGGAAAGTATGGTTGAATTAAGTCTAACAAGTACTGCGGTGCTAAACCATGAATTATTTTGTAGAGATGATTAAGCTTATGTTTATCCCTTCGAGATTGAAGGGTTTCCCAGCCAAGTTCGCTATATAAAATACTTATTGTTATTGTTATGTATACAAATATACACAAACATAATGAAATAATTAAATGCCGTAACAGAACCATATACTCTCCTTAGTGAAATATTTATTCATCAGTTTTTTAAAGGGACTTGGACACGATTTAACTTAAAATTTTCAAATTTTATTTTTGCATTTTCAATGTTTATAGTGAAAAATATAGAAGTTTATAATGCCATGTCAAAATTTGAAACTCAAATATCAATTTATAAGCAAGATACAGAGTTTATAATTCTTTGTTTGTAAACAAAGCTCGAATATTGTCATTTTTTACATATTCGTTGTATTGGTGTAAATTTCAATCAAATGTAACTTTCTTTTGTTGATAATATTATTTAAGAAGATATTGAATTAGTTTAAATTGTCTTTCACATGCCATTTTGTCTAAGAAATGGTAATTCTTTACATTACATTTTTTGTAAACAAGTATAAGACTCGAGCTTTGTTTACATAACAATCAATTCTTACCTCTTTATCTCGCTTGTAACTTGGTTTTAACATTTAATATCTTGGACAATCATTTAAAATGCACCAATAAACCATTTTATACATAAAAAATAAAAATTAAATTTTTGATCTCAAATCGTGTCCAAGTCCCTTTAAGAACTTTTATTAAGTTTGCACGGAAAACTGTTTGTTGCATCAAAACAACACATAACACAGGACTCTAGCAGCACTTGGATCACATTCAAGCATTGATCCAACTATCGATACATGTAAAATTAAAAGTTCAATATTAACGGGGTAGTGTTGTTCTAGTCAGATTTTATATCATAAACAACGACATACGAAAGTCTGGTCGAGAAATAAAAGCAAATTTACATACCTTCTAGCGAAAAATTGATTTAACTTACATATCTCTCAGTATTCGTTTGTTCAATTCTCAATCAGTCAATGAATCATACTAAAATACTTTATTAGAGTCTTAGATTTTATGCTTTTGAATCTGTTTACAATGCATTCCGATCAAATCTTATTGACATTCAACTTACAGTCTTCATCAATGTGTAAATCTACGTAATACAATTCATTTGTGAAAAAAATGTGTCCAGTATTTCCTATTTGTTTTGGTACACGTTTCGTCGATAAAATATTTGAAAATGTACATAATAAATAAGATTTTTGATTTCACAAATTTGCATGTAACTTAGATCCCATATGCTTCCTTCTTAAGGATGGAGTCTTCTCTTTATTAGACCCACTTCTTATCTGAAGAAATTTATGAAATTTCGACAGTCATATAATCAAATGATTCTATCAGTTTAATTAAATTTTACTCTCTTGTTTTTGCATCAAGGTCAGGTCAAGGTTATTACCCTTTTCCTCGACTTAAAGGATGATAAAAATAAATGTAGTTACATGTATCTGTAGTTATGTAGACATCTTTTTAAGATATAAAGTTTTTATTCTTCAGTAAAATGATAGAATACCAGAATATCTATCAGCTTATACTACTAATTGAAATACATATTTAAACTAAAATTAATATTGTTTAACCTGCATTTCTTATTCATTTCTTAATTTTTGAAAATATTTTGATTATTCTTTATGCTTCCGATATAATAATATTTCTATTTTTACATATTATATAAACCTTCTTTAAAGATATAAATCGACGGAAACAGTAATATATTGACCATTTCATAAGAGAAACAATTCGATTATAAGTGGTTCTTTTTTTCACACAAATCTATTTATAAAATAGGCGCTTATAAAAGCTAATCAAAATGTAATTTGATAGGCAAATCATATTTTAAAAACATTATGAAACCCAAGTATCTTATCATTAGCTCACATTAGTTGAAAATTTCCAACATTAATGTTATCATTTTAAAATTGTTGAATAGACTATGTAATCTACAGCCATTCACAATTGCATAAATATGTCATTTTCCTACGCCAATGTTCTGCCAAATTATAGTTCTTTTTAGATGCTAAAGTTTGATTACTATTTCTATGCCGAGATGTTTGATAATAAACAGATATAGAAATATGATATCCTAATTTCCTTTTATCTTGATTTAATGAACATTTAATCTGATATACGTTTAAGTTTGTACATACGTTTTTTTTGGAATAAATGCAACACAGGTGTCTTCATAACACATGCACATACAAATTTTTATAATATTGTTTAATGAGAAATATTGCTATTGAATATAACACTTATAGGAAAATAAGTTGTATTTCTGAGCTAATTTTTTCATAGATTGTCTTTTCTAAAAATAGTCTATGCAGATAAAAAGTCAACAAATAGAGGTGTCCCGAAGATGGAAAATTGTACAGTGTTTGTTTCGGGTTGGGTAACAAATTATTTATCCGTCTCATTATTTTTGTTTTGAAAGATGAGTATTTCATTCATGGTATAATCCAAAAGGCAGAGGCAAGACCAGCTTACAGATGATAGTACAATGATATTGTCCTTAGATACAGCTAACACCTAAACCCATGGTCAATGGCATTTGAGAATACAGTCAAGAATTAAAACAGATAGTAAAAGACACCTCAGTCTCTTTAAATGTTTATCTGGAAATATTATATGGAACATGTAATATAAGATTCCCTATTGCAATTAAATATACTCACTTAACAAATATAAACATAACCAAATCAACAAAAATATTCTCAAAGTCTAAAAAATATTCCTCAATAGTACGCAAAGAGTCCTTTAAAGTTTTGCGGCCTGATACTTTTGACGCTTGTTAATTTTTTTAGAAATAAGATGGATTTTTCCTTTAAACAAAGTGTTATTTATTTACGTTATTGTCATGTTTTGGTCATTTACATAAGGACCTCAATTTAAATGGCGTTCTGTAATTAAGTTTTTGAACAAACAACTTCAAAGAAAAACAACACATACAATCAAACTATTGTAGTAAGTACTCTTCTAAAATACTTTGTATGATTGTAAAAACCAAATTTAGTTATTATAGATAATCTTGAATTTCCCTTCTGAATACATGTAAAACAAAATCTTATTTAATCACCATATTACTATCAATGTACCTAGTTTAAAAAAAATCTTGAATGAGTATTAGTTGACAATCTTTTACTTCTCTTTTACAGAAACATATTTCCAGATAATGTGGTGGAGGCAACTTTTCGACAGTCCCAAACGAAATATACCCATGAAAAGGTGGAACAAGTTTCAGTGGTTGATAATGCAACCCAGAGAAACATCTCAACTAATCAAAATGAACATCCTGATGCTCAAAAGGTTGTAAAATCAGTTGGGAAAACAGATGGACCAAATATACTCGGTACAGTCTTCAAATGTTCATGATTTAAGACTTTTTACAGACAAATAGAATACCATCTATGTTTTGATACAAACTAAGAAACGCAATACTGTGGAGTTGTTTACTGAGGGACGCAATATATGAATCGTAGCTTTTGATATACAAGACGTAATTTTATTGTACACAGTACTTTTGAGACAGACAAAGTAATCATGTAATAAGCAGTATTTCGTGTATTTTTTTAATGGTTTGTGTCTGGCCACCCGCTTCAGCCTATGAATTACACTTTAGGGCTGCGGTTTACTAAAGTCCTTATAATAACGTCCAAATAAATAATGCTTATTAATCATATAATAATCTTCATTAATTTTATTGTTGTGAAATATAGTTATTTAAATCAATATAGTTTTGACTCAATTATTCTTACTGCCTAAGGAAGAAAATACCTAAAAATGATTATTCGGGTATTTTATAGGTATAATCGTTGTCTGTATGTTTGTGGGAACGGCTGCTGGCAGACTGGGAAAGAAAGCCAAACCGTTTCTGGAGTTCTTTGCAGTTGGCAACGAGATCGTATTATATGTGCTCCGATGGTTCCTTTGGTAAGGCCAACCCCTTGGTAGCCATGTATCATATTGTTTCTTACACAAGTCACAAGTTTTAAAACACCTATACATATAACTACGACCCACAGTACAAACTATAAAATAGTATAATATATTTTTTTTTTTTTACATAGGATAACCCCACTTGGTGTATGCAGTCTAATCGCAAGCTCCATAGCAGGTACCCGTGACGTCATAGGCACCTTCTCCAACCTTGGACTGTATGTTCTGACTGTTACTCTTGGGATTATTCTTCACCAGACGGTGTTTCTGCCCGTTATCTTTTTCCTTACCTTAAGAAGAAACCCTTTTACGTTCTTTATAAGTGTTGGACGTGCCTGGCTGATAGGATTCGCTGCCACCAGCTCGTAAGATGATTGTATGACATTTGATTTTTGTAACCAGTATATTTTTTAAAAACGAGAAGCAGTTTTCCATCAGATATAAAAATACAGGCAATTGTACGATAATATTGACATTAAAACACTTATTAGCGAATAAATTACATTAGAAAAGCAAGATAATTAGCATAATCCAATAAAAACAATATTATTCCAAACATATAATTATTTTATTTAAAGAGCCGTAGCTATTCCAGAAATGTTTGAGGCTTGTGACAATAATCACATCGACAAGAGGGTCAGTCGATTTGTCATTCCTTTCTGTGCGACGATTAACGCTGATGGCAGCGCCCTCTTTATCACCGCCTCAGTTATGTTTATTGCAAGCATTTCCGGTATTCCGCTGGTATTTGGAAAAGTTGCAACTTTTTTGTGAGTATCTGTAAAAAGAACTATCAATGTTTTTTTCTCATGTAATATGTCCAATATTTTGCTTACACTGCACGAAACCTTAAAGTTAACATTATTTCTCCACATGAAAAAATAATTAGAACAAATATGTTCATTAATGTACCTTACCGTATTTTAAGCGTATTAAAGAAGCATGTTATGTAAAAAAAAATGTAAATCTGAAATTAAAGTTAACATAGTTTACATAACTGTGTTGTTGATTTCTAGATTAAGCCAGTCTTGCCCCACAGGCAAAACGTAATGGTCTTTTTTATTCAGGATTGTAGAAAATGTCTTGTACGTAAGATCTTTTTGCTGTATGCAATTTTTTTGTTTGCTGTACTTTTACATCTACTTTTATGCTTACAAGTTCCATAAAGATAAACTTAAGATATCTTGCCCTGCAATTTGTTTTTTGTTACTCAAATCAATGGAAGTGTTTTGTCGGCAGTTATCAATCTCGACTTTTTCTTTACAGTTAAATGTAATATTTTGTCTTTCATTTACAGTTATTACTGGAATTGGCACCCAAACCTTATCATAGTTTGCGTAGTTTTTTTTGTGTATTTGTTAATTTTCGTTTTCTGTTTGCAATAAGCTGACATCTCAAGCCAGGCTTGTCCTGTCGTCTGCTGTTTACATTTCTCCATCTTCTTAGTTTACGTTACAGTATAGCTGCCCATCTTTTGTTTATAGTGTACTTATAGCGAGTGTAGCTCGCTGGCGCTGCGCCAGCACCGTCGCGAAGGGAGCTCTACCGACAAGGCGTGTGTGAATAGAAAATTCGGACAAGTTGCACATTCATTCAGCGGATTCTTTTGGCGTCAGTAAATCGGACCAGTAATGCATTGTTTTAATCATCCCAGTAGTTCCCTGTAATCATAGCAATTTTTATCACTTCACACTCTCACGAGAACCAGCAGGACAATAAAAACAATAACGATGTATACGACATACAATCAATGTTACCTCCAAAGTTTTTTTTTAAATCTTTCATATCTCGGGGGAGTTTTAAAGAATTAGACGACACTTTACGTGAACTTTGACGTCACAATAAGGGGAAATTACTCTAACTGAAGTTATTGTAAATCTGCTGAAAATCCTCTCAAAATCTTGCAAAGCTAAAGAATGAGGACATTTCTTCAGATATAGGAACAGTTGTAACTTGCACTCATTTGCATGAATGCTAACATTTATTTTATTCACTATAATTACGGTAACGTTAGTTTCCGGAAACGTACACATAGCATCGTTTTTTAAAAGGGGATGGGCGGGTGGATGGCAGCCTCATAAAGGATAATTCTCAAAATCATGAAAATTCTAATCCTTCAGCTCTTTAGCAGTTCAATGGTTTCTTTATTTTTAATTCCATTTATTACATGCTCCCAATCCCAAGGTGGGTTGGGGGTGCGGGGCAACTCCGTTTTCTTTGTATATGATAAGCAAATTATTTTAATGCGTAAATTTAAAATTAAAAAAAATTATTTTTTTTAAATTGGAGGGGGCAACTCCATGATAAGTCGATTTTCTATGTGTAACTTGAAAAAAAAATATTTAACTGGGGGGGGGGGGGGGCCTCTATGATAAGTCAATTTTTGTATGTAAGTTCAAGAAAAAATGTCTACCGCAAAAAGGGGGATGAACTGACGTACGTTACAATCACTATAAAAGAGGAGATAGAGTGCAAAGAACATTTATATTAAAATCTGTATTATTTAACAACATTGTATCTGAGATTGAACTATTGTTCTACTTAAAAATAAATAAATAAATAACAAATCTTATAAACTATGATTATTGTAAATTTACTGAAAAATTAGGTATGTTTATTTTATTTTGCAATCTTTATTTACGTTGTTAATTTTATTTTTATTGATTCATCATAATTCATAGTTTGATCACATGCTGCGCTCGCCCCAACGGTCGCACCCTAAAACATATATTAGTCTTATTTTCCGTTGTTATCTGTGTTTACACTTTACTGACAGTTATAGCCAACCTGGTCATCACGCTTGTAGTTTAAGTTACTGTTACTCTTCAGTAACTTTAGATTACCGATCGGACCCAACCTAAAAGAAAGTAAACCCCAACTAAACCCTTGGTTTATTTTCTGGGCTTACTCTTGGTTTACTCCGGGTTTACTGGAGTGGACCCAGAGTAAACACTAAATAATCCAAAAATAAATTCAGAGGTTTACCATTTAAAACAGACATTGACTGAATATTCAGATTATACAAGGGGCAGGAATCACAGGCAGGAGGATGATAGGAAAACCCCGGGTAAGCCCAAAGTAAGTCACGAGTGGACCCAAATTTTCAAAAAGCAAACACAGAGAAAATCCCAAGTAAATCCCAAAAGTTAACTAGAGGTTTAGTTGGGGTTTACTCTTCTAGTGTTAGGTTGGGTGTGATATATACTGTACAGAACTGTCTTTATTTACAGCTGACATCACACTGTTTTCGTTTACAGTTTAGTGACCTCGATATCTAGCCTCGCCCTCCCCTCTGTCCCTAGCGCCAGTATCGTCACCCTCATCATGGTTCTGTCTTCGCTCAACATTCCAGTTAACGCTGTGTCCCTGCTATTTGCCGTGGAATGGTTTTTGTAAGTATTTTAGGAAGACAAAAAACTCAAATGTTCCAACATATTGCATACATTATATGACGTACACAGCAGTAGTCACACATTTGTTACAAAGGTAAACAACAAATTCTTCGATTTTACTTTTTCTTTATCCTGCACTAAAGTTTTATTATTATGCTTTTTTAAAATCTTTCACTGTGATTCATCAAACAAAAATTAAATTATAGTAAATAAGGAATGAAAACTAAAAAAATAATAGAAAAATATTTATTCTCATTGTTTTTTAGGGATCGAATCAGAACTGCTGCAAATGTTTTAAGTCACACCTGCTGTGCTGCCATTGCGCATCGTTATTGTGGACAGGATCTCGGGACAACAAAAGAGCTGGGAATGCTTGAACAGGAAATGGAACTCATAGTGCATGCACCAGAGACCCGTAATTGCAGCGTTTCAGTTGACGAGGCACCAAAACAACACTAGGACCGGAACTAATTGAGGAAGAAATGGAATTCATGGTACAACCACCAGTGAAGTGTAATTCTTGAGGTCCGGGATTGAGCAATAAAAAAAAACTTAACCGCAGAGTTAGCATGCTTCTGAAATTCATGAGTGGATTGATGTGTAATCATACCAAATTTCATTCACTGTAACAGCTTTTCATTTTGTACAATACTATAAATTTGCTTATGAACACTTAACTAAACTAATAAATCAAAATATTTACATTTTGTCTTTTATAAGGATTCATTGCTTCTACGTACAGGGAATATTCACCACAGGGGACCATTTACTGACTTTTTTGTTGAGATGTTTTGGAAGTTTTTTATGATTTTTTTTTCTAAACCACAAACTCGCAAATTTTTTATTGGTGTAATTTTTATCAATATTTAGAGATATATCCGCTGATTGTATATGGGGTTGGCTTGTTTGCTTTTTGGTCAATTGGAAAAGGACTCTACGTTGGGGTCTTTTTAAATGCCTCTAGCTAAATAATCTTTAGGAAGAAGATTTTTAAAACTTTTTCTTTTATATGCCTATGTAAAAAATGAGCCTCTCTTGCGACCCCATGCTACCCCTGGGGATTATGATTTAAACAAACTTGTATCATACCTACCTGATAATGCTTCCACTCAAGATACAGCTTTTCTTGCCAGATGGAATTTGATAAAATCTATTTCAAGGAAATTTCTATATTTATTTCTATACAAATATTCAACCACTAATTGTGCTCCCACTCAACCCGAAGATCGAAATTTGAATGTACACTACCTACGAATGCTTCCAAACAAGTTTCAGCTTTTAGGGCTTAATAGCTTTTGTGAAGAAGAACAATTTTTATTATCTCTCTTTAACATAGGTTGTGGCCTTTATTTTATTAAACCTGTGTTTCCTTCACCTTAGTAAGCTTTGTTCAAAATTTGGTTGACTTCCGGTGCAGTGTTCTACAGTCAACAACTTTTCCGGGGCAATACAATATTTAAATTAAAAACAAATTTGGTGGAAATCGGCATTGTGGTTCTGGGGGAATGAAAGATAAAACGCTTACAGCCAAAGAGATAGATGCACTCTGTACAATAGGTTATCAGAAAACATTACTTTAACTTTCAGTTCATATGAGCTGACAAATGAAAACAAAAGTAACACATGAGCCTTGTTTTTTTTTTTTTAGACTTTTAACTATCAATTTATCAATTATAGAACTTGAAAACTGGCATTAAAAATCCATTTGTCCATTAAAATATCTAAATAAATTTTAAATGTATTTGAACCAAAATTTTCTAATTTCATTTTTTTTTAATAGTTAACATCTAAAATTATTAATAATCGTAATGTTAATGCGTTCTCAACTTTTAAAGTCAAACATTGAGTTGCAAGCAAAATACCTGATTTTTCAGCTCATGTGATCTAACATGTGAAGCAAAAACAGGACATATGCCTTTGTTTAGACTTTGAACTCAGTATCATTTATATAACTTAAAAACTGATATTAAATGTTTGGCTGACCATTAAAATATTCAAATAAAGCATTGTATTTTGAAGATAAATGATATGTTTTTATAATAAGCAATCTGGCAACTAAAACTACTTGGAAGTGTGTGAAGAGCCAATTAAAGCCCAAAGAGTTTGCTATCTCAATGTAGCTAAAAATTAAAAAAAAAATTAATCGACGCAATGTGAACATTAAAAGAACAAACTTTAGGAAGACACAAAAAACATGTTAAAATTATTTATCATACCTGCTTGAATTAAAATGCAATTGATATAGCAATTAAACAAGGATTTTCTTAGCAATTTTGATAGTTAAAGAAATATGTATCATCATACGCCAACATCATTTCACTGCATAGAGTAGATTTCTGTCAGATAAAGCGGCATGGTAACGATTTTTATAAAATGTATTTTTAGGAGTTGATTTTAATCAACTCTTCTATGCACTTACTCGGGCAAGGCGAAAGTGAAACAGTGTTTGGACCTAAGCACAAATCAATACCGCTGACAACACGTAGTTCTTGATAATAATCGATAAATTCGATGCTATGTATTCTGAAGCATTGTGTTTCAAGAAAACTTATTTATTAAATTAATAAGATTTTAAATTGTACAAACAGTTTTAATTAGATGTTTTTAAAGTCGTATATATTCCTACGCTAGAGTTCAATGTAGTCTCGTTCAACCAGACGCTTGGCTGTCTCCGTTAATATCCGACAAAACAGAGTCTCTCTTGCTTGTCGGAGATAAACGGAGACAGCCGAGCGTTTGGCTGAGCTCAATCTTGCCTGGATCCATACAATTTCTCAGAAATATTTCGATTACTGATATTACTTGCCATGCAAAATCACATATCGTTGATTTTGAATAAATGATAATCGATAAAATCAACTCCCGTCAGTACTTCAGTACTTTGATTAGTATTTACAATTCTTTCGGAATATATTTGAATGATTAAATGAAATTTAAGAGTTAGTCGTAGAGTTATAAGCAAAATACAGGGCTCACAATTCTTTGTCGTGTAAACAAGGCTCGTGTCCTGTATTGTTGATATGGGTTTAATTTACCAGGGGAGAGTCGGATTTATCTATCTTCTTATTTAATTTAAAAGTAAATAAACTTTTCTTAACAATTAACACATTCATTTTAGGTATAAAGCTGGAATTTTTACTTCAACAAGCTTTGTTTACATAGCAAATAATTGTAAGCTCAGTAACTTGCTTCGAACTCAACAAATGACACTCAAAATTGTGGACGTCTGTTGAAAATGCCTTACTGAAGTAGTTTAAACATTAAAATCTGAAAAAAATGATCTTTGACCAAAATCGTGACCATCTCCCTCTAAAAGTGGTTTCAATATAAAATAATCAATCAAAAGTTGATCGATAACTAATATTGTGCGATAATACAGCAACATTAGAGAAAAATACACCGTGGCTGTATAAATACATGTAAAAATCAGAAGAATGATACAATGAAATAGTCAGTAAAAAAAACCAAAAGCAAGAAAGGTAAAACTGTTTCTTAAATAGATGTCATGCGCCATCTGTAGCATTTTCATATGTGAGTACTTCTCAAGCTGAACAATCGGAAAAGAATTACTAAAAAAAATTATATAAACATTCAAAACATAAGGGAAATATTACTGCATGCTGTTTTTGTGAATAGTGTGACAATTAACAGCATCCTAGAAAATACACTTGGTGGTGTTAGTTGTAAGTAAATCGTTGATCTCAATACATGATGTCAGAAGTGATCACTGAGTTATGGAGCAGTTAAAACCTCCGTCACACCTAAGCTTTGAAGGGAACCTGGCCGAAAATCGGAAAGAATGGATGCAAGGATTTCGCCTATACTTGATTTCGTCGGGAATCCTAATTGCGTCGGGAATCGACGAGAAAGCAGACAATGTAAACGTTGCTAGGTTTTTACATATTCCTGGTGTTGAAGCGAGACGCAATTGTAACTCATTCAACATTCCGGAGGAGGATGTAGATAAATTGTATGTATTGATTCAATGCTTCAAGGATTACGTCGAACCACGTAGGAATTTGACATACGTACGTCACATATTTTTCACAGGTAAACAAGAAACTCATTAGACTACTGTAGATTCCTAATATTACGCTAGTACTTAATTCCGCGATTCAACGGTTTTCCATCAAACTGCGAGAACATAAAATCGCGAATGCTGAAAATTTATCATAGTTTCGTGTTGTTTATATATGCCCGAAAATTAAAATCACGATTTTAAATTCGCAAGACGGGCTTTTCGCAATTTTACGTTAAAGACCTTGCATAAAGAACAAGTGGGAGCTGCATCTGCTCTCGCTGTATCCAAGAAACACAACCTTAAAAAACATCACAATAGTGATGAGAATCACAGAAAAATGAAAGCCAATGTCCAAAGAGCGCACACAGGCAAAACATGCGGCAGATGTGGTAGACAACATCAGAATTCTTGCATAAATATGGATAATACTATATTGTTTTGAAACAACAACAAATATGATCTTCAAATATTTATTTTCAAAATCAACCGTATAAAAATACTTCTTTAGATTTTTGGAAAATAAGAGATTATACAGAAAGTTCATAAATCAGGCATCCGTTTCATGGGAAACAGAAAAGAAAATAGAATGTTTTCATATTTTCCACCTTGTAAAATGTTTGCACTTATGGAGGCATTCTATCATGTGACAAATATTTTGAGAGAAAAAAACAACCAATAAAATAGCTTTAAAAAACAACGTAAGTTTCTAAAAATAAATCCTTAACTTTAAGAATAAATGAAGTGTCAATAAACATAATCTTTGATATCATTCTAGGAAGGCAACGGCAACACTCTATCGTTGAGATAACCCAGAAGAACGTAAGGTAGGAAATTAAATGGTGTATAATTGATATACATGTTTGGAGTGTTAATTGATTTATGGTTTATGTGTTTATAAGATAAATTAAAATAATACGATATTACATGTACATTTCTCAAGGCCAACACTTTCTTTATTTCTTTAAATCTTATTCTTTTTGTGTTTACATTTCATATATTAGAATATTAACACTATTTTTGCAAAGGAATGAAAGAATTTGAAGAGCAAAATGAAATGGTTTGATGAATTTTTACAAATAGTATTTATATGACAATGGGAAAAAAACAATATACATGTACATGTCTGTCAAATATATAGCTGTTTATTCATTAATTCTTTTTTTTTTGGATATCGATGTACTGTTATCAAAACGCAGATAACACAATCAATGTATCAATGTATAAAAATTTAATTTTTGAGAAATACACATGTATTTAAAAAAGGTTTTTATTAATCTAAAGTACCGCTCAGGAATATGTCGAATTTACAAGTAGTAAATCATGAAGATTATTCTTTCAATGCTTTATTCGTTTAATTATCGAGAAATAATTAGCAAAAAGATATTATATTCATCCGTATTTCTTTACTGAAACAAATAGTTATATAATATAAAGTAATGTTTGCTTAACTGTTTTGAATTAAATTATATATTTTTGTGTTATTTTATCGTCCCTTTATATTATAAATTAAAACATAGAAATGGAAAAAAAATTGGACAGAGTTTTATAATACCCTGAATTTAAAGAAAAAGAAACGAAACTAGAATTCATTATGCTTGTTTATCGAAAATGCACCCTTTTATTGTAATTCTAAAGGATACATATATGAACTTGCATTTAAAAGTCTTATTTCAGATTTTTTTCTAAAACATTCAGCACTTTTATCAGAAACAGAACCGAAACTAGAATGCGTCATTCCCGTTTTCCGAAATACATGGAAATATCTGTTGAATGTTTAATTTCAGAAAATAATAAAACATTCCACAACGTTAATTCTTTCATTACACAAGACATAATCCTACATTAGTGATCAGTGAAAGAAAACAAATTACCCCAATTTAAATACTATTAAACCCAAATGGCAACACTTTTAAAATTCAGGGTATCATATAATGATGACTTTATAATTGTACTATAGAATTATGTTTAATTATTGATTTGAAACATACTTTAGTTCCTGACTTATATATATATATATATATATATATATATATATATATATATATATATATATATATATATATATATATATATATATATATATATATATATAAGCTTTTATTTGCAGAGTAAATAAGTAAAACCAACCCAATTACTATTAAACCCATATGAAAACATTTAGATTTATGGCATCATTTCATTTTGTTTAATTGTTGTTTTGGAACATACTTTTATTTCTTACAGATATTAGTTTGTATAATAATGCGTTTATTTGTAGATACCCGGCTGTGGTTGTTTTCTTTGGAGTCTCTGACTTTTTGATATTTTCGAAATGGTAAGTAATTAAACATTTTGTTGTATACCGATGACACTGACATTTTCACTAGATAGTTTTGCTAGGGTGAATAATTTAAATTTAACTTATTGCTCAGTCATTTTTTAACAGAAATATTCTCTTTTGCACAGTCGAGCATGTATTTTTCTACTATCTTCTCCAGTATTAAAGAATGGGCTGTTGCGATAGAAAGTTTGTTAATTTAATGAATAAGTAATGTTATTATAAACGTGAGGCTACTTTCTCACCTACTAGTGTGTCAATACCCTGCAGCATATCAAAGAAAATAGTAGTTGCGAAATGTTAGCTGTATCGAAAAGCATGAAGTTTATGCACCTTGTTTAGCTTTTAGACGGCACTCATATGATTAAGTGGCACATGTTTATCCTGAAACTGTGCATCATGTCGACAGAATCTAAATATGTTTCGGGCTATCTGAATACTGAATATTAGATGAAAAGTTGTTGGTTTTTTTGGGTCAAATTTAGAGCTTAAATTTGCCTATTCATCCGATGAATATTTCTCCCATAAAAATGCATGTGAACTCATACACCGTATGGTATTCGAATCCGATTATGCAATGTTATTCACGATCACAAGGTAAATGCATCTTTTTTAGAAACTGTTGCTTTATATTACAATTATATATGTCTGTCAGATGCACAGGTTAAAGCGAGATGAAGTTGTCTTTCACAACATTATCTAAAGAATTGCTAACAAAAGGACTCAATTTAATGTATTTGCTTCTAGCTATCAATATATCATTATTGCCGATCATTCCTTTAAAAGGAATACTTGTTTTGTTTTCACTCTAGCTTGTCTTATACCGATTACTACGACCTGAAGAAGAAGAAAACTTTATGACCGATGGCTTGTCAGCTAAAGACATTAATTCTACTGTGAGCGTGAACGATCACGTTACAAATGGATCACGTGGGCCACCATCTAAATACATATCTTGTAGCAAATCTGAAGAAGCGATAATGGACTTTGCGTCTAAATCAATAACTCAACCACAAACAATTGTGAAAATTCAGATTGACCCGGACGACCCAAGTATCGAAATCATAGACCTGACGGACCGGTGGACTCTAGACGAGCATGTATACGTCGAGAGCGGGAGAAACTTTGCCAGAAAATTTGACGAAGTTCTCATCAAAGGACATATTCCTCCTGAATGCATTTCAGTCTTGCCAATTGAAGATTTATTTTAAATGCAATCATCTAATAAATGACACTCTTTAGAAAATATTACACTTGAAAATATTTTGTTGTTAAATATATATCGACTTGGAACTTGTATAACATGAAAAAGAAATTTATCTCAATTGTAAGGTTATTTAACACCGTAAAAGCATGACACATTGACTGTTAGCTTAATTTTTCCTTTTATTTTCCTTTTTTTTCGTGTAAACTCCGCTAAAAACCTGTAAAGTAAAGTTAAAATCAAGCAGTATAATAAAGGAAACGCATCTTTACTTCATTCAATTATTAACTGTCAAAGTGATTATTCCATATCAATGATCTAGCTAAAAATAAAACTTGGATAAGAAAAATATTGACGTGTAATCATCTATAGTATAATTGACAATCTTTTGTCAAACATAATCATTGTTTATCATAATGGTTCATAATGTAACTATACATATAAATAAACGAAAAAACATATCTTTATTATAGTAAGTTAAAAACAGATGTAGAGAATACATTTTTAACCCAGTGCATGTACATGTACATATACTCGTACACGTTCATTTATTTTTTTTAAATAATTGTTTTATATATTTTCACTACTCTTACCCGATTAAAATGTTACCATAAACAATCGTTTAAGGCCTCCCTGGATATTAGTATAATATCGTTATCAATGAAATATCTAACCGTACTATAAAAATTAGTTCAACATCCAATAACTGTTGATGTTAACAATTAAACGAAGTTGTTTGTAACTCACTTCATTAATTTTTAGATAATTTCTAATTGCGTTACCATTATATGAAACATTTTGTTTCATCCGCTTTTTAATTATGTGTATTTTGGAGGCTTTCGTTGAAAAATAAATTAAATAATTATTATTATTAATAGTAATAATAATTATTATTACATGAGGAGAGTATGAAACAATATTTTAAAAGACATTTATCTAAAGGAATGAAAAAAAAATATGCATGCCTTCATTGTTTATTTTTTGTCAATATATCTACAGCTTAAAATATATGTAATATCTATTACTAAATATAAATATAAAATGTTATGTAATGTAAATGTAACGCAGATATCATAACAAATATTAAATAAACTGGGTTTCCATTTGATTTTTCTGACGTTTATTTTTGGCGATTCTTCATGATGAGTTTTGTCTTTTTTTGTTTAGGACTGATCTAAATGTACTATTGTTTACTTAAAGAGAACAAGCACTGGTAGATGTGATAAACCACTCAACGTCTATGTTGATGTCAAAGCCTCTAAATGCAACAAAAAAAACTTAAACAAAAAAATCATATTTTTAAGTATATGATTTTGTCTTCCGAATTTTACACCAACATCAATCAAATAATTAATTAGTTTGACCAGATGAAGGTTAAATATGCATCTGGTCCAATTAAATAATCGTCACGAAATTTGCATGGATGGTGCATCACATGATATTTATGCACTAGGCAAACTTAAATTTGTTTCGTATGCTGGAGAATGTTTAAGTTTTTGGAGACAGATATTTGGACAGTTTTCAGATTAAGAGCAAATTAAAATGGGTGAAAGTGTTGGTTACGTATTAAAGTACATATTTACCCTATTCAGACAAACAGTTTATATAACTATCAATTTGTTACATTAGGTAAGTTCAGATTTAGAACACGATTTTTGTTACCACTGGGTATGTTCATAGAGGTATCTAAAGGTATCTTAAGACTAAGATATGTCTCAGATTTTTTTTTTTGAAACATCTTAGTCTTTAGACGGTTTTTCGATACTGCCATTACTTACCACAGCTCTTTGTTATTTTATGTTTAATAAACTCAACAGTGCACATGTAGGTTTGAACCACCACTTCTTCAAATCTCTTGTCCCATATGGTATTTACTGACCACAAAAAAAAACCCATATAAGGGTAACCATGTTACTTATGTTGGCAATTTTATAAGTTGCAATTTCAACCCCCCACCCCACCCCCACCCCCCTGCAACCCAATCGGTGCATGTAACACTGAGTGCAAAACAAGTTTATAAATCCAGAAGATTTTCATTCTCAAATTCTGATAACTATTTCTAGATCTAAATCTGCCTTTGTAATGTTACTTTTATCAAGTAAATAATAAGTTGTAAACTCCATCCGATCAGATGGTAATGCCTGGCAGAATGATAATAAAATATCGCTGAAAGACCTAAATAATTTGATTTTTTTTTTTTTAGAAAAATTACCTTTAAATTAAATTTCCTAGCACACACACACACACACACACACACACACACACACACACACACACACACACACACACACACACACAGTCTCTCTCTCTCTCTCTCTCTCTCTCTCTCTCTCTCTCTCTCTCTCTCTCTCTCTCTCTCTCTCTCTCTCTGTTTCTTTTAAGATTAAACCAACAAACCCGTTTTGAATTCATCACTGGTCAAATAATATAAACAACAAAAACAACCTGTTTATGATTAAAAACTTTAGACCTCGCACAGTCCATGCTTTCTTAGACGTTAAATTAAAGCTTTCCTTTGTGGTTATGTGGTTGAAAAATCATAAACATTATACATAAATTGATATATTTTTTTAAATAGTCATTATAAATCTGACTTAATTAACAATTTATCAATGCGATGTACATGGTTGATTTGTTCATGCAAGTTTCCCTGAGGTTTGTTATCAAAAAGGAGTTGCTATAAATTGAATGTTTTTGATATCATATTTATCAACATGTTGAAATATTCCTTCTCCTTCTCATCCAACTTAGATCTGGTGTCAAATTGTCATATTTAAAAAAAGATACATTCATTATTCTTATTTGAAAGAGGCAGGAAAGATACATAGGGACCTTGTAATGCATCAAAGGAATAACGCAAATATACATCTAAAGAGAATCACATAGATTATTTAAATCAATGTGTTCCCAATGTTTTTAATCATTAAATTTTTAGAAAATACTAGTATATATCATATGCATCCATATTATATACTCATAGATAGTTATTTAGCATAAATAATTGTTTGCTTAATTGTTTTAGATTTTGTTTCATCATCCTTATATTCTGTATATGGAAAGCATGTAAAAAAAAAAAAGACAAAAATAAAACTACATAATAGCCTCCTTCTAAAAGAAATCAAAACGAAACTAGAATGCATTATTCTTGTTTTCAAAAAATACATCTTTTTATTTGTGTCATTTTAAAGGTAAAATGAATGCTCTCTCTCTCTCTCTCTCTCTCTCTCTCTCTCTCTCTCTGCATTTTTGCGGAGCTATTTTAAACGTTTAACTTGCATTCGTAGACACTTTGTCTAAGCAACTTAGTTTCACGTTTCACCAAGAGACAACTGTGTCAATTGTTTTGTGTGTGTTAAATCTTATCTTGGTGAAGAAATATTATTAAAACTTGGAATAAAACACGGTTCATTAACAAAACTAAACGCCGGAAAAACAATTATTGATCAATAGATTTTTTGTTGACGTAAAAATATAGTTGATGAATACCCCAAATGTACAGGTAGAAAATCACGGAGATTAATCAAATCATTTTCTCATGTTATTTATTAAAAAAAATATTAGAAAATACATATGCTTCACATTCAAGAAACTAAATTATTCCTATATCGTTGTGCATGCCTAATCGTTTTAGGTAACTACGTTGTGTTGTATGTTTTTATCATAATTATGATCTTAATAGCATTTCAAAAGGATAACTGATTGAGGCAAAAAGACAAAAACGTAAAGTTCACATTATATTATATTATCATTTTATTAGAAACATAATCGAAACTAGATTGAGTCATGCCTGTTTTCCAAAACTCATGCATGCACCTGTTGAATGTCTTATTTCGGAAACTTGTAAACCAGTTCACAACGTTAGTTCTTGCATCATACAAACGAAATTTATTTTCCCAACATATATAATCAGTTAAATCAAATTATATGAAAATGCAAGCGTGTTTATAATGTATATAGATTATTGCACTTTATTTTAAATGTTTTAACTTTAGTCTTTGAAAAATTCTTTAGGTACTTTTTGGATACAATATCATCTGATTAAAAAGACTTCATTTTGAGAAGCCTCATTGTTTTTAAGCTGATAAAAAGTAACTTCTTTAGAAATACCATTTCAATTATTGCCAATTTTCAGAGAAAAAAAAATAACCAAATACTATTAAAGCCAAATGAAAACACTTACATTTATACATTGATGGCATCATTTCATTATGTATTAATTGCTGTTTTAAGAAAATACTTTTATCCCTTTCTGGTATTTTTGTATAATATATTCACGTTTATTTTTTAGATACCCGAGATTTGTTGTTTTCTTTAAAGTCTGAATTTGAGATATTTTCAAAATGGTACGTGAAAGTCAACATGCATTATTTAGTTGTTGCCTGATGACAATATACCATATTCACTTGATAGTTTAGCTGGAACGAAGCTTATATCTTATGGGAAATAAATTAATCAACACAACTGATTGCTCAGTTATTTGTTCAAATGTAATCTTCTCTCTTCCCCCATCGATTCTCGATTTTTCTTATCTACTATCACCCCCATTCTAGACTGGGGTGCTGCAATAGAAAGTTTGTATTTTAATCAATATTTACACTTAACGTTAAGCAAGTTTACCATAACACCTACCATCATGTTTAAAACCCTGCAGCAAATCAAAGAGAATAATAGTTGTGAAAACTTAACCGTGTCAGATAAATAACATATACATATATATGTATCACATTTCTAGGGCTTTCAATTGACTTTCAGATGACTATTCCGTGTTCCGAGTAAACGGCCAATAATGTATAATGCCCCCCAATATAGGCTTGCCGCCCAATAATGTATTTCCGGGGGGGGGGGGGCATAAGTGTTTCACAAATTCTCTTGGTAGATGAACTTTGCTTTCATGTCTGCTAGCTATGCTTCGAAGGCGTAAAAATACTTTTCTTTTTTTATACCGATTACTACGACCTCATAAAGAAGATTTTGAGACCGCCGGCCTGTCAGCTAAAGACCCTTTTTCTACCGTTAGCGTGAATGATCGCGTGACGTATGGATCACGTGGATACGCATCCAGTTACATATCTTGTTCAAAATCTCCTGAAGGGGTAGAGGACTTTGCGACTAAATCAATAACTCACCCACAAACAATTGTGAAAATTCAGATTGACCCAAGTATTGAAATCATAGACCTGACGGACCCGTGGACTCTAGACGAGCTTGTTTACGACGAGAGAGGGAGAAACTTTGCCAGAAGGTTTGAGGAAGTTCTGATTGAAGGATACAATCCTCCTGAATGTATTTCAATTTTTTCAATTAAGTACTGATTTTTACTGCATATGTTCTTCAGAATATGTAACAGTAACTTATACTGTATTTTTATCGTTAAAATGTTTCGAAATTGAACCTATATAATGAGTAAAACAACGCTTTCTCTAATGGTTCAAATGATATTTAAGACTTTTGTGCATAGAAAAAAACATACATCCTCGAACGTGTTAATAACAAATGCTTACTGACAAAATATTGGTCATTATAAAACTGGATGTATATTTTAAGCAGATATCACGGTAAATGTCAAATAAACTAATCTTTGATTTCTTTAACATTTTTTTGCCGTTTTTTATTTTTTCTTCTTTAATTAGAACTGAATGGCGGCGTTTCTGCCCACTGTCTGCAAGGTAATGTATGTCAGCATGCAAGAAAATTCTGTCAACATGCAAAATAACTATGTCAACCTGCAAGTGATTATGTTAACATGCACGTTACAAATCCTTAAAGATAATCTTGCTTTTATATGGGTATATTTACAACTACTGAGTATATACCACTATTTCTTAGGGAAACTTTTATTTAGCTAGTGCATAGCTCTTAAGACACAGCCAGAATCTACACGGCCCGTTTACCAATTGGTCGAAATCTACAGCAACCTTAGGAAAATCACGGACTGCACGAAATAATCATGATGAAGTAAGACTCAAATCTTGCTGTTCCTTTTAGCTAGTATACTGATTTAAAATCCATAATTATTAATTAGTAATTTAATGAAAATTAACGAACATTGCAGAAAAATATTACATAACCGCTAACGCGGGTTATGTATTTTTTCTGCATTGTCGCCACCTTCATATCCCGCATGAATCACCTAAAAGATAGCATTTTATTGGTGTAAAATTCACTTACCTACGCCCACTTATGTAAACTTGCTGGATGTTTATGTAAACATGCAAGTTATCTCGCATAGTTTTTGTTTTTGTTTTTTGCATAATTACTTTGCATGAATACATCATTATCTCGCATGTTGATATTAATTCTTTGCATGCTAACATATCTCGCATATTGACATTAAAATATCGTGCATGTTAACATTATTAACTTGCATGCATAAATATGTTCATATAAATAAGTTGCATGTTGTTATCATTACGTTGCATCTTATAATGTCAGATGCGGGCGTTAGTAAGTTATTTTATCGTTAATTTTTTTTTCTCTCAAATATATGCAGAACAACCTTCAAGATATTGAAGATGTGGAATATAGTTTAGACTCGGACTCTGAGAGTGATGATGATGACTGAATATTATGTAAATGTGGTTTATTAGCTGTGATAAATAATTTCTGCTGTTAATTTAATGTATTAATTAATTTGAGTATTAATTAATTTGAGAAATTTTACATTAAAAAGTTAGCAATTCGGGTATACTATATCTTCTTGTCAATATTACACAGTGATATACCAACAGTGCTGTGCTGACGGCTCTGTAACTCAGCTGCTCTATATACAACTGAATCTCATGCATGGTGACAGATTCTGATAACAAACCAATTAAATTGCGTTTAAAACAGGCAGTGTATGTCATGCAGTGGCTGCATTAAATTCCCCCGAACTTGGGGCTTTAACACCATTAAAAATATTCACTATATATACACGAGTAAACTACATTAACAATTGTGGAGAGTTCGCCATCTGAGACTTTGTGAGGCATTTGCGCATTCGGACAGAGCTATTGCGATTATAGAAAATGAATACAGCTCTTCGTGGTTGGAAATATCAATATAATTGGATATGCAAATATGTATGGATGTGTCAATGATACAAGTCTTTCACACCCGCAGAAATTCATAAGAACGGCCATTCGTTGCCCACGTAGATTTACAATAGGACAAGTTATACATACTCTCCATTCAAAATTATCGATACTCCTCGCACAACCTTTGGACATTATCATCCGGGTACTTTTTATGTCGTTTGCATCGAAAGTCCCCGTAACCAATTTTTTTTTAACACGTATTCAGATCAGGTGTATTAAACCTGATAAACTAGAGGATGCCTTTCAAAACAGAAAAACTGTATCTTTTCGATTAATTGAATGAATTTGGTTTTAGTTGAAATGTATGATTATTGAAATCTTATGCAAAAACTGGTGAAAGCTGAAATTTAGGAAAGTGCATTCTAAATTATACAACATTATTCTTATAAAACATACTATAAATCAATAAATTATACCACAAATCAAATATAAATTAAGGCTTTTATATATATTTGCCATTAAGAGTGAGATCATTTAATCAATAAAATGCTTTCCTTGGTGATTCATTCGGGATATGAAGGTAGCGACATTGCAGAAAAAATACATAACCCGCGTTAGCGGGTTATGTAAATTTTTTCTGCAATGATCGCTACCTTCATTACCCGAATGAATCATCAAAGAAAGCATTTTATTGTTTATATTAACATCTTTCTTTTAACCCATTGATAAATTGATTATGAAAAGTAACTAAAATTTACAAAACTACTAAACTAAAAGAAACAGCCAAATCGTCTCCTGTGAGACTTTGAGTCTGACGTCGTCATGATTATTTCGTGCAGTCCGTGATTTTTCCTAGGTAGTTGTAGGTCTCGACCAATCGATAAACTGGGCGAGTCAAGTTTGGTCCTGTCACTTTCATTTCAGTTTCAGCCGCTGTAGATTTCGACCAATCAATAAACGGGGCGTGTAGATTTCAATCTGGCTGTTTCTATAGAGCTATGAATTAACTATAAGTTTCCGTAAGAAATAGAGGGAATAATACTTGGTAGATGTAAATATATATTTATAAGTTCGTTGTATTGAAGCGGGCAGCCTATTAATATATTTTTGGTTAAAGTTATTCCCCTTTGATTTATTGATTTTTTTTGATGATTTAATTAATGTTACCAATAATGACCAATGATTTTGCTAATTATTTGTTGTACAATAATTAATATTCTTTGTAAATAAGTTGTTTGGCATAAGTAGTTTTAGGTTAGGTCTATTTAGTTTGTTTATTTTTGATTTCCCGTTTTTAGATACCACAAATTATTCTAGGCCGGCACATATATAGGGACAGTGTCTATTGCGTTACGAGAACGACTGTTTGGGGTTAAATTTAGACAGGTACGGCTAGATTGAGTGTGCGGACATCCATGCTCTTTCTAATCTTCGTGTGATTTAACCTACGATACAGAGTGTGCGGTCATCCCTGCTTTGTATCGCATTAATACAAGTGTGCGGTCATCCCTGCATTATTAGTGGTGGTTGCGGCGGAGCACTAGTGTGTGGTCATCCCTGATGGTGTTCTGGCCTTTCTAGCGCAAGTGTGCGGCACTCCATGTTTGCGTTAGGTTGCGTTGTTGGCGCAAGTGTGTGGTCATCCCTGCTTGCGTTAACGTTGGTACCTGTTCAGTTGCGTAGGTATGTGGTCATCCCTGCCTGCGTAACGTTGAGTCCCTATATATGTGCAGGAGCGGTGATTAAAGTCTGCACTTGTAAATATTGGCAGCAATCAGGGCTATCCGATTCTATCTCGGGTACGGGCCCGCGGGGATCACAGGTAGTGACCCCCTTGCACGTTACAGTATAACGCAATTTTTTTAAACCGACTTAAATATAGGAAATGAGACACTATTGCTTATTCGTTTTGGTACTGACTGACTACAGAAATATATAGAATTCATCAATATTATAGATGGCGAGGCAAAGCAGGGCCGTATATGAGATTAATAAACCCGATATATTTCAAATTGTTCGAAAATCTTTGCTGCACCCTTGTTCATTTACAATGTATTGTTGCTATTTCATTTTAAACTTTTTGTCTCATTTCCTCCAATGAGGTTGGAGCAAATCTTGACGATGCAATTTTATTCCGCTCCAGACACACAATGTGACGATAATTCAATCGGCACCTTTACTATGTCCCAAGATATCCTCGAATTACATGTTGCTTAATTACTTGATATTTGTAAAAACCTTTGGGTTCAAACGATGTTCGTTCAAAAGTATGTCACAATTTTAAGCCTTCTCTTTTGAAACGCGCACTCTAGTTTATCAGATTCAATACAGGGCTAAAAAATGTTGTCTACGGATATTTTCCATTGCAACAGAAGAAAGTACCATGATGATAACGTTGAAAATTTGTGCGAGATATTCTGAGTGACTTCCGAATGGAAAAAAGATGTTCAACATTTCATATTATAAATTTCTAAAAAAAATATGTTTTCGATCCTATCAATTTTTCGATGTAAAAAATGATAATGTGTCAATATAGTGTAGATATATGTTGGATTATCCCCCTTTTATTATTTTCAATTGCGCTTCTATTCTTTCATAGGTATGATTGTCGTTTTTTCAATAAAAATCGCCCAAATGCAAATGTGACAGCTCAATAACTTGAAACAGTCTACATCTAACCTTAAAGTAATTTCAAAGAGCAATTATTCCTAGTATCTTGAGAATTTACGAAACGTGCTTTCTGTATTAAATATTCTAAATGTCGAGAATAGGCGAAGCGTAGGCCATATTGCCGAATATCAAGTATCACCAGACGGACATGGAAACATATCTGGCAGTCACGTGCCATGTTAAAAATCAATGATGTGTGACATTTCAGTCCGAAGGAAAACAAAAGAAAAGTATCATGGCTATTTATAGAATACTTTTTACAGGAAATTTTATAATGTTATTTTTAGAACATACTATGTAGAAACATGACTCAGCGGAATTGAGCAAAGATATAGTAGAAGGCGCTTCTGCGCATCAGAGTCAGTCAGCTGATAGAGAGCGAGGCAAAAACAGTTAAAGCATGGTTTAATTTTTCATTTGCGGGATCCCAAACTACTGCGGACGAATCACGCCAGTTGTCCTTATTAAAACATAGTCCCGGAGCATGACTCAAAAAGGAGGGTTCTATAAAAAGGTAGGACATTTTAAATCAGTTAAAAAAATAATGCTTGTATATGTTTTAATTTAATTTTTGTTGTTGATAGATCGCTTATCCATAGTGTAGTTTTAACAAACTTATACGTTATAGTGCTTTTTTATAATTTCTCTACCTCTAGATCTGGGTTGTAACTATCTAGCATTGTTTAAGCATGACGTATATAATTATGTATTTTCTGGTTTGATGACGCAATATTTGAAAACAGAATTGATGACTCAGCTTCTAGTTATAGAATGAAATGCGTTAAAGCGTTGCTATTTATAGAATAATCTTTTTCGGAAAATTCGTGTGGCTATTTTTAGAATGTTCTATTAATAGAGCGTACCGTTCTCTGAAATTTTTTGTTGTTGTTGATTTATCGCTTATCAAATTCAATCGTTTAGAAGTGTTTGAAACGTTAAAGATTTGTTTTTAATCATGAGTAAAGTTTGAACAAACTTCATACGTAACAGTCCCGATACTTTTTTCTGATATCTCTACTTCTATATCTAGATTATAACTTTTTAGAGTTGTTTTAGTATGTATAATAATATATTTCTGGTTTGATGACAGTATTTCTAAATATGAAATTGATGACGCAGCCTCTAATTATAGAATAAATGAAAATTAAAGCGTTGTTAGATATAGACTATTATTTTTCGGGAAATTTGTGAGGCTATTTTTAGAAATGTTCTATTTATAGATCATTCTATTCTGATTGCTTCATCAGTGTTCGAAATTTCAAGAAATGCGCGTTTGTCGGTAGCTGTAGTTACTACTAATAGCGTCCACAAAATTTATTTATGCAGTCTATACTTCATGTAAATTTTTTCCCTATTTGATAACAAATACATGTATCACTCTATACTACATGTACATGTAATTTTTACAAAATTGCAAGTAAGATTATGTATCATAAACCTTATTTACAAACATATTTCATGACTATTGGATGTATATAAGTGAAGTTTTGTTACACCTTTTGCTGGTAATAAAACAATTTGGAATCTGCCCTTAATTAATTTAAGGCATTTTGAAAACATTTTTCAAAGTGCCACTGGGTATTTTTAGCTCACCTGAGCTGAAAGCTCAAGTGAGCTTTTCTGATCACCCGTTGTCAGTCGTCCGTCTGTCCGTCCGTCCGTCTGTCCGTATGTCTGTCCGTCTGTAAACTTTTTACATTTTGATCTTCTTCTCTAAAACCACTTGGCCAAATTTGACCAAATTTGGCACAAATCATCCTTATAAGAAGATGAATATAAATTGCAAAAATAAAAGGCCAGATTGTATTCGAAGCGGAGAAAACCTCGAAACTGTAAAAAAAAAAGGGGGGTGCATTTTAAAAAATCTTCTTCTCAAGAACTACTGAGTTAATCTTAACGTAATTAAGCATAAATCATCCTTAGGGAAAGGAAAATATAAATTGCAAAAATTATAGGCGAATTATGTTCCAAATTTGAGATAATTGCGAACATGCTTATAAAGAATGGCTCGTTATTCCATATATCGTAGACTGGCAATTCATTGCGATAGACTGGTCTTATGACAGGCATCGCCAGTCTACCGCATCTCGAAAACGAGGTTCTTTGTTAGAAGCTGGCAGTTTGTTGTGCAACAGTTCACGTGCGAATATAATCTATGAAACATGGAAATAACATTGGTGCCGATTATTGTGAAGTAAATTAAGGTTAAATATTTCAACGCGTTGTCATTTTCACTTGTGAGGGTGGTTTTAGCTTGTTTTGATTTTTTCGTTTCTTTTTGCTTACAATCGCCTCGTATTTGGAACATAGACTTCGGTAAATAGGCAGTTGATTGTTTACCTGCGAAAATGATAAAATCTAATGCATTAACAACGTACTAAAGTGCATTTCCCTCTGTTTTTATTGTTTATTAATTTCTAATTGTGTCAACAAGGATTAAACAAGGGAGCGACTTTGGTTGAAATAATCGATTTTTGATCGGTAGCTTCGTCGGAATTTCCTCCGAAAGAGAATTTGAAGTAGCCATGTATTCCGAGTTCATAATCGTGTAAATCAAATCCAAAGACAATAAAAAGATGTTTATGAATTTGAAAAGACGTTGTCACAGCCTCAGTTAAACCCTGTTGTGATTAATCACCCGCGAATGTCTTATCTTTAGAGGTTATAAATACGGGTGATGCAAACACGTTTACCGTGCATTGAAAATTACAATCGATAATCATTACATTTCTTGTTGATACTACAATTAGAAGGTAACTTGTAATTATTTAATAACTCTGCCAAATTAATGCAAAACCGTTTGTTTACAGTTATCTTCAAAACTAAAAACTGTTGTAATTGGGTCATAGGGTAGGACTAATTTTTTCAAAATACACAGTGCATAAACTGATTTTGTGTCACCTGGCTAACTCAGTTGCAAATATTTTATCTATATAATGTATGAATGCATTAAAAAAATGAAATTAAACAAATTGGATAAGTTTTTAAAAGTTGCCTATCATTCTACGACTGACACTGAAATGTTTGTTGATCATTGGAATTGTCTTGCTAAACATTATATACTTGTGTACAGAAAAATCAAAAGGATGATGTGCTATAACTACTTTTTGGGGTCCTTTCTCATTTGATAAATTATTTGAAATCTGCAACAATTTTGGTATTTTTCAAACGAGTAAATAAAAACTTCTTTTAAACAGTTCTGACACATTATAATTATGAGGATATGCGTGCATTATCATTATTTTAAAGAAAATATTGCAGCAGAAAATCATCTTGGTTTGTAGCTGTTTGTTGTTTTTGAGGGAATATGAAATAATTGTTAACCTGACAATACATTAAATTATATAGCTTTTTAACACATCATGTGACAACATTTTCCAGTCAAATGTTTTAAACACAAGTTTACATCAGGTAAACAATTATTTAAGGGAAGACCAATTAAGTTTTTTACTGTAGCCTTAGCAACTTTTGCCACAGAGTTCAAACACTGCGTACTGCCTTCCAGACTAGCTGGCGATTCTCTATCCGTCAATCTTTGTTAACTTTCACATATGAGATATCAGCTGTGAAAATGAAATGTATCTCATCTGCATGGTGTATTCATAGAGCTTGGCATCTTAAATAAACACACTAAAAATATTCACTTAGATGTGGAAAATGAAAATTACACCAAATAAGACAATTTAAGTTCCATATTTTTTTTTCATAAATACCAATATACCAAACAAGAAATATTGCAGGTAAATGGTAACTACCTTTTCCAGTATTTTCATCATATAAAATAAATATGCATTGCATGGCCTCTAAGACAACATATTAATGAAATAAAATGTTGGCAACCTTTAATTGTGTAGATTCAAAATGTTTAAATTATGATTACACACAATAAGGTAGGCCCACAATGGGTGCTGATTTTTTTAACTGATATACGTCTTAGGAAATGTATGATTTTTTTTAATCTTAAATGAGCTAATACTGTTCACATATGTGCAAAAACTGTAGGAAATAATATACCGGTGTTATATAGAAATAATACATCACAATATATTTTCAACCCTACCCCTTTATAACATATTGAGTTTTAGGTCAGAAAATTATCATGGTACTTAACTTTGCTAAATATTAAATTTTACTGTTCTTAATTATTTAACGACACACGAGACGTTCCTCAATTTTATATAATTTTCCTTGATAAATTATTCCTTATTTATTAACATTTAAACCTGTTAATTCCCAAAAATTCAAGGTTTATTACCAGGCTATTTTTAGAGCTATAATATTTAGAATTTTCCTTAAAATAGCATGCAGAATGCATTTGAATGCTTATAAATAAAGTCATAGTATATATTTTCAATTGAACACTTTATATCTAAATAAAAAAGTATCATATAACAGGAAAATATAACTATGGAATTACTTGGTGGAAATCTTCACATTCTGGAGATAGGAAAAAATAGAAAATAATGGAAGATAGGTCGCGTCGGACCGTAAAGTGTGTTAAGTCAATGTAGTTCGCCATTGTTGCTCAGGTGAGCGATGTGGCCCATGGGCCTCTTGTTTCAAGAAGTGTTGCCACACCCTGGTATATTTTAATAAAGAAAATCATTCCACGAAATATGGTGTTATCCGGTCCTACTATTGCGCAAAAGGTCGACTAGTATAATATGTAAACAAATCCGTCTACTTCATGTAGAAAAATGAGAAAAAAGAAATAAAGTTATAACTTTGAGAAATTCTAAAGCGTCATTAATACTTTTTATGGGGAAAGGCTCAAAGCCAGAACTTAAATGCTAACATTTCGAACTCGACCAGACTTTTTTATGGTGGTGGTGGGGGGGGGGTCTTTTTCCAGAGACATAAATAACAGAGATTAGCAACTGATCGAAATCCCGCGGTCCCTATTGTAAAGTGTTCCCAGTTTAAATTAGTATATCATTCTAATCAACAATTATATCGTTAAATAAACAGCTGAAACATATTACCAACACATTCAAAATATTATTTTTGAATGAGTTTATGTCATATAAACAATATTAAAAGAGAAGATTTAGGAGGCAGTTGGTCACCTGTCGTCCGAGATTTCGCCGATGTTTTATAGCTGGCCAATATATTTTCTATACATAAATCAAATAAAAAATAATTCAATTTTTGTTTCAAAAATTTCTAAAACATATGCACATTTTGCATAAAAACAATATACTTTTGGTTTAAGACCATTATCTCAGTTTACTAAAATGTAGTTCTCAAAGTAAGGTTGGTCCCGTAACATTTTTTAACAACAAAACGCGCTAATGGCGGAGTTGCCAATCTCTGTTATTTATGTCTTTGTTTTTTCTAAATACGACACCGGTCTGAGTTCATATCCGATATGTAACTCCAATTTCATTTATGAGCCCATGACACGAAACAATTTATTTTGAATCAACTTTACTCGTAACATAATCAAATCAAAGTACTGAAGTACTGAAAGCCGGGCTCTTTTGGTGTGTCTTTATGCATATTGTGTAGTAAAGACTGAAAATCTCTCTCTCTCTCTCTCTCTCTCTCCCTCTCTCTCTCTCTCTCTCTCTCTCATGCTTTTAATGTCGGCAAAGCATCAGAGAGCGACCAAATTTTGTAAGCGGCTATAAACAAAAAATATGTCTGTCTTGTAGAAGTTAAAAAAGTTCAACAGTTGCTGCCTTGAATTTTGCAACAAGCATTATATATTCAATCCCCGTTTCTTCATCGCGCAGCAAAGTAGTTCATGGAAATTCATGCGCATTGTATGTGTACAAAATGCATAGCAATGTTTTAAAACACGTTGTTAATAAGAAAACTAAAAAAGATTGACAATTCTTTCGAAATTTAAAAAAAAGAAACAAAATGCCAACACTTTTGACAAAACGTGGCTCTTTGTGTAACTATTTGGTATAGCGGAGGCTTTACCTTGACGCTGTTTGGTTTTTTGTTTATTTGTGCTATTTATAGTAACATTGGCGATTTGCCTGCCTATAGCCAGGACTCTGCTTTCAGCACAGCCCGACTAAAAACCGTTTTCTCGACGGAACGTTCCGCTTGTTTATGGTGGCAGGGGATAGTTTCGCAGGAAAGACCCGGTCAAAATTTTGAAATAAAGGGAGAACCTGGGGTTTGGCTGGTTATTTGAGGGGTATAAATTGGTAGAATATTTATTGCCATCATTTTGTGGATAGAGGAGCTCATGTCAATTTCATTGATATATGACACTTTAATACTGGTAGCACTTTTCATCAGATATGGAATAAAAATGCGAAACTGAGGCCAAAATTTTCACTTTCGGTTTTGTGCTTGAAAAGTAGGGTGGGTTCAGAACACGAAATGTCACTCGAAAAGAAGGTGATTGACCCCCCATCAATTGGTGATTATTTGCATGGGTATACATTAAGCTACAAATCCTATGGTAGTTTATGGCAGTTGCTCGGGACTGGAGCGTGGTTCTGGACCCGTGAAAATGTGAAAAAAGGGCAATTTTTCAGAAAATTTTGAGACCGTCCCTGGCTGTTCTTTATAGTGCTATATGTAAGTTGTACTTGTTTTATTCTGAAATGTTTAAAAATTCTCAAGAGTTGGGACCATGTGTCCCCTGCATGCAAACCAATTTTAGCAAATTTAAAAATCCACTGAAAAATTAAATCTCATATATGAGCACTATCTGCCTCACATTTCCTCGACCAGAAAAACTATCCCCTGCCACCTATATAGGAGCTGAATATGATGTGTCGTAACTCTAAAAAAAAACCCAATGCCACTATGCAAAACAAACACCCCACAACCGGTACATAAAAACTAACGTTAGTACATGTACAGAGCGCTGTAGTCATCTGTAAGTCATCAGACTGATCTAAAATATCTGAAATTTCCGTATATCTTTCCCGTGCTTTACCCCTCATTTATTCCATGTCATCAATAGTTACATGTACGTTCAAAATATGTACACCGTATTTGCACAAACTTACATCATGATCTTCCGACCAATTATAACATGTCTAGGCTAAATGACCGCAAAGTACCACTACATTGTGGTCATCCAAGCGGAACGTGATTTAATGACAGGGTGTTACATGTGCTTTTCACACCTTCGTGGAAAAAAAATAACATGAAACCATTAATCGTATTTTTTCTTGTGCAACCATTTTATATATTGACATTATGTTAACCCCTTTCACTTCCTTTGAATTCACAGTAAACAAAATAAAACAAAGAAACTCCACATACAGAGAGGACAATTATATCTAATTCTCAATTCTTAAAATTGAGAAGCAGCGTTTCTATTTTCGTACTCTTGAATAAAGAAATATTTGAAAATAAACACCGAATTGTGACAACTTTGAAATGATGACTACAGTTGTGTTGCATCTTAAGGTATAAAACGACCGTCTCCATATTGAATTACCGAGCTTGTATACGTTTGAAGTAGATAAACAAACACTATAACTTATTGAACCCAACTAGGCGAATGTTTGCGTATAAAGCGCAAACATGTAACATATGACTGCATTTTGTTTATGGTGAAACACTTCCGTTAAATACTTTATCATCTGCTAAAGCATAATTTTTATATGTGTTTTCAATTAAGGTTTCGCTAGGGACGTGCAATGTATATACTTTATTAGTATAATTATACATTTCCTGGTTTGCCCGATATTTTTGTTCGAAAACAACTTTGGCAATCTGAATTAGATCGCATACACCGAGTTTTTATTTCTGTTGTTGGATGTGTCTTGCATGTAAAATATCAAGCATTTTTCCTTCTATAAAAAGACTTTAAGTGACCTATTATATAATGTAACACATTGCGTGATCTGTCAGTCGTCTCTAAACAAATAATTAAGCTAATTGAAATTCACGTAACTGCACGCATTCAGTTGAATTTGACTCTTCATACCGGTCTAAATCACCAACATGCTTCTAACGAGGCCATGATCCGCCCTGACTTCGTGTTCGTACCTGCACCTTGGCCGTGCCCGAGGGGGTATTTGACTTACCTGTAATGTGTATAGACTCTCTAGGTATATTGTCATCAATCCAGGAACAGACCGGCAAAAGGAAACGTCGGACTGAGAGACCAGGGGGACTAGATATAATAATAACAACTCTGTGGGACTGTTCACTACGCTCTATATTAATCGTGGTCAGTGTTGTTTATACCTTGAGACTTTACACAAATTTGTAACATTGTGATTGTCGGAGTGAGAATAGTTACTGTTAGTGAATTGTGAATCTTCAGTGATTATACAATCTATACACTTAAACCGTGAAATTAGTCTTTGTAGTGAATTGTTCCATCAGTGACCACACGATTTACACATCTTTTGTAGCGAGATTAGTGACTGTCAGTGGATTGTGAATCTCATTCTCAGGTAAGTCTTCAATCGTCATAGGTACTCTAACACCCCCCCCCCCCCCCCCATTATAAACTTTGTCTCATTAATTAATAATTTTATGTTCGATACTTGCATTTTTTTAAATTAAGTATCTTATGCATATTTTCCTTTTAAAAAAATGCTTTCTGTAAAAATATAATACTTTTGTAATCATGGATGTTTACAGATTTTTCCTCCTTTGACGAGACAGTCATTTTAACGAGCGTTTGACCAGGATTCGATGTTCTAGCTAGCGAATAGGTTGCAGTCGTACATACACAGGAAATTGTTTTTCATTTTTTTCTCTGTAAGTATTGCTTGGTACTCTCAGGAACAATTTTCCTTCATAAAATAACATGCAGTAGAAGTTTTTCATTCAAGGGGGTAGGGGAATAATCTGATTGCAAATCAATAGGTACATAATAAAAAGCTTTTTTTAATAGAGTTGCTTTTAAATAGGAGAAATAAATGCATTACTAAACAGGGTACTGATAGATGAAATTAAAAAACATCTATTCAAATAAGTTGTGAATAATCTCTATTTAGAGGCTCTGCGTTATAAAAAGTCAATTAGCAAGTGAACAGTGCGACATTAGATGCAACTGTAGTATGGTGGGAGGGGAGGGGTAACTTCTAAAGAATTCAAGATTCAACTTTAATTTGTTTGTTAATTAAAGATTCTTCGAATACTGCAGGTAGCCGTTAGTTTGAAAGTTTTGCGCAGCAATAATTCATCTGAATAAAGAGTCTCTCTCTCTCTCTCTCTCTCTCTCTCTCTCTCTCTCTCTCTCTCAGTTGGAAACTGCATGTGTGTCTAAAAATAGAGCATACGAAAATAAACGAGCGATGTAGGAATTAAGTGCTACCATATACCATATTTCACGTAATTGTTATAAAAACTACAAAAAACACACCATTACCTGTATCGGCTTAAGCCATCTTTCGACCAATGTTTGTGCCTCGGGCATTTTTAGGAAGCATTATCTAATGTAGTGTCTAGGTTATATTTATAAAATGGAAAACATATAACTAAAAATAGATTGCATGCATCGTATAAAAGCAAAATTAAAACAAAACCCATGATTCCAGTAGAAAAGCTGAAGGTGAAGGTCTGTACAATACGATATATTGATAATGATGATCTATTTCATTTCGCAATTTGTCTTTGGAAAAAGACATTATATATATATATATATATATAACTTGCATATAAAATGTAAATGAACCCCACATACCTATATGTCTGATAATTAAAAGAAATGGTGCTATTTTTTCATTTACAGATTTTTTTTTTTATTTACTGATCCTTAATAATTTAGGCATAGATATATGCAAATGTTATTGGTACATGAAACGCTCAGATCTCTCTTTCTCTCACGTATATTTACACAATATCTAGATTTATTGGAAACTATGTATCTAAAAATAGAGTGTACGAAAACAAAACAGCCCGCTCTTACCTTTACCGCTATTCTATATAAATTATCATTCAGTTTGTAAAACTTTAAAATAAGCACAATTATCCCCGTATTAATTTATATATTTTAGACGCCTTTCGACTAATTTTTGATCGGCTTCTCATGAAAAAAAAATATGAATCTGCTTAATGAAATGGTTTGTTTGTACGACCCTGAAACTTTACACGCCCGCTATTGAAGGGTGACCGCATTTCGTTTTGTAAACACTGGCGTTCCCGTTCATTCGACTACTAAATGTAAATGTTGTTCTAAATATTGCATGTATGTCCAGACCTTATACCTTGTATTGCCGAAATCAACTGTTAGTTCTAACTCAAAATTCTAAACAAGATCATTATTACACTCGGCATATCTTAGATTTCCCTATATCTTTATACAGGGCTCCTCTTCAAAAGGAATTCAATGCAGTCAAAAAAATATGGTACCAACAATCCAGCCTTAAGCTTCTTAATAACGATTTTAAAGTAATTCTAATCTTAATTTAGATTTTATTTGATTTAGTTTTTTTTATATGATTATGAGATTTCTTTAGAGTATAATATTCTTAAATTTCACATATTAATCTTTTTTCCAGACACCCATTGGTTTATATTGGACCAATCAAAATGGTAAGTCGGCTTACAATACCCAACCGAGAAAGTTTACTTTTTGAGGGGGGGGGGGGGGAAGGGGGGGGGTGGGTATAATTACCTTAAAGTTTGTAACTGTTATATCACTGGAAGGAAAGCAAGGCGACGCCTATAAATCTAGTATCGCCCTTTTAGCCAGTACGCTTTATTTTTATATTTATTTGAATTTTAGTAATCATTGAAATGTAAACTACTTTACATTTGCCAATATGATCTTAATGTATTACTTGTATGCAGATTGCGTTTCGAATTAAATTTGTTTATATCACTTACAGTAGTCCAAACAATTTGTTTTGATTCATGATAGATTTGTTTGTACCGACTACTGCGACGGGACGAAAACCCAGAGAATGGCCTTATTGCGAAAAATCCGAATTCTAATGTGAGTGTAGAGGAGCACGTAACCAACGGGTCTTATGGCCGCGCATCGAGGTACATCTCGTGCTGTAAGTCCCTGGATGCCGCGCGGAGCTTTGCTTCACGTTCAGTAACCCGCCCTCGAATCATTGTGGAGATCCTAATAGACGCGAATACCGTAATAGACCTGACAGAAGAGGAAACCCGTTCCATGCTTGTACAGAACGAAACAGGAAGAAACTACGCCAGATGTTTTGAGGAAGTTCTAATTGAAGGTTACATTCCGCCGGAGTGTATTTCAATTGCACAGATTATTAATTGATTACATTATTGGTGTACTTTTAAATTTTCATCGGCTAGTTTTAAGATTTTAATGTTTTATGCATTCGCTGGGTGTGTTGTTGAAATGTTTTCAAAAATGTTTATTGTTTATATTTATTGAAGTTTATGTAAATACTTAGTTTATAATAAATATTATATTGCAATTTAAGATGTCTTATTACATGCTGGTGCTTTTATTTCTTATTTCCGTTGATTATTTTCAAGTTCAAATAATGGCAGCACTTGGTGACCAATAACTACCATAATTCGCTGATGGCAACTAAATGCTGCCAGCGGTAGATCTATATTTCACTAACGGTAACACGGGCACTTGTTTCTGTAATAAAAGTTCAACCTGAACTTGAAAACAGCACATTTTCATTAAATAAGGCGTATAAATACCACAGGGTCAAACGATTGTCGTTAAACAAAATCCTAAGAGTTCTCCTGTTAACCGCTCCTTCTAGCTTATGAGGTTTCATTATACAGCTTATAATTGCTAGCGCTCTCGAGCGCAAACAACAACGTTAGTCATTTTCACTGGAATACGCATGTTTGACTCCATAGTAGGGGATTCTGGGAATACTGTACTACTGTAGATAAACTGTACCATTTGAATTTCGTTTTATCATCTTCACATGAAGTTTTGTGTTTTATTGAAAATGTAAAAAAGTAACAGTAGCTTAGGTTTTGTAAAGCAAAGTTATTCTAATTATAATAAATAGTTAGTTTTATCTTAAATTCCTTCAAGCTCGGAAAACAACCTCGGATATGTTTTCCGAACTTTCCGAAAATGCCGGAAAGGCTCGAGAAGACAACAGTACCAATGGTTCTTGAAAATTTTCACCTCGAAATTGAAATTACAGTAGAAACCTAATGATTAAGGCACAGTCAATGACCTATGCCATTGCCGATGTGAAGCCCACTCTACATTCACAATTCTAAATTGAGACCCCACTCCAGCACAATTCCAGTAACCACTGTGCCTTCTTATTGTTAATTAATCGATTCAGGAATTTCAACCAATGTTTTAGAAATCTGCTTCTGTGTTTTAGGATGGCTACGGCGCTAGCTCACCAATCTTTTAAAAGATAAGCTTGTAAAAAGTCTACGAGGAATGGGCATTGCAAGAGACATGAAAGTACCTAGATGATAACGTTGAAAACTGTGCGAGGTGTCCCGAGTATTTCAAAATGGAAAGACTGTAAACATTTCCCGCTACCATTTCCGTAAGACATTTGGTTTTGTTTCCAGTGCATTCCTCTCAAGGTAAAAAACAGATGATGTATTTGTCAAGATTTCCCTCCTCCTTTTTATCAATTTCGAACGTACTTTATTGACAAATACGTTTATTTTCATTAAAAATCGTCAAAAATACACAAAAACAATATCTTGGGCGAAAGTATACATGTAGTATGGTAGTTATTTTAATTTCCATGAGATGACATTAGTACTTTTGTAAAGACCCCCCCCCCCCCCCAAAAAAAAAAAAAAAAAAATTACTCCACAACCCACCGCCACCCCCCCCCCCCCCCACCCCCATTAAAACAACAAAAAGAAAACAAAACCCTAAACAAGCCAAAAAAAAACCCTGTGTAAACAGTACATGTGTAATAATAATCGATCGATTGGTCAATCTATTTGAGTATGGTTTTAACCTGGAGTATGAATCAAGGTGTCTGAACAGTATTTCACTGAAGGTTCCAACCAAGGCCGAGGCAAAATAATTCCTGAATTCCCCTTTGATTATGGGGCGTTTTTGACCGCGAGAGGGGTTGACATTTTATGAGATGAAAATCAATGTCGAGATGTCTGACTATCTTAGATTTGTAAAAATGCAAGGGCATTTGATATTTTGATAGTTACGTGTTGTTTCCGATGGGAGGGAGGGGTTGAAAAGGCCTGGGGTTCATGTATAACTTCGAGGTAAAGAAAGTGGCATGCCTTGCTGGATGCACCTGTGTTTTTGCTATTAAATTGTGAATAAAGTGCTGTTTTAAAATGACGTCAAGAGGTATTTCCCAGATAATCATTTTGAATTTATAATTTTTATCTATAAAGTTGCACAATTATATAATAAAATTTAATACTGTAGTGTCATCTTTATATTCTGGGTAATATCTAAAAATAAATACTACGTCATAAAATAACATTTGGTTTATTTTTAGATATAATATAAAAGCTTGCATTCGCCTACTGTACCGTTCAGAAGAAAGAAAGGTAAAACAGTGCCTTTTATGCATGTTAATTATGGATTAAGTATGTAATGATATATGCGTAGATGAAAAAAACATAACTTCTTTTTTAAATTACATTTTATTTGTATTTTAGCATAAAAAATGTAATTATAATAGAAAAAAATTCAACGTATCGTAAATATTGAACACTGAACCCACTATCTATCATACTTTTTGATTTATTGTTATAGTAATCAGATAGAAAAGATTTATTAACAGTATTTGTATGCGTGCATACCATGTAGTTTTATATAAGTACATAATCGATGTTTTTTTAAACATGTTTAAAAAAAAAAAAAAAAAAAAAAAAAAAAGAAGAATCAAAACAAAACAAAACCAAAATGAAACAGCTCGTTAAGAAGAAAAAGAAATGAAATTGAAACTTAACGTTGTAAACATAAACTTGTTAAAAGTGTTCCTTTATCGACAAATAATTATATCTGTTCCATAAAATGAATATTGTAAGAAAACCAAAAACAGCGGTTGGATAATTTCCCCAAATTGAGGTAAATAACGTTCAGGTTGCAATATCTATTTTTTTATATAGAGAGATACGATCAATTTTTAGAAACTTCACAGAAATTACCATAAAAAATAATTCACCAATCATTGTGTCAAAAACAAATGGTGCATAATCTTCGTGAATATACTGTATATATACCAGAAATATGAAGATTTGCTGTTATGAAATAGAAAATAGTGTCTGTGTGATATTCAATGTGAACTACTAAACAATATTTAAAGATTATGCACGAACATTTGAAAATCTTTCTTACACACATATCAATTGAAATATTATTATGATATATGATTATGAAACATGATTTCACTGAATTAACTTCACGATAAGATTAAAATACACGTTTTTGTTACTTATTGAAAGTTACTTAACAATTAAGGCAAATTACAGTTTAACTCAAATATGACTTGTCGACTTGATGTATAAGCGTATATTTTTGTTTTGTTTCAGAATTACGTTGATACTCACGATACTTGATTGTCTGAAGCATTAAAAATGGTAACTATTACACATGTTTCTTTCAAAAAGAGATGATAAGTATACACTTTGCTGGTGAAGCTTTGAGAGTTTTGAACAAGTATATTCGCCATTATCGTTATTATTGTTAATTGGAATTCAGATAAACAGGTTTTATTACAATTGTTACCCTTTTTATCTAACCTTTTCATTGTTTCATACAGATTGTTGAACGTTTTATGATAATATACAATATTTATATTTTTTCCTTTGACAAAAATGATAATTTGCATTCTTTTACTCAAGAATTATGAAAATATTCTGAGATAATTATAAATATAAACATTTCAGTAATATGCTATTTTGTTTGGTATTTTTTAAAAAGATTTTATACAGATTGTTGAGAGCTGATGAGGATCCTGCTAAAGGTTTAACTGCAAAAGACCCAAACTCTGATGTAACTGTAGATTTCCACGTTTCATACGGATCGAATGGCTCTGACTCAAGATACATATCCTGCAGTAAGACTCTAGAAGGAATAACCGAATTCGCTTCTCATTCAATAACATTTCCAAGGAGAATTGTTAGGATAGAGTTAAATGAGAACGATCCAGACATAAATATCATAGATTTGACAAATTATTATGAGCGGGTTCAGCATGTGTTTACCCAACGGGGCATAAACTTTGCAAGGAAGTTCGACGAAGTCTTGGTCGAAGGTAGGATCCGTGCGGAATGTATAACTTTGATATAAACTACACTGATTTGATGGATTCTGTTTGGTTTAGTTCAATGATTTATACGTTTTTTAACAATGGCCGTTCGTCGGTGACACGCATCATTGTGATAGACAGACATGAAATGTTTTGTACGAATCGTGTATTGGAAATTGTGTGTTAGGCTGATTGTGTTTCTACATTATATATACATGTACATGGATGTTAGCATTATTTTCAGAGTAGTATACAATTGAATAAGAGGACCATAAATATAAATGTTTACAGTTTTATTGATGAAATTGTAATTCTGTGTAATTTCTTCAATATTTTTGTTTTACATAAAATGCATATAATTTATGTTAATGTATGATTATTATTTAGAATGTACGCTGAAAAAAAATATTACAGTTGTAAAAATATGCATCAAGTGTATTTGACTTATATATACCTTTTTTATCACAATAATCAATTATTATATAACTTATATATATATATTACTCAAACTATTACATTTGCAAAAATATGTATTTGTCTTAAATATGTTTTTATTCCTATTTTTCATAATAATCAATTATAATTTAACTTATATATTTTTATCTTTGTTTCATTTTTATTTTCAATGATTCATAACAGAACATCGTACTTTGATGTATATTTGACATTATTTATTATCATTATCATATCATATTATCATCATCACTATTATTATTCAATTTATTTTTATCAGTAAATTGTATCCACGCGGGTATGATAAGGCAACTCTCAGCGATCAAATTCCTCTGATCGATAGAACGTCACAATAAGCAGCATGATGTCATATTTTACTCAGAAATATGTCGATTTTAACTTTATCGCTGGATTAAATTATAAAAACTACACGCATAAAATATCACAAGAAACTCTTCTAACTGAATAAATCTTCGATTTCTCTCTATTACGTATAATTATCATAGATGACGTCACAAGCATGTTTAATAGAGAAGAACATGTCGGGAGACAAATCATCGGAATGCAGTGTAAACAATGCCGAAATAAGACTTATTTAATACAGATATCAAAGATTTAGATGAGTGTCATTTAGTATATAATCAGGATAATGCAGGCATGGATATTTTGTTTAATCAGCGAGTGTTACAAGGTAAGCAGATCGACATTTATATGGCTTGACCAGCCTTTCCTCTGTCAGTGTGTACAAAAAAGGCAAAAGTGTAACACTACCCCGGATATTATGAAAGATGACTTTGGTAAATATCAACGGTATATGACCTAAACTACTTGAAAAGTGCTGCTAGAATCCCGTGCTTCGTTGTTTTAAATGAAAAATACGTAGTATTTTCAATGAAATTACAGAATTTGAGAGGCTGTCCGATAAATATTTAAAATATTTTTTTTTATGCGATTAACAATAGGATTCTAGCAGTAATACTAATAAACATGAACTGATTAAAGATCGAATTATTGTAGAAGACATACAAATGAACTTCGGGGTAGTGTTACACTTTTTGATTTTTTTGTTAAGGTAAAAAAGTGATCTATTTTTCACTGTCACCTGATACCATGGCACGGCAGCTTTAAAGGTCGAGTCGATTCTGAAGTAGAAAAATAATATCTAGGTAAACACATTTACTTGGTATTAATATTCCGCACTGTTTTCATAAAAATAAACAGTTTTTAAATTTATCGTAATTTTGACGGTCATTAAACTCGGAGTTGCCTTAACCTACCCGCGCAACATGTATTTAATTTTTTTTATATCTTAATTTTCAAGAGGTTAGTAACAGAAAATAAGAAATTTTTCTTAATGAATGTTAAATATACATATCCTATATCTATTGTGTCATGTTAAAACATTTTTGCTTTAAGGGTCAGGTGCTTGATTCAAAGGATGTAAAATTAAATGAATGATATGTTTTAATTTTGGACATGAATTTAATCAGCTATAAATATTTTTTCAATAAAACTTATTCTTCACAGTCTCTCTTTTTTTTTTTTTACATGTAATGTAAATGTACATGCTAAACTTACACAATGTGTCTACAGGACAAGGTTAGACAGCTCATGACAAATAAGAGATTAGACTGGCCATAATCTGGACGTCAATGGTCATAGCAGCCATACCAAGTGACACTGAGACAAGCTTCCTCTATGAGAGAGATGTACAACATGATATAAACGTATTACATTTAGCTGTGTATTCTTTTTAGCGTTTTTTTTTTTTGCGAAAGAGGCTCCCTCATAGTCAAGTACATCGCTAAATGCCTTTCATGTATGTATAAGAATGAAACGCCAACCCAAATTCACACTAACTTGTTGAAAAAAATTATATTCTGCCAAATATTTTACGAGCTAAATATAAAACGTTTACAATATATTCTTAAAAAGTTCTATAAGACATATCGACTTTACTTTGGAATGATTAATGTCAACGTAAATTAATGACTGAAAAAGGTGTTTAAGTAAATTGATTCATAAAACGAAACTAGCATTTCAGAGAAACAGAAAAGAAACTACCACGCGGGATATAGTTGGTTTTGTAAAATGGAATGGATTTTTGTAAACATCTATAAATATAATATAAAAACAGAATATCTTGCTAAATAAATCAACTTATAAAGATAAAAAAGAATTCCTAGATTGCGAGTTTCTTAATTCAGACTTTGCATTGAATGGAAGCACGAGTAAGAAAATTTTTTAACAGCTTTTCGCGTGAATAATAGTTTGATAATGCTAAAGCAAGAAAAGAAAAGGGAAACGTTAATATTAGTAATGAAAGAAATTCAGTGTATAAAAAATGACAGTATATTTTTAAATCGATAAAAATGTAAGAAGTTAAATATTGTGTGTGTGTGTGTGTGTGTGTGTGTGTGTGTGTGTGTGTGTGTGTGTGTGTGTGTGTGTGTGTGTGTTTTGGGGGTGGGGCTTTGATTGCTACTGTTTAAATTAAATATATATATATATATATATATAATTTTGGAATTTAGCGACGACTGAATACTAAGCCCACCACATGAAATGTAATTTAAAGTAATGTTTGGCTATAAAAGCACTATCAAACAAGCAAACAATCAAATAGGTTATCTTTATACCGTTAAACATTTAAAAAATAACATTAGGTTGTATGTTAAATTGAAGAAGTCTCAATGGCATATTTTTTTTCAAATGACTAAACTGTGCGGGGAATAAATTAAACTAAGTAAACCTACAGGTAAAATCTGGTCATAAATCTGATTATTACTATGTGGACAGATTTAAAATTTAAAATATCTAATTATTAATCAAGTTACGCTTGTTCTTGTGCGCAGGTGGATTGAGTTGGTGAACACTTTCTTTACTTTTCTATTGGCCGTTGTTCCCATTGGCTAGTATTATCACCTTTTTGTACATATAAAACATTCTGAACACAGAACCTTGTCTTTATTTTTTACTCGGTCACAACTATATTAACTAGTAACATCTAAGCCAAGGAAGGCGGAGAGAGATGCCAAGATGATGAAATGGCGAAAACAAGCAGCATTACGCTTACCACAGTCTAGAAAACAGATCAACTCAATTATAAATTCAGTAAATATATATACATGTACTTATATTAACAATACCCGAAAACAATACAAGAAACAGCACATTCTTTTGTGAAAAAAAATGTTTTAACATTTAAAATCGAAAGTATACCCTACTGAAAATGTAACAATGCCAGTGTAAGCTTTTAGTCGGGCTCATGTCGTAAGATAGGTACGGTGCACGGTTTACCGGATATTTACTGAGCATCTTCACACAAAAATGTACATTGCAGTTCCAAATTAAAAGAGAACGTAGAATGTATTGCATGTCGAATGGTCAGTGTACGTGTAAGTTCATATCTGATATTTAAATATTGCTCTTTGTAACATTCTAATTCCTTCGAGTTTGCAATGTAAAGTTGCTGAGGCGGAATACCCTGCTTACACAAATAGCATATATCTTTCTATAGAACCATTTTAACAAGACCTTGGACTTTCGGTAGGATGTGACTATCTTTTTCTTGCGTCAAAACAAGTCAAAATGACGCTAGTTTCAGGTGAAATATACACAGAATGCGTAGTCTTAGCTCAAAAGCCAGACAAATCTTGTTGATTTCAAAGAACCGTGGCTGAGTGGCCAGAAATGAAATAGACAGGCCTTTGTCACAATGCTGTTTGAAACAACTCCCTTAAGTCCAAGCTTCTGTTAAAATGGTTCCAATTAGATGCTGAGTATGAGAATTGCCTTAAGAAGATGTACTGTTGATTTTGGTTGGGGTGTTAAATATCATAATTAATGTATTTAATATATTTACGATCATATCAATATGTATATGTATCAATTAACTTATAAAGACTGTCAATTCATTATTAATGACTCAATGTATCTATCTTGTCTGATGTGATTCCATTTCGTCAAAACGTTTTCAACACACAAACAGTGAGTCCGGCTATCTCTACTTCGATGACTTTGATTTAAATCTAACAAACGGTTGATTGAAGGAATCAATAAACAAAATTCTTACGTAATCTTCCCTATTTGCAAACCGAAAGTGAATTTGGATAAGATATGAGTCGATGCTAAATATACCATCAAGGGCAGAACTAGCTTGAAGGTAAGTTTATAAGCTGTAAACGGTATCTAGGAGACGTTAGATTGGTTAGTTACATGTATGCAGCCAATGGTTGTATTTCAAAAAAATAATGTTAATTATTCCCGTTTATAATATAATAAGAACACCAACATGTTTACACTAATTAATAAATCATAAATTCATATGTTGATATAAGTAGCATTTTTAAAATAAGAACAATATAGCATAACTAGTTTATTGAGGCGGAACGGTCATGGTCATTTGTAGACTGTATTAATCGACTTGAAATGACTAGCTCTCTTTGAAGAATAAGAAAATATTCAGTTTTAAACCTAAAACATTTGAATTTGATTTTTACTAAATGCTTAAATTCACGGCTAAAAATAAAATTTTGAATTTTAAGGTAGATCTGATGGGTAACTTGTTGCGAGTTCAGCCTCCTTAATTACACTGTACAAGTGTTGCTGTTAAACAGCTGAACTTGTGTATTAGGGTTATCATGATATAATAAAATAATAATAATAAGTATCAGAATATTTGAATATTTGAGATTAAAGTTTCAATGCACAGAGTTCTTTAAAAATTAGAGAATAAGGTAAATAAAATAAATCTCATTCTCAAATTTGATATATTATGTTATCAAGGTACTTAAGATCTATTATTGATTGCACTGTACATACATAAATACTAGGAATACGTTTAAAAAAGGAATGCTTAATCTTCTAAATACATTGTATTTTCAGATATTCTGAAAAGATTTTAAACCTGTCTAAAATGGTAAGTCATCGAATATATATATATATATATATTACACAAATCTTCCACTTTATATTTACTTTTTCTTAGCATTACCGATACCTGATTACAAAAACCTACGCGAGTTATCTATCTTAACTAAATAATTACAATTGTTCATTATAAACTATAAAAATCAATTTCATTTTAAACTACTAAATTTGCTTTGAGCAGCAATTATCTAGTCGGTACTGTTCAGTCTGATATTGTCATTTCCCCAGAAAGAACAAAAGATATTATGATTTATAAACTTCTTGCTGCAAAAGCTTTTAAATGTATAAAGTGAAGAAAAATCACATAAATGTTGTCCTGTGCAAAATTGTTTTCGCTATACATAAGGGTAGTTCTGCAGTAAAATAAAACAAAGTAAATTGTCGTAAAAGGTAGACAATACTGTACATTGTAATTGTAAGATATGATTTGAAGTTAAGATCTGATTTGAGGTTAAGATCTAATAAGGTATTTGTATAAAATATGATTTACTCATAGACGATAGGACATATGATAAGATAATTTCGAGTTATTAGAGTTATTATATATATATATATAATGTTTATTTATACTGTTCTTTATCACAAGTGAATCTTTGAAGTGGTAATTTTCTTCGTTTCATTTGTACAGGTATAATACCTTACAACAGTTTATAATAAAATTATGATTCAAAAGAATGTTATACTTTTGATTTAATAGTACGGGATAATACGATTGGTAAAAAAAAAATTCTATACATTTTCCCCCTTATTACTTATATATGAGTTTTTATAAAATCACTTAATAATTATAACTCAATCATATGACTAGGAATTTAAATATTTATTTATTACCGATGTACCACTATAGTATCTATATTATCACTTTTATATTCTTTATTGTATTGCAATCGTGTTGTATAAATTCTAGGGTTATGTATATCGGCTACTACGAAATGATGAAAATCCGGAAATGGGATTGATGGCAAAGAACATATGGTCTAAAGTGAGCGTACAGGAGCACGTGGCATTTGGATCGCATGGAGTCGCTTCAAGATACATATCCTGTTGTAAATCTGAAGCAGCTGTACAGAGACTTGCTTTTTTATCCCGCACAAATCCAAAGAGGATCGCGCTGCTTAAGGTCGGTCTCGTCTTCTCAAACATGAAAATCATAGATCTGACGGATCCACGTGAACTTCTCTATCATTTGGAAGATCCTAGGGCTATTAGGCTTGCCACTCAATTTGAGGAAGTTTTGGTTGAAGATTACATTCATAAAACATGCTTTGTTCGTTATATTCCGTATAAACCGATAGTTGCAGGCATATATTAATACTGAAAACATGCTGCACGAATTGGAAAGTTAAAAGTTTCTCTTCTTTTTGTAGTTTCTAATAGATCAAATAAATGATGTAACAGTATAGATTTGCTCATAAAAAGTAATTATGATGTTTGTACACGTGTGCTTGTTTAAATAAATAACGAATATAAAGCTTGAGTTTTTATATTTTTTTCAAGGTGTCAGATGTAAAAGACAAATATTAGTAAAGGAAACATGCTATTTGCAAATTTACTTAAATCAGTTCCGAAACATTAGTCATTGTAGAGGAAATCGCCCAGTATTTTTATAAGTGTGTAACTAAATTGTAAACGATGTTATCAAATGGTCGATGTTTGTTGCCATTTTTATATAGTAACTCAGTGCTTTAAAGGAGAGTTTGGTGGTGTGTCGATAGTGATTTTGAGTAATAATTTTTTTTATTGGATCAATATCTGCTAGAGCTTGCACAGAAGAATTTATTAGAGTCTATTTCATTAATTTTAGTTAGTCTAAAGAATTCGGGTGGTTTCCGTGCATCATAATGTCATGTATTTAAATTATGTATAATATAAGTTATTTGAAATGCCCCTGGAGGTACTAATGGAACATGTAAAAGTAGCATTTTTAATTACAATGATTTGTCAAAATATCTTAAATTAATATTATATGTATAAAAATTTGATATGCAAACGTAAGATTTAGTCACTCTATATACATATTGATCTATTTGCATTTTTCTCATTGCTCATCAACCATACTAATGTGATAAAATGACGTAATTGTGAATTTCAAACTAAACCATTACTAATATTTTTAAGGTACCGAGTTCATCAGGTAACCAGCAATTGGTCTTCGACTCTTTGTCTGTTGTCGTGCGTCGTCTGTCGTCTGTTAACAATTGTACATTTTTAACTTCTTGAAAACTACAAGGCCAAGTGTTACTATTTTTGGGTGTGAAGCATCTCTATGGTAAGAGAAATTTAAATTTTTGAAATGCATGGCTCTACAACCCCCAATGCGCCATTGGTCGGGGCTACATATGCAAAAAAGGTAAAAAAAAAAAAAACTTACAACCTCTTCTCTACTTTCACAATTGTGGGGGGGATAAAACTAAAAACTTAGGTATAACGTTCATGAAGCTCTATATCAAAATTGTGAGATTGTGAAATTCATGGTCCCTAGATTAGGGGTTCAGGCCTTTGGGTGGAGCCAATATTTCAATTTTGTAGATATGCATTGAATATTAGAAAAAAAATCTTTTTCTCTATTCCACATTTTAATAATGGTTATGATGTACATGACGTCACCAAAATTGTGAAATTCATGACCCCTGGGATAGGGGTTTAGGCCCTAGGGCGGGGCCAATATAGCGTACAGTGAAAATGTATTTAATCTAAGATCTTCTTTACTCCTATATATGTTTGAAAAAAAAAAACAAATTCATGGCTATGTGTTCATCTACCAAAAATCAAAATCTACCCAAATTGTGAAATTCATGGCATATGGGTCATGGGGTTAAGGTTATAGAGCAGACCAATATAGCCACATAGCAAAATTAATTAATTTAATATTTTTTTTGAACTATCAAAGTTGTGGGAGATAAAGTCATGCATTGTTATTAGGTTCATAATTTTCTGATGATAAATTGTGATTTTTTTGTCCATGATAAATGGCTTAGGTCAGGATTTTTTTTTAACCGTGGGTGAGGGGTACAATGTCAACATGACTATGTATTGAACATGTATTTTAATTATGGTAATTATTTAATTATGGTAATTGCTGATTTTCATCGATTTACAATTATGATTTCATCTTGAAAACTACAAGGTAAATGTTCACTTTGCAAAAGTGAAAGATGAATGCATTTTGTGTGCATCATAAATGAAACTGTGAATATTATAAAGGATTCACTATCCATTAAAACTCGTTTTTAACGAACACAGATATAGCTAAATCTCGGATAGAGTAAAGTTTAATTGAGTCCCCGGTAATTTGCAAAATTTCACGGTTATAATGAATTCGGATATAACGAATAATTGAGGATAATGGAAACTGATTTTGAGTCCCGTAGAGGTAAATAATAACGAAATTTAATACTTAAATTTAATACTTTTAGTAAGAATTTCGTTGCAGCTTAAAAGGTTGCAATACCATTTAACATAGTAAGTTGAATAAATTTATTTTCACATAAATTCTTCAATTTACAATCTGATTATTAATGTATTAAAAGAATATATTTTTATTCTAAGCCTCGATTAGAAAAAAACTGTATACAGACACATGCATTATTACGTATTCGGATATAACGAATTACGAATATCACGAAGTAGTTCCACTGGTCCCTAGGACTTCGCTATAACCGAGTTTTACTGTATAATTAAAGGCCTGCAGGTCTCTTATAACCAAATTTTTATAATATTTAGCCCCTGGAGCTAAGGTATAGATAATCTGAGATTCCCCCGACTCTTTTTACATTTTCATGAATGAATGTTTTTCAAACATCAAATAATAAAAAGTCGGAAAACAGTAAGGGATTTCTCAGATCTTCTTGAAAATGAAGCTATGACATGTCAATCTAAGAGTTATGGTACTTAGATGTTAAGGAATATTATACAAAGTTAAAAAAAAAAACGAGTCCACATATAAAAGTACAAAGTAAACATAAATGTGCAGTAACAATATGATGTTGATTTCAGTTTGCCATTATGGGTCCATGTCCTATATTATTATTTGTATATAGAATACAAACATAGCATGGTGAAATTAGAAATGAATTGGATTAAATTAGTATATACATGTATGTTCTCTACTTTACTGATGGATACATATCTCTTCTCTTCTCGTCTGGTGCAGGTTCTGACAGTCGTATCTAGGCTTAATCATTTAAAAGTCCTTTTATTGGACATAAATGGACAGTGACCACGCCAATCAGTAATCGATCTTCTTTTTTCTTCATATCTAAATTCATTTTATGCTATGCTTTGGATGCCGGAGAGTGCTTTTAAATAACTTTCAGTCCGTCAATTACTATTATGTCTTATCGGTAAAGACTTTGATGCCCTCTGGAAATGTATTTCAAATTAACTTTCTGCATCTTGCATGGTAAGAAAAAACAGTCTTTTAATTCAGAAAATCTAAATAGAGTTGGCGCATTTAGTTTTCTGTTTCGTATTATTTTTTGTTAACATTTAATGCCAATTTTAACGAAATTTATTAATTAAACCGTGGAAAATTTGATTCTTTATATATAATAAAATTTAAAAGAAACACATTTTTAATGTAATGTCAGTAGTGCCTTTTAATTACAATTTCATGTAAACTTTTTTATCAATAAATTTTAAAAAAAGGAAAAGATGTCATGAAATGATAATGTTTCCTCTTTCCTTCTTCTAGTATTGATTATTCCTAAAGATGTGTCGTCGCTGTGTTTGACTTGGACGTCGTCTGCTGATGACATTATTAGGTCTCATTGCTACTGGTATGTAGAGCTGAGCAAGGCCGTTTCCTTTTTCGAGGCCGATGATATTTGTGCATCAAATGGCGGTCGACTTGCCCCATTTGTTGACAGCTGGCAATATTCGATTATAGAAAACATGCGCCCATACACAACGTAAGTTTCATTGGATATTTTCTTTATATTTTATATGTAATATATTTTTTATATAGATACTAATTATACCTTTAAAATTCCAATTTTCTTATTCTTCTTTTTAAATCTATTTTTTGTTATCTGTCTTAATTTCGATTAGTTTTGCCACAGCAAGCGAAAAAGTTTGCTATTGTTGGCATTCGTCCTAATTGTGAGCTTTGGGTTCAGTGTTATTCTTAAATTTCGCGTTTTCAACCCATGTACTGATTTTGAAGTCAAGGATCTGGGATATCACTGATTATTTTAGTTAAGTATTTGAAATGTTTAGCACGCTACACTAAATAAATAAATGTCGTAAATTTTCGCCTGAAGGTGTGACTGACCTCTGGATCATGAATAAGTTCCGGTTTTAAGTCGCCGTTTTATCCATTTATGACATGAATGATTGCAATTAATATCACACTTTAAAAAGTTGAAATAAATAAAGCGATAGACAATATTTTTTTCCAATGTATAACTAATTTTAACATGTTTGTATATCTTTCTCCATAAAAAAAATACAATTGTTATTAGTTTTACTTTTCTTTTAGTCTTATGTTAAATGATACTCGGACTAAATATAAGAGAAAAAATAATTAAGAAATCATTTTACCATTATCTAATCTAATTAAAACTTAAATCAATCAATATCAATATTCACAACTCTAAAATAAGTAGCAATAGAATTTATACATCAAATTGTCCGTATTCAAGCATTCTGAATCAGAAAAAAATGTCATTAAAAGGCGTTAAAATTTGAACGGTGAAGACAATAATCTGTATAGATTTCAGAGGAGCAGGCGCCCTTATAGCCTCAACCCAAAATACACACACGTTGTATGAGTTGCCTCAATGAAAGCCCTTTTTCGCATTCGGTTGAATACGCTTTTCTATTTTAAGTGTATTTGCTTTGAAGAGTTATAATTTTGAAATTCAAATTGTGTAAACAATATGCAATTAAAGCTTAATTTTCTTTTTCAACTAATACAATTCAGCTTGTTTGAATCTAAATCCGTTATTATATTTTCATCATCTATTGATACAGTTCCTATTATCTTCCTACGATTATGTTGACGTAAATCTGGGTTGATCAAAATACACAAAGATTCTTTTTTCTGTTGGCAATTTTTGATATTGATCTAAGGTTATTGGGTAGATATGTGGGTCAACATGACATCGCTGTCACTCTGCAACTCATTGTCAGTCTAACAATCGAAAAGTCACGGTCAATCTCACAACCAAACTCACATTTAACGAGTATTCCTTCGAAAGGAATGATCGGCATGTAATATCATTGGTCAGTTTCACGTTAAAAAGCATTTCATACAAAATAATTCATTAACAGGATATATCATACCATTTCATTTTGTTAATTTCCGAAATAGCAAGAAATGAATAAACTTTACTCTAAAAAGGCAAAGTGTACTTCAAATTAATTATTTTTAAAAGTGATTTGAATAACTATGTAACTGACGATATAAATGCTTTAATCTCAAGGCAAATGAATTAAAATAATGTTTTGTAGTAATTTACATATTCATAAAGATTTAAAGGAAGCTGGCACTGCAAAGTAAACAAAGTAGTTCGACGCACAATGCGTGCGCACATAGTAATAATTTGAGGGATGCCTCACACGGACACAACTGTGATCGGCCAAAACCGATCGACCATAAACATTGAAAACTCCATTTAAAAACTTACGGTCAGTCTTACAATCGACAACCACAGTCAATCTCACATAAGAAAATCCACGGTCAATGTCACAAAAACTCCCGGTCAGTCGTACATTTAGAAATGTACGGTCATTCTCAAATACAAAAACTCACGGCCAGTTTTAATTTAAAAACTCATGGTCAGTCTTAATACAGTAAAAAAAATCAAGGTTTATCTCACATACGGAATCTCACGGTCAATCTCATTCACAGAAACTCGCGGACAGACTCCCGTTTTGAAACTCCCGGCCAGTGTTCCGTGTGGAAACTCCCGGCCAGTGTTCCGTGTGGAAACTCCCGGCCAGTGTTCCGTGTGGAAACTCCCGGCCAGTCTTCCGTGTGGAAACTCCCGGCCAGTCTTCCGTGTGGAAACTCCCGGCCAGTCTTCCGTTTTGAAACTCATGGCCAGTTTTACGTCTTTAAAAACCTCACTGTCAGCTATAGTCTGTCCCAAATTATTTTTACAGCATATTTTCTTAAATCATTCGATATTTATAAATACTTCTTGGTTCAGACGATGTTCATTCAAAAACATGAAAAAAATCCCGAGATTCCCCCTGTCAGGATTCATTACACGGCTAAAAAAAAGTCTATGGGGATTTTCCATTGCTAAAGAAATGAAAGTACCCGGATGATAACATTAAAAAATTGTGCGAGGTATTCCGAATGACTACCAAATGGAGAAAATATGTCAACATTCCCCATTGTAAATTTTTACGAGGGAAAAATGATAATGTGTGAATGACGTTTTCTTGGAAATTTTCCATTTCATCTCTTTAAATAAATTACTGCACTTCCTTCACAGGTTTGTGCATTTATTAAAAATCGTCCAAAAGTGCATCATAAATCTTCTAGGACAGACTATAGTGTGTGTGTGTGTGTGTGTGTGTGTGTGTATATATATATATATATATATATATATATATATATATATATATATATATATATAGTCGGAAACTCCAAGTCAGCCTTACATACCATCGGAAACGCAGGGTCAATCTCAGATTTAGAAACGCACAACCATCTTCACCTTCACATTTGGACAGGCATGTGCTCAGGCTTTTATTCGGAACTCACGTACAGTCACACATGCTTTTACTAACCATTGACAAACTTGTAAAGATTTTCCGTTATCCTTTTTTGTCTTTATCAAACCAGGAGGGAATAAAACTCTTTTTTTTACGTATGATAATGATAATCAAATAGCTTCTCATGTCTTCTCATTGGTTTTAAATGCATGTGTCAGCAGTAGCGCGATAAATGAGGACTCCTACTATTACTTATTAGGTTAGTTACTGACTCACTACGGAAATATATTGGGTTGATCAATCTCATAGATGGCGAGGCGAAGCCGAGCCGTCTATGAGATTGATCAACCCAATATATTTCCGTAGTGAGTCAGTAACTAACCTAATAAGTGTTTTGTTTTCCCGAGGACTATCAAGCGACATATTTATTCACAAATAGTGATGATCTACGCAAAGCCATGTACAAGATGCCTAACATCTCGTCCAATTTAACTCATTTAAAATCTTCAAAATTTTCAATCTCACCTTTCAAATACTCTTTAAAAATCTTTGCTTCACCCATGTTTACTTACTACTCAATTTTAAATGATTTCTCCCTTTCCTCTGCAGAAATTTGAGCAAATTTCGACGCTGCCATTTTGATCTGCAATGTGACGTCAATATATTCTAAGGGCAACTACTCTAATTTTAAAGAATTTCAAAGGGCAATTACTCCAAATACTTTAAGAACTTATGGCATGCGGTTTATGTATTAAATACTATGAAATGTTGAAATGAGTAAACGAAACTTCGGCCAATGACGGCCATATTGCCTAATATTATTTCTCACCGAACAAATATAGAGATATATGAGGCAATCACGTGCTATGTTTAAACCAATGAAAGTGTGACATTTCAGTCCAAGGGAAAACAAATTGCAATGTGAAGAAGCCATTTATTATAGGTCATGCACATATTACTGAAAGCAAGATACTAGTAACTGATTTCGCAATGAATTCAAATCTGTTTATACTTATAAATAATTGTTAGAATTTCCACTGACCTGCGCCTTCTTGCTGTACCTTAAAACTCGTCCTAATTTTTGTAAATAAACATGACGTTAATCGTACTATTTTGCTGTATCCTCGAAATTCGATGAATTTTAACAACAAAATAAAACAAACCAACAAAATACATCATTTAAGAATTCAAACGTGTTAATAAAGGGATACAGAGCCTCAGATTATTTATATCATTTTTAGTGCATTTTGTATAAAATGAAAAGGATAAATAAAATACCTACCGGGTATATCATTGTCCATTAATGATACATTATTTTCCTGATGACTGGATGGCTATGGCCATTTTAGATTGTTTTTATCTCCTGGAGAAGGTGAACCTTGCACAGAGACATAGAAAACTATTTAAAATTTTAATGCTAAAATATTTGGATTATTTTGGATTATTCGTATATAGTTTGATAATAGTTTTTTTTTTTTAAATCTTATCTAAATGGAAGATCTTAATTAGGTGAAAGTTGTTGACCCTCCAGCCCATTTTATTTTCTGTTCGACTTACTGGTCATGACTCACCCGTCAGTTTGAATTAATGTACCTTTTATAGAAGTTGTGAATATAAATTAAATCTGTATAAATGCTTCGTTTTAAAATTACTTTATACAGGGAAATATTCCCTCCGGTTTGCATTTGCTCTTTCGACCTTTTTCATCGGGCGAATTAAAGACTGAGCGAATTTAATGTCTCAAATTATATCTTTTTGAACACAGCTATTTCTGGGCGTGTTCAAACCGGGTTGAAACAATTTGCAAGTGTTAAAGGACAAAAAACTACAAAGGCCCGAAATAACCCTGTATATTCACGTATTATTTCAGGCCAGATACTTTTATTGGAGTCATAGATATTGGAAAAGAAAACACTTGGACCCAACTAGATGGCACAAAAATAGACAGCTCGTTCACAAACACATTCGATTTAAATAATAATCAACCGAACGGCGGAAACAGTCAGAATTGTATCGTGATTGACATGGAACCTCACCATTACTTCCGGCCCGACAAAACCCAAGACAAGTCTTGCTTCTCGTCGTTTAAAACGACGGCCATGATCTGCTATGCAGACAAGAAAGGTACATGATTTTTTCCAACACTGAAAATATAAAGAAGATATGAAAGTTGAAAACTCTACAACCCCTCTGGAAAAATACTAGATACTGTTAATGCTGACATGAATTCATAAAAGCATTTGGTCGCCATATTAGTTTCGATCGCTCCGCTACTGCCACTTGGGTATATATACCGGTCAAGAAAGTTACGGTCAGTTGCTTTCCGATCGAGGCATTCAGGTTGCACGGACTTCTAAATGCATAAACTACACATTGCAGTAAAATGTTTGTAATAAAGAATAAAGGAAACAACAATCAATAAAATACAAAATATATATATTCTTTGAAAGAATTTCCAAGGTACTAGTATCCGTATTATTTTGCACAGATAGTGCTGCCTTAATTACTTCACATGCACATCGAACACGTGTGTCGTTGATACAGAGTGCACAACGTCTGCGTCTTTTTGAAAACCCCGGCGGCACTACATCCAACCCAGTAGCTAATTTATAGTAAATCCAAGAAAGTAACAACGTAACAACGACTCTTTTCCATCGGCTCTATAAAAACGTACAATTACCGAGGATTTTGAAGTTTAAGTGCCTGGATTTTGGTCTGTCTTGTTTCGTCGTTCATTGGAAATATTCCTTGTTAGTGCAGTGGTTATCTTATTATTATTTTTGTTCAAAACGCGTTTCTCAATGTCTTTTCGTCCAAGGTAACGTGTTCGGGTGTATGAAATACCTGAATGCGGTGAAGCATGAATTGTGCTCTCGGCCTTATATAGGGGGTGTAGAACAATAGAAATCGACAACTAATATGGCGGTTGTCGGAGATAAAAGGGAAATAATGCGTATTTATGAATTCATGTCAGCTTTAAACATTACATAAACCTATGAAGAAATCTTAATGGCCTGTTTTTATTTTATTTACTAGTATTTTAGACTATCACTGCGCTCAGAACAACTGTTATATTTTAAAGTGTATGGTACCTGCATTTAAAAGATCAATATTAGGGAAGAAAAAGTTTACCATTGGGTTTAAAAAAAAATAATTGTGTAGTTCGTTCTGTCCAGTCCAGATAGAGATGTGATAAGAATTGTTATTTCGTCGCAAAACAGACTGTCGCGCTAAAAACTTCCTTAAACGCGCCATCGCAGTGTATGTATATTATCCTATACATGTGTATAGATCATATGACTGATCACGATTTATTGAGATCATTAAAAGAGCCATCATGTGAGAATCAAATATGGCGAAATTATAAAAATTACAATAAACACAAAGTCGTAATGACTTGATTTCGTTTTGTAGAAAGGACGTCGTATTGTGCGATGTTGCGTTAAAATGGAATAAACTTTGTTTAGACGAGCTCAATTACAGTGTATCTTCTTAAATCTTTCACAAAAATGTACATTCTGCAACGGAGATATAATTTTAGGGATAATAAACATGATGCACCTGAACTAGCCAAAGTATCTTAGAGTATCGAACGTAGATTAAAATTGTTACAAAAAATTGTCCCCCCCCCCCTTCAAAAGAAATTAACATACTAAATAAATAACAAAATAAACAATTCTTGACAAAGCACTTTTGCCCTCTATTCTTTCGCCAGAATTCTGCTACGTTTGGATGTCGGTAAATGACGGGAAACTCCGCGAGCACTGCTACTGGCTGACCAGCCAAGCCAAGGTCTAGCAGTCGCTTGGAATTTCATTGACGCACTCTCTCGGTGCACGGCAGAAGGGGGCACCCTGGCACCGGCAATAGACGAGATGCAGCTGGCATTCATCCGGGAAACCTTGACAGGCATATTCCAGTATGGTTTTTAAATTATTGTTATTTTAATCAAATGGGGATTCTCGAAAACACTATTTTCCCTTTTTTGGGAAGGGGTCAATAACGTGATTTATTTTTAAAAATTAGTACGTTTTAATTTTTACAAATTAATACTTCAAACTTGGTTTGGTTATACATGCATCATGCAAAGGCAAAGTCTTTTTCTCGGTTTTCCTTAGAAATTCACACATTTGAAATTCGCAATAGCCATTTGTACGGTAAAAGAGACGCGTTTAATAAAAACAAAAAACACAAAGTTGCCTTGGATTATAAAAAACACAAGAATAATGATAAACTGATCCATATTTAGACCACATTGTCATGCATCTATTTTTTGAAAGTCATGTGCCACAGAATTGTCCTTTTAAAATTGTTATTCAGTGTTTTGTATTTTAGGCTAATAATTTTAAAACTAAACATGCACAGTTTTAAATATTATAAAAACACAGCTAGTATAGGATGCAATGACAAAGCTGCATTTTATACACATGCGCAGATCACCGAATGCCACTTGTACCGGAGTATGGATGGGATCCAACACCATACGTGGATATACCTGGAATTGGAATAACGACCCAAATTTCCTCTCCATTCCTCTGGGAAATCTAACTCCCGAAAAATGTCTGCGTCTGAAGAAAGACACGCTGGATGCAGCGTACATCTCTTGTAACTCTGACCTCTCAGATGTACGTGGTGCCGTCTGCTTCAGAAATGCTACAGGTCTAGATTTCATTTTTTTCTCTTTCTTTCACTTTTAATTGTCAAAACAGGTTTCCTTATAAAAATGAAAATATAGAAGTGATAAAACATTGGTTTTTGTTTAAAAATGTGTCATGAGGACATGTCGTCATAATGATTAGCGCACGGTCTTATAGTTTGACGGATTCGATCCGTTAACGAAGTTTATATCTAGGTGAACATTTCAACGTTGATTTTTTATAATATCTTTTATATATCCAAATATATCCATTCATTCATCCTCCCATCCATCGATTTTGTTGTTTCATCGTTCACATTCGTTGAATATCAATTTTCTTTTATTCCATTGTTAAGTTGATCGGCAAATCTAATGTTTATCAAATTTCAATATCCTATTACATATTGTATCGATGGCAACGTTTGCTTTTGCTAATGTATACATTGCATGATTATCCTAGTAACAACCATTTTTCTTAAAATCACGAAAATTGATGCCCACGAATATCATGATTGACTACTAATTACAATAATTATATAACATGGGTTTGGTTACAGGACAGATACTGACAACTCCTACAACAACAACACCAACAACGACAACAGAGACACATCCACTGACAACATCAACAACATCTACAACCACTACTACAACATTACCAACGACAACATCAGCCAGCACGACGACAACACCGCCAACAACTAGCGAGGTCCCCGGTGTCCTTAACCTGACATACCTAGAACAGGTCAAGGTCGCCCTGACGGTGGACCCTAAAGAAACGAGTGGTACTTGTTTTAGTATTTATCTAGTACTTTGGTTTTATCATTGTTCGGCAAGCACACAATTTGTGGATTTCGTTGTTGATCAAATCAATGAAATCAAAGATAATTTAAACGAACTGAAAGTGAAAAAAGTGGGTTTTTTATCGGTAAAGTCATTGTTCGGGAATTTACGTAATCTTAAACTGCTGAATTATTTCTAAAATACACGAAATTGAGGCTACAAAATCCAGAAGTTAATCGAGGCGGATTTTATATGATCTACAAGTTACATGTAATTGGGGGAATAGCTACGGTCCGTAGAGTCGCGTCCTTTTTGTTTTCCTCGTGTATCTTGCGAGATTTAATCCGAGGTTGATGAAGAAAATAATGATTATAATAATAATATAAAGTAATAGGGAGTTATAGAAATCCTTTATATGTATGTAATTATTAGTTAGTATGATTAGTGTAACAAGTTAAACCAAGCCGTTAATGCGGCAAGTACTCTTTATAATACTTTCTTGTTTAATACTGAAATTGCGTTGATTAGTTTTCTTGAGGGTGTCAATTTCAACTGTAAACCCTTCCAAACAGGTACTATAATGGTAACGACTATACTAACCTTATACCCGCCTTATATTTTAACAGCCTTATATCCGACATGTATAGAATTGTGTTACACAGGCACGTAGCATCGATTTTGAAAGGGGGGGGGTCAGACTCATACCAAAAAATCTTGACAACTAAAAAAAAACTACTTCCCAAAATCATGGAAAATTGTGATCTGTTGGTGGTGGTGATGGTGGTGGTGGGGGGGGGGGTAGTAATTAGTAAGTAAAATCTTTGTTGCGCCAAATAGTGGGATGATACGTGTCAGTTACATGTAGATGCATAATATGCTGCTATTTGATAAAAACTTCTCTTTCGATTATTACAGGGACTGTTTTTAAGGAACTAAAGTTGAGTGGGATTTTTTCAGTATTTTGTTGATCCTCCAGCTTCATTAATATTGATACAAGTAATGGACAGCGTGACCTGTGATGTTATATAAATCAATCGATACCGTCAAAAGTCTCGCATTCCTTTTAAAACCAATTCAATAGAAACAGCTCACCGGTCAATTCCCAGTTCAAAGTTTTCGGGGTATATATATATTAAGGTCTTGGGTTCACATATTAATCAATACACCACGTGAATAATGAAAAGGGCAGACATGACAAGAACTTGACAAGTCATGTAGTTACATATGTAAGTTTTGATATTTCATGAAAAATTATATTATAACATAATATAGATTATAACAAGAAATTATGCTGATTTGTTCCCTTTTACATTTACAGCTTTTAAGGCCACCCTTAACTGCGCAGAGGACAACCGCTTTGTGTCGAAATGTATGGGTTACACCGGGGTAGCGGTCATATCCGGGATATTTGTGACAATTTTATTCTTAGACGTCAAACTCCTGATATCATGTAGATAAATGGACGAGGAGTAATCAAAATGAAGATTCGAATTTTCTTCTTTTTTTAAGTACAATTTTGCATAATATTTACTGTTGTGCGATTGCTGAAGATTCTACTTTCGAATTGTTACATGAGTTTTATTTGATATTCGCATTGATCGTGTTGGGGAGTTTTTATGTATCTAAATTGAAATTTCACCATATTGTTTGATGTTTATCAATGAAAAATCAATTCGCTAATAAAGTTGACTGTAAAGTGACCTACATGCTATTCAGAAGTTTTAGTACGCATTAATCATAATAAAATGGAAACAAATCGATGTAAAATGATTGGTCTGCATAAACACTTACTAGCTAAATATTGCAAAATAAAAGAGAGTAAACCTTATAATTCATGAATTAATAACTCTTCACCAACGAGAGTATTTTACCTCAAACAAATGAATGTCCACATGTACATCTGTACAAGTGGATATGGCTGTGCCTTATCTAGATGTATGTAACAAGATATCGTATATAGCCATAACTACAGTACTTACATGTGTCATTATAACTGATTGGTCCGAACTTTTTTTTCTAAATCATCTATTACAGTATTAAATATTTTTCAAAACAAAACAGTTATCGTAAAAAGTTATAGACTTTCACTTTTTTACAGCAGCAGATTTTGTCCTTTATGTTTCTAAGATATTCAGAGCAAATAGAAAATAATTTCGTATGATACATCTACAGGAATACGTACAAAAATATCTCCATCAAACGAACAAAATTGACACAGAAGAGAATAATCATAACTAAGCAATGAATATCTCCTGCCAATATCCCGAATTTTAAAACAAATGTCGTTTAATGTGCTTAATAAAACTGGAGAAAATTCTAGAAAAGACGTTTTTAATGAACAATTAAGCAACATTTATAATAATAAAAAAAATTATTGTTTAAAAACAAATATTTCATTTCTGTGCATCCATTTGTTTGTCTACTATACAGCAATATTTATTTTGTTTACACCCACAGAACCTCAAACTTCCCACACATCCTCAAAGTTTAAGATAAAAATGTAACATAAATAACAATATGATCTTTAATGGGGACAAAACATGTAATATAATCCAAATTTTTATTGATTCATTTAAGACTTGCAGTTTTTATTTAAAAATCATCCACATATCAACCGTAGATACATTGTATAAGTTGAAATTTAAGATGGTAAGATGGCTAATTTAAAAACTTTACTAAACTGAAATTGATTTGTTATAGTCTACATAAATACATTTCTACAAAAATAAAATATAAGTAGTTTTCATTTTGTTTCGTTTTATTAAAAACACGATGGCATTCTTGTATATGGAGAGCGACTGTAGTAGCCCGATGCTCCACAAGAAACGAAGAGGACAAGAAATAAGGAAGGACACTTGCATATACACGTGAATTAAGTTATTATCCGAGAGTTTCTAAGTCATTGATTCTTATGAGAAATGTGATGTATAAACATGGTACACATACGTAGTAATGAATAAACAACAAACCCTATAGAATTAAAGAAATAACCGCTAGGTTTTGACCATCATCCGTTAACTTCTGTTACACAGAGTAGTTAATATAAGACGCAAGCAACTCAATGGTACACTAATTGATTATTTAAATAATTCAAATGAAGTAATGAATAGATTGTTAAATAGAAAAACTGATGTAACATTATTGTTAGAGGTTTAACTGTGTTTCGTTTAAGAAAGGTGATATGAGAAAGTCCTCTTTTTAACAACGCACAAGAAATGAATTCCTGCTACAACTTACTTTTAATACTTGCTTTTTTCGTTAAAGGTAAGATTTTGTTAAAAAGTTTTTAGCGTAAGTTTATCTTTTTATAAGTTCTCTCTCTCTCTTTCTTTCTCTCTCTCTCTCTCTCTCTCTCTCTCTCTCTCTCTCTCTCTCTCTTTGGGAAGCAAGACCGAATTAATTTATTAATTATTCTTTTTAAGTTTGATTAATAAGCTGAAGAGTAATTATGCGTTGTACTTTCATTTATCCGGTGGTATAGAGTTCACTGACAATTCAATTTCATGTATATACGTACATGTATATACATATTTCTGCTCCACCAGGCTACAACATCCACAAAAAATCTTAAGTCTATTAGATATTTGTTTTGTAATGATTCGTCAATTTAAATCAAAATGTTACACACCCTCAAGGATGGTGTTTATGTCATGTTGTAAATTTTGAATCTACCGGGTAGCAGTCAATACAAAATTTACATGACAAATTAAATATTGTATTTACTACCACCCGGTAAAAAATTTACAACATGACATTAACATTAACTGTAAATTAAAATGAAATCAGCAACTCGAAAATTTCGGTGAAATCTGGAGGATGACAGAACGCCAAATACTTTAAATTCGATATTTCTAAAGAAACACCAGGCTGCTTGGAATGGATTTCAAAAGAAGATGGTAGATACCGGAGACATTGTTACTGGTTCGAAAGAAGCTCATATTTAATGGGTACCTTTGCAGCAGACGACTATTGTGCCAGGATTGCTAATGGCGGACGCCTCGCGCCGTACATAGATTCATTCCAGTACAATCACCTGCTTAGTTTACGGCCAGCGGACGCGTAAGTTTAACCTAGTTTGCAGTAAATTCTACCAGGTACTACTTATTTGAAAGAATATACACTCTGTATATGATAATTAATGTGATTTTCAAAGAAAAAAGTTCTTTATGGCAATTTTGATTAATTAAAATATTAAACATTTCTGTTATTTGCCATAATGATATATCCTTTAATTTCTTGTTCAGAAAAGATGCTTTGGTTGCATGTATGTTTTATACAGCGGAAATATATTAACACCATTTAAGATGCATTATGGCTTTAACTTTGTTTTCTACGTCAGATTTTTTTAACGAAAAAAGACATATTTTCTGTATATTTAGATATACAACAATCTAAAATATGCTTGATCAACATAATTATTCTATTTTATTTTGTTTTTGTTTTGTTTGTTTGGGTTTTTTGGTCTTAAACAAAACAAATACTAAATGTAGTTGATTATTCAATACATATGTATATTTCGTTGAAATAGATCAATTTTATACGTCAAGATCAGATGTATGATCTAGTAAATATTACACATGCTTCCACTCGGTTAGACAGACGTGTTGTTCAGCTTGTGTAACAGTATTCTCTTATCAAAATTATGCAATTATAGATACGAATTGCAACTACTATAAATGAGAGTAAGTTCCATGTAAATTGTAAGAGCAATTGTTTTTTAATATATTGAAGAAGCAAAAGCAAAGGGTCCAAATTCTGTAGTGCTTCTAAACCATTCCAAATTCGTTATTTACTCGATAATCTGGGGATTTTTTTTAAAAATCTAGAACATTTTTATCTTCCATAAGTATGTAAGAGAGCCATATAAACCTCTTGTTCGTTATACTTAGTCCCATGTCACCGTAATTTAATTATGATAAATGCAGATTGGATTCATGGAATGCGTTCTTTAACAAATGGAAACAAGAAGTCCTTTTACATAACTACACACAATGAATTCAGATTGTGTAAATAAAAACTGATCATTCGTTCCTTTAAAAACAATCGCGGAAATTAGCCGATCAATTTCTGTCGATTTTTTAATATGATTTTAAAATGATCAATAGATCTAGAATACGTCAATAGGCTGAAATATACCAAAAAACCTTTTGTTGCAAACCCTTAGAGGTTAAGCGATTTTTTTAGCTAGAATGACTGGACGTACATGTATTGTAAATTTGTTAATTATTCTCTTTCACAGAACAGACACGTTCATTGGAACTAACGACATTGCAGAAGAAGACACGTGGGTGAATTTCGACGGAACATCTATTTCCGGAAACGGATTTCTCTATACGATGACGAACTATCCGGTTTCTCAACCTAACGGATTAACCAGCCAGAACTGCGCAATCATCAATCCGAAACCTGGAAATTCGGTCTACACTACTAACCAAACTCAAGACCGATCCTGTACTTCATCCTTATCTACCGACATGTTGTGTTACAGAGAAGGTAGGACGTGTGTGATATATACATCCTGTTTAAAGGGTTGGTGTTGTAATGCCTTCTTGTGTAGACAAAAAAAAAACCCAATGGCTAGCATCTCAACATCTGCTTCTTAAACTTTTAAACTTTTGATGGTGTTAAATGTAGCTTAAATCAATCATACATTTAAAGTATTTTTGACAGCATGTCTTCATTTGGCAAAAATCATATTTGGTTAGGAACAGAATTCCCGATTATCACCCCGTATATCTCACGAAAAGTTAAGATAATCAGTCAAGTATATTTTGCTAAAATAAATTTGTACAGATTATACAGGACAGTGTTTGTCATGGACCTCCACTGCAGACTCACAGTACAGACGTCACTGCTATTGGCTGACGTCAACACCGCCAGCGGGCGCCACAGACTGGAGAGTGACAGACGCCATGACCAAGTGTCAGTGCGAGGGGGGACAGCTGGCACCGGTGATCGACAACGTTCAATTTTCGTTTCTTACAAACTTTTTGAGCACTATATCAAGGTTTGTGACCAGCTATGTAAAAGGTTTAGTCTCATTTTCATATTTTTGATAGGAAACAATATTTTTGAAATATTGTAATGCATCTAATGGACGTCTAAAATATGTACACGGATTTGTTTTAATTCAACATTCATGTTCAAGTGCTTTTCAAATTTCAATCGAAAAATATGTTACACATTTTAAAATCGAATCTGCCTTAAATAAATAACTAAATTTTAAATGCATGTATTTTAATATCTATCAATGTCATGCTAAAACTGCTAAAGAGAATAATAGACGCTTTTTTTAAAGTTAGGATGTGTAAACTATTGACATGATAGCATTTCCCTATTTCAAATCAACACTTAGACACAAAAACTGCTTTAAATTGCCAAAATACTAAGTAAATATAAACTTATAACTTTTATTTAAAACCGTTTATACCTTAAAATATAGCACAACAGGCATGTCAACTGGTGCGTGGTTTGGTGTACATAACACCAAGGGAACTCCTGCCAACTGGAACGGAAATCCATCTATAGCCTCGTTTGCATCACCCCCTCCAGCTGGAGAATACTGCTTTATGGTGTCTACCGGAGGAACACAAACATGGCGACCGTGTAGCTACACTGACATTACTGTTAACACTGTGCCGGATAATTATGCCAGTGCCAAGGTGGCATTTTTGCACCCGCTTAAGCTGCATGTATCGAAAAATTCAAATATGCCATATGATAGACCATTGCTTAAAAAGTTTACAACCACCTTTGTTATCAATGTATCTCACCTGTCAGGTAATATATTTACCTTTCAAAAATAAATTCCTATAGGAAAATAATTTTTCCCATAGGAAAATCAATATTCCTATAGGTAATTTGAAATTTCCTATCGGAATACAAGAACTTCCTATAGGAAATTCAATTCCGATAGGATTTGATGAAATCCGATAGGAAAACTTAATATCCTATAGGAAAACTACATGTCTGAATCAAATTCCTACAGGAATTACCATTCTCCTATAGGAAATATAATTTCTACAGGACTTTTAAAAAATCCAATAGGATTGTCAATAATTCCTGTAGGAGAGTCAATTCTCCTACGGGAATTATCATTTTCCGATGGGATATTAATTTTCAAAGGTAAATATCTCACCTGTCAGGTGAAACACACTAAAAACAAAAGTGGTTATATACTCTCTAGACAATGGTCTATCATTTGGTATACATGGTTTTTTCCGAAACTGCATCTTAAGCGGGTGCAAAAATGCCACCTTGGCACTGGCATAATTATCCGGCACAGTGTTTGTTGTATATGGCGCTATTTGTTACAAGCAAGGTATGAGATACGGATAAAAATATCAACTTTTTTTTAAAATCTGTAAAATGCATTTGACGCTTTATCGTATTCAATTGTTTTCAAACGTGTTTTCTTATATGTTTTAAATATATGATTTTGAAATAAACGGAAAAAGTGCCGGAAACAAATGTAAGACTTCAATATTATTTTTCAATAAAAATCAAAACATATATTTTTTTTGCTTATGTAAATCATTTTGTATTGTCTTGTAAATCATACATAAATGTAAACGTTTAAACTTTTATAACTGGAATTCATTCGAACAAATTTGAAATTTGCGGTAGCACCACCCGTACCTAAAACTTCCAATGTGTCTGCAATGTCTGTAGAGGAAATGAAAAAGGAACTCACTATAGATCCAAAGGAAACTAATGGTAATTATGAAATGTGCTTTTAAAGTTGTCAAAAAGATACAAATATAGTAAAACGAAATTCACTGATGCTGAGCAAGGTAAATAAAGTCGTATGATCGACATTTTTTAAATGTAGAAGATTCGATGGGCGTATCCATTTTTGGACTGAATTAATCTCCTTAAGATGAGCTCTATACAAAACTATTGGAAAGTTTTTCATTTTATGGTAAATTTTTTTTACCTTAAATATACAAAATATGATTTGCGCGATACTGGTTGACATCAGATCTAATAATCTTCAGAAGAGATGATGCTTTATTCATTAGCTAACGAGCCTCTATAAGCAAAAAAAAAAAAACGATGGGAAACAAAAGACCGATAAACCCCAAAACTATGTTAAAAGTGCACAACGAACATACGGAAAATAGAATTTTGAAAGTAAAGTTCAAATATTTTAATAAAATAGTTTAAGATACAAAGAAATGAAGTGCTGGAAAAAAAAATAAAGGAAACATTTTTATTTACCGATCGCAATATCAATGATAAAAATTCTTTTAAAACATTGATGGAATGCATATTTGCTTCCTTCATGATAACGTGTACATGTATAAAACATTTAATTGTTATGGCTCTAAAATTTCCGAATGGTTTTAAATGTTCACAAAACGATTATACATGTACGCAATGATAACAATAGAGATAACGCACTTAAAAAGTTTTAATGATAACCTGATTTTTAAAATAAATTACTGAAAGATTGTAAAATTAATAATATACTCATAAAAGAATTAAAGTAAAGAAGTGAAAGATCACAAAAGTTAAAACGAATTTTTATAGAAAATCACATATACAATGTAAAAAAAAAAACAAGTTTCATATTATTTTTCCAGCATTCAAACTGTCAAAGATCAGTGTGTACGAGGACCGGCCTACAGCCAAGGGTATCGGCATCCTTGGCATTGCCTTGCTTGGATCATTCTTTGCTTTCATCATCGTACTGGATTGTCAACGTTTAGAACAATTGTGTTCCCGAAAAATAGACGCAACAAACATTTGAGATGTTTCGATGGCTATTCTTCCTACATACGAATGTTTTTGAATGACTAAACCTTTTGCAAAGAAGACTATTGAATTAATGACCAAAAAATTGTCTTTAAAATACTATTCAATCAGATCTATTGTAAAATTGTGTTTCTTTTAGTGCTCAATTCGTGGTTCTTTTGTTGTGGTGTATAGAACACAATTAAAGGTATCTTTCTTTTACGGCTTTATTTAGGTTAAAGCCATACATACTTACATTATTAATATACACGTAATTTTGGTGTATTTATGAATGACATGTAAAGACGATCAATCAAAAACTATCTATGTAATGTGGTCACAGTTTCGATCAGGTATAACTTCACTTAGGTCTCTGAAATACAAGGTGAAAAATAAGTAGGAATGTATCATGTCTTCAAAACAAACGTTGAATATTTGTATGTTATTCTATAACTTATTTCGCGTTTCTAACTTTACATGGACGACGGGGTTTTTTTTTTTGAAAAGTCGAAAAAGGAAGTTAACGTATTATTTAATCCTGAGTTAAATGCTTCATGTGATGTATATAATGATTTCTGAAAGTCATTTAGACACAGTTTTACCAGTAAGAAGAAAATGCCATTAAGAACAACTTGTTCTTGTAGTCCATGTTTAATTAGACCACTCCTAATGTATGATCTGATACTCACCACATCAAGGGAAACCAATTTGAATCCTCATAACGTTTATGATTCATAACAGAAAAAGAGCATTTTGTTCTGGTATAAATTTAAAGGGTTTGACATGGCGGGGAGGTACATGTATTTCCAGTGACGTCATAATAAGGTTCGGCGCAGTATGTTTGAAACATGAAATTAATTATCCCCTCATCAATTTCTAATATGTTTAACGGTGTAACCGTTGGGACGAGCGCAGAAGAAACCACACATCTGTCATTATTGTTAAATGCAACCCGTGGACTTGCCCTAACCAAAAAACTTTGGCTTTGTCTCGAAAACTTATACCACTGCAAGGAAACCGAAGTTACAAAACTCTAATTCTAATGGTCCATTCCTAACAAACTGCCACTGAGCATTAATTAAATGTTAAACAGACTAATTAAAATATTTTTATAAACACAAAGCCGTTTGTTTCTTTTTATGTAAATACAATTATTTTTTATCATTACTTTACCTTTAAATAATGATCATTAAAATCAGTAAACAATAAATTGTGTGTCTGTGTTATTTCTCATTAAGGTCTTCCGTTTCCAACGGAAGACCTTCTTGTTATTGCTTTGTTTCTGTTTCCCTTATTAGGGTCTTCCGTTTTCAACGGAAGACCCTCTTGTTATTCTATTGTTTCTTTTTCATTAGGGTCTTCCGTTTCCAACGGAAGACCCTCTTGTTATTCTTCGGTTTCTTTTTAGAAAAAACGCTTCAAGATACAGACTTGGAATTTTTTGTGTTGAAGCATTGATCGTTTTTATTTGGACATAAGGCTGGAATTTAGTTTCCGTCACTTCCGGTCTAAACCGGAAGTGTTTTAAAATTTTCGAATTTTCGAATTTTTCGTTTTAATATAAAATGTTTACGAGGTTTGTAGAGTTGTTCATGCTGAATACGAAACTGAAATCCGTTGAAAAATCGGACGATGCATTACAGAGATATCGGGGTTTAAAAATTGATTTTTCCGGAAATTTTGTTTCCGCGTCCTTGGTTTAAGAAATAGCGTAATGTTAATAGTAAAATTAACTCGTACCAAAAATTATTGTTAAGTCTTACTTAGACACATTCGGATTTTTTTTGTTAAGTCGTTCTTAAAATCGGAAAGGTTTTTGTTAAGTCGTACTTAAATTCATTCGTATTTTGTTAAGTCGTACCAGGAATGATTCGATTTTTTTTCATCTTTTTTTAGTTTCTCTTGTTATTGCTTTAAGAGATCTGCTTCTTACAGGAACTTCCAGCTTTACTTCCGACATAAACGGAAGACCCACTCGTTGCTGTGCAACGAGCTTTGCTCTAGTTCTTATTAGGGTCTTCCGTTTTCAACGGAAGACCCTCTTGTTATTCTTCGGTTTCTTTTTATTATTATTATACTTTTTCTTTTTTTTTCTGACTCCTTTTCGGCTTCATAACTCAAAAAGTTTTTGACCGATTTTTATGAAACTTTCAGAGATAATGTGTAACTATAATCCCTCAAGGATGTTAAAGTTTTCTTGACAACGTCACTTCCGTTTTGACGTAACGTCATTTTTAAAATTTTCAAAAAGTCATTTTGTCCGCGGCGTTTCTCAAAAACGCTTTAAGATAGAGGCTTGAAATTTTCAATGCTTATGATTTGGTCGATTTACCTCTGTAATAAGGCTGGAAATGAAAATCTGTCACTTCCGGTCGAAACCGGAAGTGAAACAAATTTTTCGAAAAAATGAATTTTCTGATCAAATCAAAAATGAATATGTGTTTTGTAGAGCTTATTAAGCTGAATGTAACACTGAAAGCCGTTTTAAAATCGGACGATGCATTACATAGATATAGGGGTTTAAAAATTGATTTTTCCGGAAATTTTGATACCGCGTCCTTGGTTTAAAAAATAGCGTAATGTAAAAAGTAAAATTAACTCGTACCAAAAATATTTGTTAAGTCGTACTGTAACACATTCGGAATTTTTTTGTTAAGTCATACTTGAAATCGGAAAAGTTTTTGTTAAGTCGTACTTAAAATCATTCGGATTTTGTTAAGTCGTACCAGGAATAATTCGATTTTTTTCATTTTTTTCTTTTAGTTACTCTTGTTGTTGGTTTAAAAGCTCTGCTTCTTACAGGAACTTCCAGCTTTACTTCCGACATTGACGGAAGACCCACTCGTTGCTTTGCAACGAGCTTTGCTCTAGTTATTATTATTCTTTTTATTTTTTTTCCAACTCAAATATTTCAAAAACGCATGCATCGATTGCTTTGAAATTTACAGGTTTTATGTGTATATAAAAGATCTCTAAGATATGAAAAAATTATTTGATGACGTCATCAAATTCGTCAGATATTGACGTTTTTCACGTTTTAAAAAGTGATTTTGTCCGGAACTTTTCTCATTTTCGACTTGAGAAAAAGCTTTGAGATTTACAGAGAATATAGAACTACCTATTTACTTATGACATAAGGCTTGAAACTAAATTTGGACACTTCCGGTCGAAACCGGAAGCAAAACCAATTTTTTTGAAATTTCATGTTTTTGAATTTTAAAAATTAAACAAACGTATCTGACGGTAATTTTCATGCTGATTACGAAACTGAAAACCGTTTTTAGATCGGACGATTCATTACAGAGATATCCGGGTTTAAAAATTGATTTTTCCGGAAATTTTGATTCCGTGTTCTTGGTTTAAAAAATAGCATAATGTTCAAACTAAAATTAACTCGTACCAAAAAAAATTGTTAAGTCGTACTCGAACACATTCGGATTTTTTTGGTAAGTCGTTCTTGAAATCAAAAAAGATTTTTGTTAATTCGTACTCAAAATAATTCGGATTTTGTTAAGTCGTACCAGGAATAATTCGATTTTTTTTTATCTTTTTATTTTAGTAACTCTTGTTATTGGTTTAAGAGCTCTGCTTCTTACAGGAACTTCCAGCTTTGCTTCCTACATCAACGGAAGACCCACTCGTTGCTTTGCAACGAGCTTTGCTCTAGTTTATTATTATTATTCTTCTTGTTTTTCCTTCTGACTTTTTTTTTGCTTTATATCTCAAAAACTATTCAACCAATTTGCAAGAAATTTTCAGGGATTATTTTAATTTCTTGTCCCTTGAAGCCTTCAAACTTTTAGTCATTAAGTCACTTCCGGTTTCTAGTTACATCATTTTAAAAATTTTCAAAAAGTGATTTTGTCCAGCACTTTTCTCGTAAACGGTTGTTTATAAAGACTTGAAATTTTCTGTGATTGTAAATCTGCGGATTGACTTATGGCAAATGTACGGAAAAAATTATTTTGTCACTTCCGGTCGAAACTGGAAGTGAAACAAATTTTTCGAAAAAATGAATTTTCTGATCAAATCAAAAACGAATATGTGTTTTGTAGAGCTTATTAAGCTGAATCTAACACTGAAAGCCGTTTTCAAATCGGACGATGCATAACAGAGATATCGGGGTTTAAAAATTGATTTTTCCGGAAATTTTGATTCCGCTTCCTTGGTTTAAAAAATAGCGCAATATTCAAAGTAAAATTAACTCGTACCAAAAATAATTGTTAAGTCGTACACATTCGGATTTTTTTTGTTAAGTCGTTCTTGAAATCGGAAATGTTTTTGTTAAGTCGTACTTAAAATCATTCGTATTTTGTTAAGTCGTACCAGGAATAATTTGATTTTTTCATCTTTTTATTTTCGTAACTCTTGTTGTTGGTTTAAGAGCTCTGCTTCTGACAGGAACTTCCAGCTTTACTTCTGACATTAACGGAAGACCCACTCGTTGCTTTGCAACGAGCTTTGCTCTAGTTATTATAATTATTCTTTTTCTTTATTTTTCTGACTTTTTTAAAGCTTAATATCTCAAAAAGTTTTCAACAGATTTACATGAAACTTTCAGGGATTATGTACCATTATCGTCCCTAAAAGATGTTAAATTTTCAACTACAACGTCACTTCCGTTTCAACGTTACGTCAATTTTTATATTTTAAAAACGTGATTTTGTCCAGGGCGTTTTTCAAAAACGCTTCAATATAGAAACTTGGAATTTTTTGTGTTGAAGCATTGATCGTTTTTATTTGGACATAAGGCTGGAATTTATTTTCCGTCACTTCCGGTCTAAACCGGAAGTGTTTTAAAATTTTCGAATTTTCGTATTTTTCGTTTTAATTTTAAATGTGTACGAGGTTTGTAGAGTTGTTCATGCTGAAAACGAAACTGAAATCCGTTTGAAAATCGCACGATGCATTACAGAGATATCGGGGTTTAAAAATTGATTTTTCCGGAAATTTTGTTTCCGCGTCCTTGGTTTAAAAAATAGCGTAATGTTAATAGTAAAATTAACTCGTACCAAAAATTATTGTTAAGTCTTACTTAGACACATTCGGATTTTTTTGGTTAAGTTGTTCTTAAAATCAAGAAGGTTTTTGTTAAGTCGTACTTAAAATCATTCGGATTTTGTTAAGTCGTTCCAGGAATAATTCGATTTTTTCATCTTTTTATTTTACTTTCTCTTGTTACTGGTTTAAGAGCTCTGCTTCTTACAGGAACTTCCAGCTTTACTTCCGACATTAACGGGAGACCCACTCGTTGCTTTGCAACGAGCTTTGCTCTAGTTATTATTATTTTTCTTTTTCTTTATTTTTCTGACTTTTTCAAAGCTTAATATCTCAAAAAGTTTTCAACAGATTTACATGAAACTTTTAGGGATTATGAAGCATAATTGTGCCTCAAAGTTTTAAATTTTCAACTACAACGTCACTTCCGTTTTTACGTTACGTCAATTTTTAAGTTTTAAAACAGTGATTTTGTCCAGGGCCTTTTTGAAAAACGCTTGAAGATGGAGACTTGAAATTTTCTGTGTTGAAGCATTAATCGTTTTTATTTGGACAAAAGGCTGGAATTTAGTTTCCGTCACTTCCGGTCCAAACCGGAAGTGTTTTAAAATTTTCGATTTTTCGAATTTTTCGTTTCAATTAAAAATGTTTCTGAGTTTTGTAGAGTTGGTTATGCTGAATACGAAACTGAAATCCGTTAAAAAATCGGATGATGCATTACAGAGATATCGGGGTTTAAAAATTGATTTTTCCGGAAATTTTAATTCCGCGTCCTTGGTTTAAAAAATAGTGTAATGTTCAAAGTAAAATTAACTCGTACCAAAAATAATTGCTAAGTCGTACCTGAACACTTTCGGAATTTTTTTGTTAAGTCGTTCTTAAAATCGGAACGGTTTTTGTTAAGTCGTACTTAAAATCATTCGGGTTTTGTTAAGTCGTACCAGGAATATTCGATTTTTTCATCTTTTTATTTTAGTTACTCTTGTAATTGGTTTAAGAGCTCTGCTTTTTACAGGAACTTCCAGCTTTACTTCCGACATTAACGGAAGACCCACTCGTTGCTTTGCAACGAGCTTTGCTCTAGTTAGGGTCTTCTGTTTCCAACGGAAGACCCTCTTGTTATTCTATTGTTTCTTTTTATTATTATTATTAGGGTCTTCCGTTTCCAACGGAAGACCCTCTTGTTATTCTATTGTTTCTTTTTATTATTATTATTTTTCTTTTTCTTTATTTTTCTGACTTTTTTAAAGCTTAATATCTCAAAAAGTTTTCAACAGATTTACATAAAACTTTCAGGGATTATGTTGCATTATCGTGCCTCAAAGATGTTAGATTTTAAATTACAACGTCACTTCCGTTTTTACGTTACGTCAATTTTTAAATTTTAAAAAAGTAATTTTGTCCAGGGCGTTTTTCAAAAACGGTTCAAGATAAAGACTTGGAATTTTCTGTGTTGAAGCAATGATCGTTTCTATTTGGACATAAGACTGGAAATTAGTTTCCGTCACTTCCAGTCCAAACCGGAAGTGTTTTAAAATTTTCGAATTTTCGAATTTGTCGTTTCAATTTCAAATGTTTATGAGGTTTGTAGAGTTTGTTATGCTGAACACGAAACTGAAATCCGTTTGAAAATCGGACGATGCATTACAGAGATATCGGGTTTTAAAATTTGATTTTTCCGGAAATTTTGATTCCGCGTCCTTGGTTTAAAAAATAGCGTAATAATTGCTAAGTCGTACCTGAACACATTCGGAATTTTTTTGTTCAGTCGTTCTTAAAATCGGAAAGATTTTTGTTAAGTCGTACTATAAATCATTCTTATTTTGTTAAGTCGTACCAGGTATAATTCGATTTTTTTCATCTTTTTATTTTAGTTACTCTTGTTATTGGTTTAAGAGCTCTGCTTCTTACTGGAACTTACAACTTTACTTCCAACATTATCGGAAGACCCACTCGTTGCTTTGCAACGAGCTTTGCTCTAGTTATTATTCTTTTTCTTTATTTTTCTGACTTTTTTAAAGCTTAATATCTCAAAAAGTTTTCAACGGATTTACATGAAACTTTCAGGGATTATGAAACATCATCGTCCCTTAAAGATGTTAAATTTTCAACTACAACGTCACTTCCGTTTTTACGTTACGTCAATTTTTAAATTTAAAAAAAGTGATTTTGTCCAGGGCGTTTTTCAAAAACGCTTTAAGATAGAGACTTGGAATTTTCTGTGTTGCAGCATTGATCGTTTTTATTTGGACATAAGGCTGGAATTTAGTTTCCAAACCGGAAGTATTTTAAAATTTTCGAATTTTCGAATTTTTGGTTTCAATTTCAAATATTTACGAGGTTTGTAGAGTTGGTCATGCTGAATACAAAACTGAAATCCGTTTGAAAATCGGACGATGAATTACAGAGATATCGGGGTTTAAAAATTGATTTTTCCGGAAATTTTGATTCCGCGTCCTTGGTTTAAAAAATAGCGTAATGTTCAAAGTAAAATTAACTCGTATCAAAAATAATTGCTAAGTCGTACCTGAACCCATTCGGATTTTTTTTGATCAGTCGTTCTTAAAATCGGAAAGGTTTTTGTTAAGTCGTACTTAAAATCATTCGTATTTTGTTAAGTCGTACCAGGAATATTCGATTTTTTTCATATTTTTATTTTAGTTACTCTTGTTATTGTTTTAAGAGCTATGCTTCTTACAGGAACTTCAAGCTTTACTTTCGACATTAACGGGAGACCCACTCGTTGCTTTGCAACGAGCCTTGCTCTAGTTATTATTATTTTTCTTTTTCTTTATTTTTCTGACTTTTTCAAAGCTTAATATCTCAAAAAGTTTTCAACAGATTTACATGAAACTTTCAGGGATTATGAAGCATTATTGTGCCTCAAAGTTATAAATTTTCAACTACAATGTCACTTCTGTTTTTACGTTACGTCAATTTTTAAATTTTAAAAAAGTAATTTTGTCCAGGGCGTTTTTCAAAAACGGTTCAAGATAAAGACTTGGAATTTTCTGTGTTGAAGCAATGATCGTTTCTATTTGGACATAAGACTGGAAATTAGTTTCCGTCACTTCCAGTCTAAACCGGAAGTGTTTTAAAATTTTCGAATTTTCGAATTTTTCGTTTTAATTTAAAATGTTTACGAGGTTTGTAGAATTTGTTATGCTGAACACGAATCTGAAATCCGTTTGAAAATCGGACGATGCATTACAGAGATATCGGGGGTAAAAATTGATTTTTCCGGAAATTTTGATTCCGCGTCCTTGGTTTAAAAAATAGCGAAATGTTCAAAGTAAAATTAACTCGTACCAAAAATAATCGCTAAGTCGTACTTGAACACATTCGGATTTTTTTGTTAGGTCGTTCTTGAAATCAGAAAGGTTTTTGTTAAGTCGTACGCAAAATCATTCGTTTTTTGTTAAGTCGTACCAGGAATAATTCGATTTTTTTCATCTTTTTATTTTAGTCACTCTTGTTATTGGTTTAAGGGCTCTGCTTCATACAGGAACTTCCAGCTTTACTTCCGATATTAACGGAAGACCCACTCGTTGCTTTGCAACGAGCTTTGCTCTAGTTATTATTCTTTTTTTTTTTCTTACGCATTTTTGTGCACGCGAGTTCTCGGGAACGGCGAGGCTGATTTTAATGAAACTTTCAGAAGTAACAGATATTGATCTGAACCTTATTGGAAATTTTTTACATTGATGACGTCATTTCCGTTTTAGAGATATTGACGTTTTTACGATTTTTAGAGGGTCGGCTTGTCCGGTGTTTTTCTCCTAAACGAAAACAGATATTTGATTCAAATTTTCAGGGTTTGTAGACCTATGTTTGTGGATATGACAGAAGCATTTTCATTGTTCTGTGACGAAAAACACCGAAGCTCGTCTGCGCTTAAAAATTGAGATAAAAATTGTCATGATTTTTTGGTGGTTTTCTTTGAATATCTTTTTTCTCAAAAGAATTTTGTTAAGACTTATAGAACAAAAAAACTTTAAAAAGTCAAGAACTTTCATTTGACATTAGGGAAAAGGGGCTGGCCCTTTAAATTAAGGGCCGAAAGGGCTCTAAAGTATTCTAATAATATCTTTTTAATGTGAAATATTTTGTTATACTTTATAGAAGCAATTATGTTTATCGTAACGTTATGTACCTATACATGACAGTTGTTTACTCCTTTGTTACTTATTTAGGGATTTTAAGGGGCCAGCAGTCCGAAATTTTGATCATATATATCTGAAAATGGAGAGAAATTTTGAAAAGCAATGTTGAACAAAAGATGCTCCAAATAATGTCGTTAACAATTTGCAACCATCATTTTTTTGTTATCCGGTCCCTAAAAGGAGTTATAGGGTCGGCCCTTAAAACGATCTCTTCCAGACATCTCGAGAACGGTATATAATTTCTACATACTTGTTGAACAACATGTGTTTAAAATGACAAGAGCTTTCTTTTTATATAACAAAAAAGGGGCTGGCTATTCAAATTAGGAGCCGACAGAGTTCTAAAGTCTTTTAATCATAACCTTTAATTGTGAAATATTTTGTAATACATTACGGAAGCAATTATGTTAATCGAAATGATATGTACCTAAACATGAAAATTGTTTACTCCTATGTTATGTAATAAGGGATTTTAAGGGGTCAAAAGTCCGAACTTATCACCAACGTCCCAAAATTTTAAAAAAAGGAATTCTAAGGAGCAATTTTGAACAAAATACGCTAAAAAATGTGATTAACAATCTGCAACCAAAACTTGTTTGTTATCAGTTCCCACCATCTCTTCCAGAGAAATCAAGAACGGTTACAAATAACTTTTTACACAAAATGTATCGAAATCAAAAGACCTCTTATTTGATATGAAATAAAATGTGGCTGGCCCCTAAATTGGGGATCCAACGGGGTGTATAATCCTTCATCCATCGCTCTTTTAGATCACATCTGCATTTCCTGATATGTTTCGTTGATGAAGATAAAAGGCAAAGTCATTTCCTCTTCTAAAAATCGGACGGAAGACCTCCTCGTTGCTCGCAACGAGATCGTGTCTAGTTCTATTGTTATTATTATTCCTTGCTGTTACCTGTGTTTTAATTATTTTCCTCTGTGACATCATTTTTTTTTGTACGCTCTATAAGTGTTGTAGACATGTGCCCTCACTCACTATAGTGTATGATATCCAATATTTTTGAAAGGTTTGACCACATATGCAACTATAACAAATACACGTAGATATTTTAACAGTTCGATTGTTTTCCTTTTATTTATTCATTACAAAATGACGTGGCTGCACGTAGATCTACATGTAATAATGATTGGACTTTTCCTTTTTAATAATTTTTGTCACCTACCTAACGTTTGCATATATGATTGGATCAATATGACAGTAAATGTAGCATGGAACTTGCATGTGTATTTACTAAGCAAAACTTGTTTTGACGCAAGAAATAGATAGCTAAGCCCTACTGAAAGTCCAAGCTCTTGTTAAAAATGGTTTTAAATGCATCCTAATGAATAAGAAAGGGGCAGCAATGATTTTACCTCGTTCAACGAGTTGATAAAAATGACTTTTTGCAAAATAAAAAGGTTGCAACTTTGGAAATTCAGTTAAAAATGTTCAAGAGCTTTCGCAGTGAAATTGACTTTGTTTTGTTTCTTGACTCATAAGTACGTAGTAAGGCAAAACGGGACTTACTATATAAAACAACTTTAATCAAAACTTGTAAATTGGATTTATATTCTTATAGTGATTAGATACACTGATTAAAAAATGGGATTGGGAAAATGAAAACAAAATCAATGAAAATTAAACTTGAATGCTGTAATAATGAAAAAAAAAAATTGGATAATTAGATCATAGAATTTAAGGTTCACATTAAAATTACATTCTTTATCAGGATATTAGGGTCCCCCACTACACCGAGACTTATACTTTTAAGACACTACGTCACAAGATGGCGATTTAAATGTTTTGTTAAACTGTTTGTATCAATCATTCAGATCTATATCGTCTTAGCTCAGTGGTTAAAGTATCACGTTTGTGAACCGCAGGTCATGAGTTCGAATCCACCTTGGGCTTTTGTATATGTTTACTGAATGAAATTTTTGAAAATATCATTTTTTTATCTAAAACTTAAAAATCAGATTTTTGCGCCAATTTGACATATATACTTCTTATCCATCATGCTATCTATCATGATCAAGTAGTTTTCTGTTGATTTCAGAAACTTTTTCAAGGTGTAGTGAGGTACCTTAACAAGCTGTTATGAAATAAATTTCACATGTGATATTATTTAAGAATACAATGATTAATATAATTAAAAACATTCAGTCATTTTATCTACGATAAATCAGCTTGTTGTTATGAAAATTAAAAAAATGAATTCTTATACTTATGATTAATCTGTAGGTCAGATGAGAATTCCTAATTTTACAGATAGAAGGCCTTTACTAGACACAAGGCCTTTTCAAAAAATATGAGAAGACTTTGATGTAAACTCCTGACGAGTAAAAAAACCCAAACACCCCAGTTCCGTATTAACATTAAACAAACTTCTCTATGGTCCTACTTTAAACTACTTCATCTATATTACAGTGGAGTAGCAGAAAACGGATTTTGGTTTTATTGATTATCTGCACTTGATAAAAACAAAACTCAATAGATATGCCTTTGATGATTTTTTAATAAAAATCATCCCATCGTTGTCCGGGAAAATTTGGTTTGTATCTTCATTTTCTTCATTGAGTAAATAAAAAAGAAACACAGCGTTAAGGGAAGGCCAAGTAAACAATTTTCTATATGCCCTTCCGTTTCGTTATGAACACGTTTATTGTTTGTTGCTTTTCTTACGAAAAAATCATGTTTGCCAAAGAATAAGCGGTTTAGGTTTTGCATTTCACGTCCGTTTAAATCTGTTCTAATTTACGAAACAAAGCAACAGAATAAAAAACGCAACATTTTATTGGATGCTCTTTATGTGAGGAGCCCATATGCTGTAAGGATTTGTGCTTTTATTCTAGAAAACGGTAGGTAATTAGATCCAATCACGCATTTAATCTTTTATAATTCTTACTTCTCGATTTTTCAAAATGTCATGGTGTTCTTAAAAGATTTAAGACTATTATTCATAGGCTCTACCTTAATTATGTTTAGGTAAATTTCTTAAAACTAAGAAAAAAAAATGATTATAATGAGAGTAATGCTTTATCATAGCAAAACTGCATTTATTGGCTTATGAGGAAAAACCTTTCAATGTACTTGTTTTTCAAGAGTTGACATTCACCTTGCAAGCTATTGAATGCACAAACTATTGAATTAAATCAATTAATAAAACGTAACGTGCTTGGAAATACGTAATACTGAAGAATAAAACATAGTAGGCCAAGAGTACCATGAGTCTAAATGTTGTTCAAAAATGCAAAAATGAAAGCTTTCTTATAAAGTTGAGAGCTCAATTAAATTAATTTCACAGTTTTATAAATCATTTATATCAAACACAAATGGGTAATAAATTGTTAAATAAAAAATGGTAGATCTGTGTATCTAGAATATTAAGTCCAATTATTTGTAAAATAAAAAATATTCACGCTCAATGACTTATTTTATCATCAGAAATGAGTATTATTCTGCCTTGTGCTTTTTAGATCCGAATAAGAAATCAAGAAACTAACTGGTGTTACTTTACAGTGATTGTTCATGATGTTATAGCAGTAGTGACATGACTTTTGATAGAATCTTCGGTTTTGCAGACATAATTCTTTCTGTAAAGTGTAATATAGAACATAACGGCATTTATAACGTTAACACCATAATAAAGACAGGATAATGAAAAGATATGTATTAGTGAAATGTTAAATCACAAACATTGAACGATGCTTAATGTAAAATTTCAAAAGCGAAAATGAAAAGCCAGGAATTGGGCTGTTGCAGTGGTTTAAATAGTTTAAATTTACTAAGAAGGAAACAGATTGTTGGTGTTAAGTCAATAACAGATCTTTTAAAAATATTTAAAAAAAAAACTTTCTTTAATTATTTATCAGACTTATCATATTTTTCCTTTTTAATATACAATTAAAGTTGTTTTTTTATAAGGTGGATCAAATGAATATCTGCTATAAATTACTCTTCATATGGCCATGGAACTTTTTCATCAAAGGTAAGGACTGACTGACTTATATCATGATGACAATTGCAACTAAATTAATGAAATAAGACAAAAAAAAGAAGACAATCTTGGTTTTTCGCAAAATAATCTCTCTCTCTCTCTCTCTCTCTCTCTCTCTCTCTCTCTCTCTCTCTCTCTCATTTGACTGTAATTTGAAGAAACAGATGGCTGCCTTGCATGGATTTCGTCGGCAGATGGCAGATACAGGAAGCATTGCTACTCGTTCATAAGAAGTTTGACTCCAATGAACACTCTTGAGGCAGACGACTACTGTCGATTAACGACTGGTGGACGACTGGCGCCGTACATAGACTCATTACAGTACAACCACCTGCTTAGTTTACGGCCAGTGGACGCGTAAGTTCTAACCCGATATCACTAGAAATTATCCAAAAAAAGTTTGATACTATAATCATCTATATTTTTAGGTTGTTCGTGTTTGTGGGTTTTTCTTCTAGTAAAGTAATTTTAATATCTAGAAACAGAATTTAACGACAAATTAAATTAGAAACTGTAAGTAATATTTTATTTTTATTGGCATGGGGCTTCTTTCTTTACACTTTTGCTCTGAAATTACAATTTTTAATGAAGTGAGTTATCATCTATAATATATCATCGAAACAGAAATAGATATAAACTTTTGTGAACTAAAAAAAGTATTTTAGTTCTTCAACTTAAGATTTATCAGGAGTTATCTGTGAGTCTTCAACCTGTTTTGTAATCTACATCTGACTGTGAAATCGAAAAATTTAATAAAAGCATGAATCTTTTGTTTACTTCTAGCTGTAGAATATATTGAGTTATGTATTAGATACAATGGGAGCTTTTATTTTCCTTAATTTTACAAATAGTTTGTGTATATGCCAAAATATGTAGATAAAACTGATATCATTTGTTATCGGACTGAAAATAACGATCTACTAATTAATAGAGAAATCCTTGAGTATGCCTTGAACATTATGAATTAAGCCAAACCTTTTTGATACTTTAGATATTTGGGATGAAAGTGCATGGTAATAATAATTCATATATGTTATGCTGAAAACCAAATATCTTAAAATTTAAGTTAACGTTGTATTCACATTTATTTAAAATAAACCGGAGTTTAACTAATGCCTTAGATGACAATTTTCGTATATTTTATATAAAGGAAACTTTACAAGATGCAACATCTCAGGAATATTGTTTCTTTATTTTCTTTATGTATTTTATTTCATGATCATGGAATTGAGCTATGCGTGTATGTAAAAATAAGCAGCTTTACCAGGAGAATCAATACAATTTATTTTTTTCGGACCGAGACATTATTATTAATTGTGATTCAGAACGCTGTTGAAACAAACAAGTTTGAAATCTAAGCGGTCCATTTTCAACCAGTTTATGGATTGATTGAAATACTCCAGAAACTTTAAAAGTATAGAATGCACAAAATATTCATTATTTTGTCAGACTCCAATTCTCTTAACTTCTCTAACGAACTTATAAACATTAACGCTAACTTATTTACTTTTATCAACTCCTCGAGATCAATTCAACGATTTTTAAAAAGAAAAATGTATCTTTAAAAAAATAATTGTAAAACCCAATGATTTGTAGTCTGCTTGGCGTCTTTTTTAGAAACTTTTTAAACAAGACCAACGAAACATGAAATACATACACTCATTAAACTGTAATTATTTTCAAAGACTTTGAAGTTTATGTATCCAAGAAATATTTTGTTCTTCATATCTTCTAGGGAACGATATGTAAATCTATACAGTAATGGGAAGCTCTGAATATAATTCGGTATTGAAGACTTACGCTGTTTAGGTGGTTCTCACCGTGGTCGTAACTCTTCTTCAAGAAATTACCTTTGCATGACATTTCGTCCGTTTGCTTTATTTTACTATTGTATAGCTCACGTTTTATCATAACTAAATCTTCAAATTCGATGAGGTTTTACAGTAACGCAAATGAATATCTAATTTTTATTTTTTTCACTTTTGTGTGTCCTTTAAGTCAAATCTGAACATAACTTGTCCAAAATTTGGTTTAAGTATAAATACGTAGTTGGATTTGAGGAAAGGTGAGGTCACCAGTTGGACTTTTTGTTAAGTAACACTGAATAGTTTGCTTTATTTATTTGTTAATTGGGGCTTTAACTGCGTCTAGCTACAGTTACATTGCTAAATACATGCATTGCAATTAAGGTAGTTTTTTCAAGGCTTCTTGTATTATTAATATTGGATGTGAATTTGTATCACATGACTATACAAAATGACTGAAATATTTGGAATACTTTTTAAGCAAATAAACCCTTAATGATAAAGCAGTACAAGCGAATAGAGTAAATTCAATATTCACTAATTTAGAAACATAATGCATTTTGTGTGGTTTACTTGTATTTTAATATTTGATGAAAATGTTTCAAATGGTTTATATAATAAATGCTCTGACCTGACTGTCTTACAGAAAGGACACGTTCATTGGAACCAATCATATTGCATTGGAAGACACGTGGGTAAACTTTGACGGAACTCCGATCCATAATAATGGATTTATATATACGATGACAAACTATCCCGTAGATCAACCTAATGGAGGAACCGGACAGAACTGTGCTGTTATTAATGCAAAACCTGGTGATGCGACATACATTCCAAGCGAAACCCAGGACAAATCCTGTACAACACATTCATCAACTGACATGCTTTGTTACAACGAAGGTAAACCATTCCAACTGTATGTTGAATCCTTCGTGTCAGGTTTGCTTAGAAGTATACATGATTGCAAGAATACCGTAAATCTGGAAATTTTTACCGTAGATAAATTTTTAGCTAATTTGCGCGTGCTCTGCATTCGCAAAATTTTTTTTCCTAAAAATTAATCAACAAAAAAAGTAATAAAATTATTGCCGAAGGCTGGTCTCTTTTCCTTACTATATTTAATATTTTCCGCGGTACGGAGATTAGCGGAAAATAATTGTCTTGTTGATTCGAGTAGAAAATTGTATCCAATGAAATTCATAGTTACGAGTCACGTGGTGACGAGTGTATGATTGGTGTTCGAATAGCACGAGAAATCAGTTCTAGCCCGTCTTCTTACAAAGACGCATCTATCATGGACGAATACGGGGATGCCGGAATAAGTTCCGAGGTTTAGCAAATAATTAGCTCCGAAGTTAAAAAAGCAGTGGAATCGTCCCAAAATCAAATTTTAAGCAGCATGAAGACTCTGATAGACAGCAATTTCAAGAATTTTCAATCGTCTATGGAAACAACACAGAAAGAACTCTCGTCATCGCAGTTAGCGAAAATAGAGGAGAACATTTTTGGTAGTTATAAGTTTAAACGTCATGGAAACGAAGCGCAGTACCGGGGAAACGCACAGGTCATCACTAAGCTGAGGGAAGCAGACGCCAGTTTGGACAGCGCCAACCTTAGCGTTGAAAACATAAACACCGCCCGGACAAAGATTGGTGAAGGTATTGAACTTTTAAATGAGAGACAGAAATTGATAAAAAAAAAATAGCTGATTCTAGTCCTTTAGGGTGGTAGGTAGTAGCTGAATACCAAGCTAATCCCATCGCTGACGATTCTGACGATGAAAAAAGAATAAACATGGCGCAAAATAAAGCAGAGTAAAAGGACAAACAACAAAAGGCACAGCGGAAACCAACAAACGACTATTCAATGCCACACCCATACAAGAAAGACAACTCTAGGTCACCTACGGTCAAGCCAGGGACGTGCTATCGATGCGGGTTTAAAGGTCACTGGGCGAGAGACTGTAGAAGGAAGCTCAACGATTCGGCAGAGATAAGTATTGTTACATGTAATACATTCAGAAATTCAGATAACAATTCAGTTTCAGAACAAAACTATTCGAATTCACGCCTGTCGACGTCGGTCACGGACGAGTGCACTACTAACAAGGTAAGCCCTGTCGGGCATTTAAATAGCTGTTTATCAAGGTGGAGAGATATAATTTCTCATGGATATAAAATTCCTTTTAAAACAATTCCAGAAAGTGTCGAATTAAAAAACAATAGATCTTCATTAGAAAATGTAGAATTTGTTTCGTCAGAAATCGAGTTTTTGTTGGCAAAAAATTGCATTTCAGAGGTGAGTACTAAGCCAAGTGTGGTCAATCCGCTTACTGTTGCATATAACAGATCAGGTAAGTCTAGGTTAGTCCTAGACTGTAGACATGTGAATATTCATTTGCATAAATATAGGTATAGATATGAGGACGCTGAAGTAGCGAGAGACGTGTTTGATATCGGTGATTTTGTTTTCACATTTGATCTTAAGTCAGCATACCATCATATTTCTATATTTGCAGAACACAGGCAGTATCTGGGCTTTAGCTGGAATATCAATGGTCGGCAAAAGTACTATGTATTCAATGTTCTGCCTTTTTGTTTATCTACAGCTGGTTACATTTTTTCAAAAGTTACTAGGCATTTTGTTAAGTACATGAGGTCCAATAATGTCAAAATTGTCATGTATTTGGATGACGGTTTGGGAGGCAGTTCTTCACAGTCGGACGCTTTTAGAGTCAGTTGTTTTGTCAGGGATGAGTTACAAAAGTTTGGATTTTTGTTAGCTCATGAAAAATGTCAGTGGTTTCCGTCTCAAAACGTGAATTGTTTAGGTTTAGAATGGGATTTTCAGAATGGTTTTGTCAGGGTGTCTCGGGAGAGGATAAGTAGGACAATGTCTTTAGTAAATGATATTTTGATCAAATCAAAGCGTTCAAATATGTTTAGTGTTAGACTTATTGCATGTCTGACGGGTCAGATCATAAGTATGAAAGCTGTTTTTGGAAATGTAGTCCGAATTATGACTAGATTTTTATATTTTTGTGTAGAGACGAGGGCTAGTTGGAATAGCAAAGTATTGTTGTCAGAAAATGCAATTCAGGAAGTTTTGTTTTGGTCAGAAAGCATAAAGTCATTGAACTGTAGCGGTGCATTGTTTAGAAACATTGATTTATCAGAAACGAGAGATTTTGAATTATTCAGTGACGCATCAGATGTAGGTTATGGGGGTTATATTAACCCAACAGTTCAGCGTTCAGACAAGAGTTCCTCACAGCAGGGTGGGGATATAGTCCTACAGAAGGATAGAGTTACTGTGTCTGGTTCTTGGAGCCAGAGGGAATGCAATAAGAGTTCTACTTGGCGAGAATTAGAATCAGTTCATAGAATAATAAACACGCATTCAGATGACTTAAAAGGTTCGTCTCTGGTTGTTTACAGTGACAACAAAAATGTGTCTCATATTTTAGAGGTTGGCAGTAAGAAAGAGAATTTGCAATTAATTGCTTCTGATATTTTTCAGTCATGTAGTTACAACAAAATTACGTTAATTCCAAAATGGATCCCGAGATCGGAAAATCAAGAAGCTGATTTGATCAGTAGGCAGACTGATAGAGATGATTGGGGCATTAGAATTTCAGTGTACAATTATTTGTGTGAAAAGTATGGTCAGCATGACATTGACGCGTTTGCAACGCATTACAATACAAAGTGTTCAGTATTTTACTCAAAGTCTTGGTGTCCTGGTACTAGCGGCATTGACGCATTTAATTTTTCATGGACGGGATGAAATATGTGGCTTGTCCCTCCACCAGTGTTTATTTCAAAAACAATCAAAAAATGTTTGTCAGAAAAAGTGTTAGGGAAACTAGTTGTTCCTAGGTGGATTTCAGCTCCTTTTTGGCCTTTGTTACAAAACTGTTCAAGTATTTCAGATTCGTTAGTTTTGCAAAGAACTCATATAATAGAGAAGGGAAGATATAAAAAGGGGGTATTTTGTAATGATCCCCTTCAGTTTGACATGGTCGTTTTCAGATTTAATCATTAGATTATTTTATTTTGACAGACATCGGGATACGACAAAAAATAATTGATGACGTAGCCAGAAGCGGAGCCGGAAATAACGACATTTTGAACGATTTGGCATACAAGATGTCCGACTATATTCTTCAGGGGAAGAGTTTTAACACAACGAAATCTTACCATAGTAGTTTTAAAAGATGGAAAAAATTCATTCAAAAAGAAGGATTTGAGTGTTTACCCGCACAACCTGTTCACGTCGCATTGTATATTACACAATTATTGGATCAAAGTTCATCTTCTCATGTGGTCAATCACGGGATCTATTCTTTAAAGTGGGCTCACGAATTACATGGATTTGCCGATCCTACCAGCAATTCTTATGTCAAGCGCATCGCAACTCCCAAAGTAACCAGAAAGGACCCTGTCTCATCTGATATATTGATTCGTTTGTGCAATTTATATATCGAATCTACGGATGTGCTGATTGTAAGAGACTTGGCCATGATTTTGTTGAGTTTTGCCGCTTTTTTGCATTATGACGAATTAAGTAGCCTAAAATGTTGTGACGTAAAATTTGTTGATGATTATTTATGTGTGTACATTAATTAAAGTAAAACCGACCAATACCGGCAAGGAAACGAGGTGTTGGTCGCAAATGGTTCCACAAGTGCTTGTCCTGTGAAAATGTTGCAGAAATATGTTATGTTGGCAGATATTAATTTGTTATCTTCAGATTTTTTATTTAAGCCAGTTTTCAGATCACATGGTATTGCAAAGTTGATATATAAAAACAAAAAGATTAGTTACACTACTGCAAGGGAAAACATTATTTCCAGGCTCAAAGAGGTCAGTTCTGGTTTAAATTTTAAATTAGGTTTACATTCGCTTCGATCAGGCGGAGCTACAGCTGCAGTCGGTTCAAATGTAAACGAAAGGTGTATTAAAAGACACGGGCGCTGGAAGTGAGATTCTAGTAAGGACATGTATGTTGTAGATCAGTTAGAAAACCGATTGGCAGTTTCCAGAAAATTGGGGTTATGATTATCATAAAGTTTTTCACATTTTTGTTTTGAATTTGTCATCAAATGTTTTTTATATTTTGTTTTTTCCCTGATTCATTTCGTCGCCTCACCCTAACTTTGGTGTTTTTCTATGCATTCTGGGCTAGTCGGCAAATATATATTTGCTTGTCATTTTTGTAAGAATATATAAGACTTAATATTTTCCGCGGTACGGAGATTAGCGGAAAATAATTGTCTTATTGATTCGAGTAGAAAATTGTATCCAATGAAATTCATAGTTACGAGTCACGTGGTGACGAGTGTATTATTGGTGTTCGAATAGCACGAGAAATCAGTTCTAGCCCGTCTTCTTACAAAGACGCATCAAATTTACATCAATAAAAAATTGTTATTTTTTATTTTTTATTATACTATGATTTAGAAGCTTAAAAATTTTAATATTTTTGTTGTAAAGTCCCTGCACTACCCTTGAGACGGCGCGCATTTGTGACTTTGACATGGTTTGGGACACAGGTTTCCAGAGATTTTTCTATTTAATAGTTTTTTATTTCTGTTTTTTTTTCCGGCCGGTCACGTCGTCGATGAAAGGTTCAAATATTTGTTAAAAAAGGGTGAGGCAGTGATTTTTTATATTACAGTATATGTACATGATACAATTTTGTATTGTTCAGCTTAAAATAAACTTCTGGCTCCCCCGTATGCATTCTGGGCTAGTCGGCAAATATATATTTGCTTGTCATTTTTGTAAGAATAGATAAGACGAACAGGTGTCCGTAAGTAGTGGTCATTTAAAAAACCTGTTTATATAACCAGGCAATTACCCCCAAGCTATAACCAGCGTGTGCAGAAGGGCTTCACTCAAAATCGGTATCTTCGGTTGACTGGTAGCTTCATGTCTATCTTAAGTGTACATGTATACTGATGACACTGCATGCATGCGTGATTTATTCATAGATATGATATGTACCTGCGTTACGCAGAATGTAGCGTTATTTTTTTACCCCATTCACATTGTACCGGCGGAACACCAAAATTCACGGAATACGAAAATTTGTACAGTATTTTGAATTTCTCGCTGAATGCCGCCATTTTCTTCTTATTCTCGCTCGCTTGACACAGGAAAACATCACCTGTGTTTGACACGTGACCCATCGATTCTTGTGTGGTGTACACAAACCGTCGCATGTGAAGGTGTGAACTGCTAATTGGGATAATTATCTTGCTATAAATCCGTATCAAGATACCCTTTTAGGTAGTTTTGTTGCATTTGCTGCTGTTATTGTGTATATCGGTAATTTGAACAAGATATAAATTGCAGACATCAACTCTCACATGATACTATATGAAGTTGGTAAACATATACGATTCGTGAGAAAATTAGAGGCGGCGGTAATATACGATATCCGAAGGTTAGCTAACATTGTGCATGTCAGTATGTTGACATTTAATATTTGAGTGCTTTTTATTTTTAGCGCCGAAGACAATTCGCAAAAATTTAAAACGTAAAAATTAATCTTTATGACTCGAATTCGCAAAAATAAATCGACGTAAAATTTCCAGATTTACGGTATCGTTACTGACATGCTTTGTTGCAACGAAAGCAGACCGTTTTAATTATGTGAGCCAAACCATTTATGTGGGATATCCTTCAAAGTTCACATGATAGAAGGAATATCGTTCTTTACAGTGACGAATATTGAGGGGGGGGGGGGGGTGTTTCAAAGTTTTCTAAATGGTTTATAACAATTCAATTTAAGTATTTTTACATTACTTAGTGAATTACTTCAAATACTTATCCCTGTCCCATCAGCATAAACAAAATCAGAAAATATACTAAACATCAGCTTAACACTTGCGCACAAATGATAAACAAACAGGACTTTTCACATCCATTAAAACGTCATTTCAGTTTCACATTATGGTGTATAAGATCAGCTATCGAGTTTAAAAAAGCGCTGAGAAAAGACAACAAAATTATTGTAACATAGCTTATATTTTACGACGTTTCTGCTAAAATAAACACTTCAGGCTTTTTGAATGATTTCACACTGTGATATTTAGGCATTATCATTTAGGAAGATCTTGGAAGAATGCGTTGCCATCTTGATGTTTAAGGAGGGAGGAATTATTTCAATATTGAATTAGTTCTAATATTGAAAAGCTTCAAACTCTATATAACTGATGTTTAAATGCTTGTAAAAACCTATAGAGTGACCATAAATGTAAAACTCCCATTTAAAAACTGTGCACAAGAAATATTGAATCGTTTGTCATAAGTAGATCCAAACATAAGCATCAATAAGAAGAAAGTAAACTCAGAAAAATGCACGAATAATGTTTTTTAATATATGACAGATTATACAGGACAGTGTTTATCCTGGACCTCCACAGCAGACTCAAAGCACAGGAATCACTGTTACTGGTTGACGTCAGCACAGCTACGGGGCGTCAAGAACTGGAGAGTGACTGACGCCATGAACAAGTGTCAGTGCGAAGGGGGACAACTGGCACCGGTGATCGACGACGTTCAATTTGAGTTTCTTACGAATCTTTTGAGCACCATTTCTGGGTTTGAGATTTATCTTCATCCTGCTCACATAATTTTTAAATACATTACAAATCTTTTCTAATATATTTTTGTTTTTTGTAATGCATCTAATGGAAATCTGATGTAATCACAATATCTTAATTCATTTCATTATCCAAGTGAAAGAAATAATAAAATAATGATTTATTTTTAATTCAATGTATCTAAAATAGCGAACGACACATATATGTTAACTTCTAGTAAAGTGTATAAGAGATCGACTTTTTTAAAAAAAAATTACCATTGCTGTTAAAATCCTGTTGTATGTAAAATTTATTTTATAGCATTTTTGTATTAATAATTGATGTTATAACCCAAAAACAAATGAAAATTGCTGAAATACTGATATAAAATGATGATAAATATTATTCCTTAAATTTAGCACAACAGGCATGTCAACTGGTGCATGGTTTGGTGTACACAACATTAAGGGAACCCCTGCTAACTGGAACGGAAGTCCATCTATAGCCTCGTTTGCATCGCCCCCTCCAGCTGGAGAATACTGTCTGAAATCAACCGCAGGTACATACACATGGCAACCGTGTAGCTACACGAACATTTCTGATGTATATGGCGCTATTTGTTACAAGGAAGGTATGATTAACAGCAATAATATCAATGATATCAATTAATTCTTATGTTCTGTAAAAGACATGTCTAGCTTTATGACGTTTGATATTCTCAAGAGTGGGGTTTTTTCATATTTTCAAATCATTATGAATTTAAATAAATTATAAGCAAAAGTAAAACTGTAATCATTACTTTTTATATAATATGTAAGTCATATGCATGTAAAACTGTGTTGCATTTAAAACTTAGAGTCATATTTAGATTTTAAACGAATAAAACTTATGTAAACATTGAAATTCATGTGAACAAATTTTAAATTAGCGTTAGCAGCGCCGGTACCTGTAACCGCCAATGTCTCTGCAATGACTATAGAGAAATTAAAGAAGGAACTCACTATAGATCCAGAGCGAACTAATGGTAATGTTTGAATGTGCTTGAACATTCATTAATGCAAACTGATACAAATGCAATGAAATGCAATATAGAGTTACAAAGCCAGTAGAGTAGAAAAATGATTAAAAATATTAGGCAGATATGATGCCAAATTTCTTTTTTTAAACCAGTCTAGGTAATTCACAAAAAAGAAGCATTAGATAAATGGTGAAGAGAAGACATATAAATATGTTATTAACATTAAAACTAGGTTAAAGGACAAGAACGAGGACAAAGATGAAGCTACAGACATTAGTATATTTGACAGCTTTTTACAGTTATATTATAAAGTAATTTTGGGTAACAAACAATAGTGTGATCGGATATAAAGGCAAAGGAAAACTAGAATAAAAGTATGCTGTTTGCTTCAGAAATATCATATTATAGAACATGGCTTCCAACCATGACATCAATTAAATAACAAAATTACTGATATCTTGTGCAATATCGTCATACTTAAAGAGAAGTAAAATAAAAATATGATATATTACGAACAAAATTCAAACTTATTCATCAAAAAGACATCTCATAATTATAAAAACAAGTTTTACTCTTTTCCAGCATTCAAACTGTCAAAGATCAGTGTGTATGAGGACCGGCCTACAGCCAAGGGTATCGGATTTCTCGGCATTGCCTTGCTTGGATCACTCTTTGCATTCATCTTTATTCTGGATTGTCTACCGTCAGAAAAAAAAAATATGTCAGAAACACAGACGCGAAAACGCCTAAGATATAGAAGTATTGAAGGCGATTCTTTCTATGAAAACAATTTCTGAAGAAATAAGCTTCTCTAAAAAAGAAAAAAAGAAAAAGACATTTGCATTGTTTCCAACAAATTGACTTTAGACAACTTTTTTATAATCAGGTAGTAAAATGATTTGTGCTTCTTTTAGTACCCACATTTGTTATTCTTGTGTTGTATAGAACATAATAAAACGTCTATAGGAGTGAAAATATATTGGTATGGTGTCTGCTGTTTTATCTAATTCAATGTATTCCTTTATACATGTACTTAAATAAAATACTTATTAAAACAAGATTGGCTCTTTCCCTTTCTGAATTGTGTGTTGTTTACATTATCAATACTTATATTACTAACAAATCGTATACAGGGACATTTTCGACCCATGCATTGTTTTGTCCCTTCACATTTGCAAACGATTTGGCTTCCGTTTTGAATATCCCTACATAATTTTTTGGTAAAAGAATATCATTCTAGACATTTGAATTCGCAAAAATTTGAAATTTGCTCGCAGATAACGATCAAGGGCAAAATGAGCGAAAATAAAACCGGGACAAATATCTTTAAATATACAAAAATTACATATTAGCACATGAAAAGTTCAATATTTTGGTTTTAGAAATCTGTCTACGTTTATTTTGGTCACCGTTTTTAAACAAGAATTATTTGTTTGTGAAATCCAATGTGAACTATAACTAAGAATGTACTATTTTGTATTTGTATAATGACAGTTGAGTGCGAAATGCAAAAATTTGTCTTTCTTATATTAACTAAGTCGACCTTTTTCTTTGAAAAAGGTTTAAAAAACTGTAAAAATGAAAACATACTCAATGGTTTAATTATTTCATTTTGATGTATAATTATATAGAAAACCATTAGACACAGTTTTCCTCAGTAAGAAGATATAATATTAAGAACAACTAGTTCTTGTAACCCAAGTTGAATTAGGCACCGCCTTTAGAAATGGATTAATTTAACACAGATAGAACAGTATACACGAACGATACGATAAACTGCTACATGTAGGAAAGATATACAATGGTCATTATAAATGTACAGTCGGTTTAAACGATCTTCACGATTAACTTTATAAAGGCAGAGTTTGATAAAAACACTTACGAATAAATATAAATGCAGGATTTCGTTTCATATAGAAATGCAAAGTTGTTAATCCTAGCGGAGTTATTTCTAGAAAACAGTCGATCGCCGCCAACATTTCAGCCCAACATCAAGTCACACGGATAGTGAATTGGTTACATTACAATTTGACAACGCTTTAAAGGTAATAAAACCTTTAATTAAATTTAATGCGCAAATAATACCTCACTTTGGGAAATCTAATAGGATTTTTGTTCTATTGCGTTTTTGCCTAAACAATTTATCTAACATATTAACATTCACAAGAGCGAGAGATGAAAAATCAATAAACATAAGTTTGATAGCATATAGCATTATGGTTTGGCTGTGCTAACAAAAGTCGTCGTTTTATTCTTTCATTTTGCGTTGAATCAATGACTGCACAGTATATAGGTATCAAAGTATCTGTGAATTATTTGTCATATTAACTAATTGTACTCATCAAGGTCACATCATGGCTATCTAGATACATCTTTGCATCAATAAACAACGCGACTCTTGTTAAAAGAAAATGTGTCTTCATATTAGTTCCTAAAATTCAGATAAAAAAAAATTCAAGAGATTCTACTTCTGATTTTTTTTTTGTCCTTTATACATATGTATTTTATTTAGATAATCTAGATAATTCAGTTCAGAATTTTTTTTAAATTAATACTATTTTTCATCATCTCTAGCTTACATATTCAAAAGTTGAAAATTATGTAGAAGTTCATATTAATGATGATGATGATGATGATGGTAGTGATTAATCTTAAAGAAAACTGTACTCATACCATTTATGGGTGTATTATAATTCTAGTCAAGTGTTAAAATACCTAATTGTTATAGAATTGACCCCTGCCTGATTTCCCTCGTTCCTATATCTGTCTATAAGGATTAACGGGTAGAAACAAGATTTAATCAATTATTTCAGGACGATTGATCAAAATAAATACAAATTTAATCAAATCTATATAAATGTACCCATTTAATTGTTGAGTCAATGACATTGTAAAATTGGTGCATGCGATTTTTTAACAATGATATGTAGTGATAACAAAGAGTGTTCAAAATCAAAAGTGCAAAGGAAAATACAAAACAGGGGCAGAGCAAACACGGACCTCTGAAAAATGTTAAAAGTACAATAGTTCCTATTAAGGAGTAAGCATCTGACTGGTCACACCCCGTGTACTTTTGTCTTAGTCAGAAAAACGGAAAAGTCTCTACACAATTAGGTTATTAATGGTATAACAATAAGTAAGAAAAACGTCAGTCTGCATGCGACACAGTGGAAGATTTTATTTGTCGTTGTAAAAATTATGTTGAATAAATTGTTATAAATTTTGTATAGTAAAATTAATTCATAAATTAATTAATATATTACGTTTTATAGAGACGCTTTTGTTGAAATAATTTTTAAAAAGCCTTTTGATATTACATGGGTGTTTTTTTTTTTAATTTGAATTGATCTTTCAAGCTACTTAATACACAAACGACACTGGTTCTTATTCTGTAACTGGTTTATATGCGACTCTAAATCGATAAATTCAAGAATACTGTCAGGTTATTTAGGCTATCTAGAAATGAAAATCAACAGATCAGGTCAAGTTTATAGCGAAGATAAATATCTTTGGAAAAAGAAAAGCTTATTTATTAAATACAATTTTAATTAAGTAGATCTCCATATTTAATTATTTGCAGAGTTTCAGAAATTCTAAATACTACTCTATCAAACACGGTGGATAATTGATTTATTAAACTTTAAAAAAAATACACATGTGTACCAAAACACTAGGACATACGTTTTAAAATGAATTTACAGAAAATGCATTCACGGGGAATGTGACCACTTTTACTTTACGCTGAATATATATTATCTTCTGGGTAGATTTGTAATGTTTAATTTGCATTGCAATTTTGGCTCTGCATTAAAAGTTAAGGAACTAAAATGTTACGCTCTCCGACGATTCTGTATGATTTTATAGCATAAGTGACATTGATTTTGAATAAAGCCTCTGTAAAATAATTCAGTAATATAACACAGGAGAAGTATTGCTATTTATTGGATGATTTAATCAATGTTGTAGTAATAGTCAGTATAGTTTCACAAAAATCCACGGCTTAGAAAAAGTAACCACAACGCTAATCAGTGTTTGCAAGCAAGTGATATCCGAATGATGGGCATATTTCTGGGTTGAAAAAGGCAACAAGTCAGAAAGCCTCTATCGAAAGTTTGAACATGTAAAATTCAAATTTGTATGAACAATCGACGTTTTGCATAATGATAATCTCTTATACTAATTATTATTCAAATGGCAATATTTTTTTCATCTATTTCAAAATTTCAGTTTGGCATATTTGAGATTAATATAAATCAATTTTCAAAACTCAGCTCATCTAAATCTTTTAGAAAAGGAAATGAATTATATCGCAGTTCATTTTGGTTATGAATTACAGCTCTAGTACGCAAAAGATACAATTCTTTTATCAATTCAAAAGAACCAACACTGACATTTTTACCTTTGCTATGCAAACATTGTGTCACACACATGCTAATTAAGATAAAAGGCACATGGTTGTTTTTTTTTTGTCTTTCATTGATTATTTAATCTTTAATTTTATTTAAGTAAAATAACCTTTGGATTTGAGCAATGCCATTTATGGATTTCTTTAAAGAAACACCTTATTTGCTTTAGTTGTCAATCTTTTCTAGTTTTGCTAGACCATGTTTTTTTAATAATTTAAGGTAAATTTTATCTGATAAGGTGGATCCAATGAATTCCTGTTATATTTTACTCGTCATATGGGGTTTGTTGATCAAAGGTAAGAGCTGTTTCTTCTTTTTTCAATCAACCATGATAATTGAAACTCCGTTCACGAAATTCAACTTAAAATGGAAAAAAAAATTGTTGCAGGTTAGAAGTAAATCTCTCTCTCTCTCTCTCTCTCTCTCTCTCTCTCTCTCTCATTTTTGAGAGCGATTTGCATGAAAATTACAGTTGGGTGATTCGATTAAAATTAATCTGTGAAATTTTTATAATTCCTTAAAATTCCAAAATTAAAATACATGCAGTTTAATTTCAATATTAATATCTATTATCAAAAATTATTTTTGTAAAATTATCAGTTTTTGTAACATTATTCAGTCGTCGTCAACCCAATAAACTTCTTAGAAATAATGATTTGCATTAATATGAGCTAAACACACTTGGAAAGTCCAGAGTACATGGATTGTGTACTGTTTAATGATAGCTTGTGTGATAATATTCTCCAAGAAACAAAACCAACGATAGAATTCTACACATATTGATATACCATGTAAAAAAGATTTAGTTGCATGCAGTTTTATCCCTACACGTTTATTTTTTTTAACGACAGAAGCATCCTATCAAAGAAAATGCAATATCTAACAGGATGTCCCAGAATAACTGATGCCAATTAAAATTCGTACAAATTAAACAACATTTGTCCCAAATTTGTAAATTATGGTTCAAACAAAAATTAAATCATTCAAATTTTTTCCTTATAAAAAGGCAGGGGGAAAAGGTACTTTTCTTTTTATTATAACATCACACAATTGCATCATATTTCCTTGATTGAAATGATTTTTTTTCAAAATGAATCTTGCAAGAGAACAGGCATCTTTAGTTTAAAGACTGTTTTATCAAATACAATATCCATTTATTGTTATAAAAATTATGCAAAAGAATACCATGAGAAAAAAACTATCAAACAACAGATTCTTTGAATAGTGAGAATGTCTGAATAAACGGAACCCGTACAGTGGCTGTTGCTAGGAATTTTACTTACCATCTTGACGTTGTTATTGATCAAAAAGACGTCTTTTAGAGCACTCTCTCGAAAATTGTTGTGTATTTTTTAATCAACGCACAATTTGTCAATAATTTATGAATGTTTGTGAAGTTTCTGAGTAAAACTTTACATCATATATCTTTATGAAAATGCATTGATGTTTTTGTTAGATAATTTTAATTAAAAGTTATTTACAGAGAAAATGATATCATATATTATGGGACACTGTATTTTGCATAGATTCAATATCATCCTTAATATTATTATATCATGTTCATATAGAAGCAAATGGCTGCCTTGAATGGATCTCTTCGGCAGATGGCAGATACAGGAGACATTGCTACTCGTTCATAAGAAGTTTGTCTCCAATGAACACTCTTGACGCAGACGACTACTGTCGATTAGCGACTGGTGGACGACTGGCGCCGTACATAGATTCATTCCAGTACAACCACCTGCTTAGTTTACGGCCAGCGGACGCGTAAGATTTAACCCCATTGTTCTAAGCTATTAACATACGGAGGTTGTTTTCTGCAATCGTGAAAAAAAAATCTTTTTAGATGAGTTCTTAACCAAACAGAAACTGTGCATCAATATGTTTCTTTTAGCCCTATGGCGCACTGCATTATACATGACCCCTCTGCACTGACCATTCAACTTTCAAACAATGGTGGGCCCATCCACTGTTTGTACAAACTAATTCTTGTACCTAATACAAGCATACTCCTTTTAGAATAACTACATTTCAATAACGAGGAAATGATATTTATTTACATAAGATAACAAACATGTTTCTCTTTTAACTTTGTCATATCTTTGAAAAGCAACTCAATTTACCCACAATTTCTAAATATTCTCTCCTTAATTGCAACAGACAATTAAAATCATGAATCAATTTCAGAATGGTAACGATTTTCAATGCATCAAGTTTTATTTGCCTTAATTTAAGTTATAAGAATTCTTCCGAAATATTAATGTTATTGAATTCAGATAAAAACTTAGCAACGCATTAAACCAAAATTACGTCTGTGATAAAAGATAAAATTTGATACAAAGAGGTTTATGGAAAATATAGAAATTCTAGAATAGTTTTTTTGTTTTATTTATGTGGCTTTTTTTTTTTTACCTTTAATCGAAAATTTGAGTTGTATATCCTAACAATAATACTTAGTTTACAATGATCAACCAAACCCTAATTTTAATATTTTCGTATACAATGAAAGTTACGTCCAATTTTGTTAATGTTTAGTGTCAATTTTCTTTGCACAATATGACTTTTTGAAAAAACAAATACAACACATTTAAGATAAGTCGTCATTTAATACTCAATTGGTTTTTTAGGTATGAAATGATATCAGTAATATTAAAGTCCAAAATTTCATAATTCCTTTTTTTTACAAGTTTCTTTGTGAATTAAGCAATTTTACGTAGAAATAAATATTTCTTTTTTGCTTGAATTGATAACCTAAAATATTGCATTAAGACAAGCGATCAATGCCTTGTATTGATTCTAAACAAAGTCCTGTTTGAATACGATACAATTAAGCATAGATCTCGACGTGACGAGCGTTTAAAAGGCGCGCCTAAAGAGTTTTAAATGTCTTCAAATTTCTATTAACCGGGTCCTTAAAACAAAACTAATCAAGATGGTTTGCTCTTTTGAAACAGAAGGTAATGTATTGATTAATTTAAGCAATTGTATACAAAAAACATTGCTTGCAAGCTACGAATAAATGAGTTGTAAACAGAACAATGCGATCTGAGAGCAGGTATTCACTTTCAATGAAAACCATAAATAATTAGATCATAGACGTAATTAACAACTTTTATAAAACAAACGTTATGTACAAAACAAATCTAGCAATGCAGTAATCAACGATAAACCCTTAAATCAAATCAAACCTTCAGGTTTTCAAAACGAGTTTTAAAAAAGATCCGAAATCAACTTAATATGTATTCAAAATGATTTAATATGTTATATATGAGAAAATGAAATTTAATTCGATAACCGTTGATCAATATCTATTGACACCAAGAGAACAAAAATTATTCACCTGAAAAAAAAACGAAAATGCATCATGTTTTGTTTTAATTTAGGCAAATCAATCATAATTGGTTTTTTTAAATGTTGATGCATAATATAAAATAACCAAAATAAATATTACTAATATAAAATATATTTAATCAAAAGTTTGTGCATGATCATAAGTTACAGAAAAAAGCTTAGCATTGTTTAAATAATTTATTGTATCATTAATGTTGTATTTACATATATATCAAAAGTATCTCCGTACCTATAAAATCATGGGTTCAAAGTTAAAAACTTAACTTTTTTAAAATTTACTGGACTTGAATTTCATCAAAAAATAAATAAAATATATATGTATCCATACTATTTAAGATGTAAGGTAATAAAAACCAAATGCTGAAATTATCATCTGAAAATCACACTTTTTTTTCTTAAAAATTAAATATAAGTGGATGGATACTTGTTTGTCTATTTAAATTTTATTGCTTACTATGCCAGAAAACTAAAATTAATTTTAAAAAAATAAAAACAATTTTACATTAAAAAATTATAGCATTTAGATATATCACTTAGAGAAAAGTAGAAAAGAGTTATTTCCCTTTGTCATTGAATTATGTCAAATATAAGGTTGAAAAAACGCTTATTAAATATCTCCAAGTAAACAATGATTTGGGTTTTTTATGTGCACTTATGATAACATAGAAATTACAAATCTACTTGCAAGAATTTTAATGAATTCATGGTTTATGTAAATGTATGACGTCACAGGAGGGTGGATTTACTTTGAATATGTTAATCAAGTTTAGTCTTAATATATAAATAAAACAAAAGTTCCAATAAAAAGTTGGGAACCAAAGCTATACTTTGTAATAAATAGGTATTTATCGTTAAAAATGTTTCTCTTTATCCGGATTTGAATTATCGTAGATAATGCTAGGTAAAGATAATGCATTAAATAATTACATCATTTACCTTTTGATGATAACGTAAAATGTAATCTGACATCTAGATGTTTCGCTCATCTGTGCTGAAAGCTCAAGAAAGCTTTTTTGGTTACTTTTTGTCCGGCGACCCTCTGTAAACGTTTTGCATTTTTCACTTTATCAGAACCACTGACCAATTTCAATCAAACTTGGCACAAAACGATTTTACGTAAATTGAATATAAGTTTCTTACCAAAAGTTCACGCTTCCTTTCAAGGGAAAATACTAGTAATTAAGAATTAATAAAAATATGTTGGTATTTTTCAAAAATCTTCCTGTCAAAATCCAAATGGCCAGACGAGCTAAGATTTGTAAGAAAGCATTTTTAGGAAGATTAGATTGAAGTTTAGTCAATTCATGATGCTATTGGATGGGATTGGCTACAATAGGGGTAAAATTTTACATAGGTACATTAGAAAAAAAAGTTAAAAATCTTTTTTTTAAACAATTGGCAAGATAAGCTGTAAAGCATTATCCGACGGGGTAGGATGGGGCCATAATGGCGGAGTCGAATTTTTTTAACAAAGTAATATAAAAGATTTTTTAATAAATATTCTTATCAAAAACGAATTAGCAAGACAACTTTTAACTTGTGTGGAAACAACCTTAGGAAATGCAGATTTAAGTTTGTAATTTATATCACGATCTCAGGGGATAGACTGGAGTAACAATTTGGTGGGGGGGGGGGCGAATATTTTACGTACGGATATATAGAGAAATATGTTTAAAAATCTCCTTCTCAAAAACCAATTGCTAGACAAACTGTTACTAATGGGAAGGATTCTTAGGTAGTGTTGGTTCAAGTTACGTCAAATCATGATCCTAGAGGATAGGAGTGGGCATAAATTGGGATCAAATACTACATAGTAATATTAAAAGTATTATTCATACAATCTTTTTTTTCAGAATAATGGACAGACAACTTGAACTTTCATTGAACATCCTTCGGTAGTGTAGAATGAAGTTTGTTCAAGTTTGAAGGTTAACGCCACAATTAAGGGAGGGGGGGGGGGGGGTAATTTAGGAATGCATAAATTTTTACATATTTTAAAAACTGAAATGTTATATTTGTTTTTGTAAGATTAACTGAAACGTTCAAAACTATATAACCAATCTGATACGGACTAATGAAAAATAATCGTTTAATCATATCTATTCGATAATAAAAAAAAAAGAAGATTTTTCTCGACAAAGTTTTGGCACTGTATTGTTTGTCGCGGAAGCAAACAAAATAACATGGTTATATGGCTGTTCCATGCATGCTTCATATCTCTGACTGAGAGCGTATATACTGGCTTTAAAGTGACGGCAAACAATATTTCATACAAACAGACATCAAAATCAATATTGATATTAGCATTTTAAAAATGCTCATCGTTTGATGTCGCGCGGTATTCAATTTGTCTGCACAGCCAAGGTGTGTTATAGGACCGCCGACATACAAATATAAACACTCAATGTGTAAATACTAGCATGCTAGCATCTCGACATTTGTTTATTCTCAATTGTTTAGACAGGGGGCAACTCAGGGGCCACACAAGGGGTTCAAAGTTTGGTGTACGTTTATAGTTAGATGAAAAGATGTTTATAACCTTCTTGAGAACTACAATTTTTAGTTTGTGAAATGACCATTGAATCATCTAGTTTTAAAAGTGTCTCAATGTTTAACAAATTAATATAGGGACAAAAGTTTGAATATTTTTTCATACCGCATCTATGAACATGGCCCATACATTAAATACAACTCCATAAAGATGGTTTTTAATATGGCTATTGGTGTTCAGGTTAGCAATGTGGCCCATGGTCCTATTGTTATAAAACAAAACTACATAATGTATCTGTAAATTATCTATTGTGTTGCACAAATACTAGAGAGTTGTATAGTACAGTACATTGCGTTGCAATTACTTAATTTGTCGAGAAAAAACTCAAAGATTTGCAGTCTGTCGGCTATGTTTTACTTAAACATACAAAACATGAAATACATACATTCAACTAAGGGTAGCTCTTTACGGATACTTTAAAATGTCCAACAATTAAGTAATTTGATTCCTCCAGAGATCAACAGCTAGATATGTACAAAGTAATAGCTCTGGGTTTTAATTCTGCATTGATGATGCTAGGTATTTTGGTACATGTTTTACCTTCAACTAAATCTGATCCTATCAGAAATGTTATTCAAATTTTGACTTGATTTCTTCCGACAGAAATCATTGCGTTGAAGTTTATTATCTATGGTAACCGTAAATCCCTTATTTTATATAATGTGTTCGTCCCCTGGCTATATTTTACTTATGTATTGTTAATGTTTCCACGGACAAATCTTAAAACTCGATGTGGTTTTACAGGATTCTATATGATTATCTACTAGTATTTATTTTACTTTTGTGTTCACTTCAGTATAATCTGAACAACTGTTTTCCCAAATCATAAAGTTTAAATGATTGGTAGACGTTAAGGTGGGGGTTAGGTGGGGGCCAGCATTTTGGCTTTCCATTAGGCAACATTAAAAAGTTTTCAACATTTAATGCCTTACTTATTAGTTTATCGAAGCTTTAACCCTAAATCCAGCCACATGCGCTTTCACAAACTAAATAATTATTTGTCATTTTTTCTATCACAGAAAAAAATAAAAATGTAAACAGTACTGCGTTATTAATACTGAATGTCATCTTACGATACACTGACCCAATTGCAATAATGTTGACACTAATATTCATTTGAAATAGTGATTTCAGCAAATAAGGCAGTACAAGCGTGTATAGGATATGCACAATAATCCCTTGATTAGAAATGTATTACATGATGAGTAGTTTAATTGTGTCCATTATTTACTGATAAAAAAAAATGTCTGTATTGTTCTTATAGTAAAAGCACTTATTGTGTGTTCTTTTGTATGTTGTAATATTAATTTTTCAAATATTTTTTGCATAATTCTTGTCATTTATTAGCTTAGCAAATGACCATTCTAATATTCCCCACTCAGTATGTTGTGTTGTAATGTGTTCAATGTGTTTTACGCTGATTGATTTTTTTATTATTTATATTGAATTAAATGCCATTTCACATTATAATGACCTGTTTACAAAATGATTACTTTGGTAAATTAACCAGTTAAGATAAAGCAATACAAATGTATAGATTATGTTGACGATTATTCCTCAGTTAGAAGCAAACTGCATTATGTGTGGTGTAATTGCATCCGTATACTGTATACAGGCTTATTTTCGCCCCGTTTTATTTTCGCCCCTTTTGTCCTCGTTTTCAGTGGGCGAATTTAAGACTGGGAGAATTCCAATATTTTAACTTATTTCTCTTAAAACACAACAGTGTTTAGGTGAATTCAAGACGGCGCGTAACTGTTTGCAAGTGGAGAAGGGCGAAAATTACATGGCGCAAAACAACCCTGTACACAGTCATTATTAATATTGATAAAATGGTCTTAATGTTTTTTATAGTAGATGCTCTATCTTGGTTGCTTTACAGAGGTGAAACGTTCATCGGAACCAATGATATTGCAGTGGAAAACACGTGGGTAAATTTTGATGGAACTTCGATTCATGGTAATGGATTTCTCTATACGATGTCGAACTATCCGGATTCTCAGCCCAACGGATTAACCAGCCAGAACTGCGCAATCATCAATTCGAAACCTGGATATTCGGTGTACACACCTGACAAAACTCAAGACCGGTCCTGTACTTCAACCACATCTACCGACATGTTGTGTTACAGACAAGGTAAGACGTGTGTGATATGCCTTCTGTGTAAGACGGTTTGATAGTCGTCCTAGGTTTTACTATATCGATTCGATATCCTGGAGAGAAAGAGCCTCGTGTTAAGATATGAGAAATTAAATATTTAAATGAATAAAGCTAAAATTAAAAACAGGAAACTATTTTTTACTGGAAATAGTTTCCAGCTTAAACAGTCATTTTGTGAAGGTGAATTTGTGAAGGTAAGTCTTATAGGTATTTTGTTAATGCTGACATAAACACAAAAATGCGCTAAGATACGCATATAGCTTATAGCTAATAATTTCTGCTCAAATAAACAGTCCAAGCTCTCTGCAGATTTCCCTTGATGTTTAGGGATAATCATTTGGACGAACTTCAAATGCGTTAGAAAGAGGGAGGACCTTTATTTCTATGATAAATATTAAAACAAAACTTTTCGTTTCCAACGGAAGACCTTATAGTTTTCGTCCGATTTCTTATTATTAAGGTCTTCCGTTTCCAACGGAAGACCTTATTGTTTTCGTTCGGTTTCTTTTTCCCTATTCTTCTTATTATTAAGGTCTTCCGTTTCCAACGGAAGACCTTATAGTTTTCGTACTGTTTCTTATTAAGGTCTTCCAACGGAAGACCTTATTGTTTTCGTACTGTTTATTATTTTTTTTTTCTCCAAATTTTGTGCACGCGATTTCTCGAAAACTACTCAACCGATCTGAACAATTTTTTCACAGATGATGGGAAATTATCTGAATTTTATATGTTTTTGGATTCTTTGTCGTCGTCACTTCCAGTCCGGATTTACGGTCGATTTTGTAATTTTTTACGACCAATTTTGTGCAGAGTTGATCTCAGAAACTATAAGAGATATGACTTTGAAATTTTCAGGATAGGTAGAGCATGGTTTGAAGTTGTGCACTATTTAGTTGTTTTGCACCAGTGGCGCTATTCCTTGGAGCTCGCTTAGGCACAAAAATGGGGTACAGATTTCGAATCAAAATTTCCATATGTTTTGATCAGTATCTTTTTATCAGTTGATATTTTGACAAGACATATAGAACAAAAGTAGTAAAGAATCAAAAGTTCTATCCAATAAAAACAAGAAAAAGGGGCTGGCCCCTTTAATTAGGGACCAAGAGACTCGTAAATTCTATTACGAATAACTTGAAAACGATAAATATTTTGTTATGCATTATAAAAATCAAAGTTGTTGATCTCTACATTATCGGTTTGAAAGAGTCATCGTCAGGCCCATGTCTGACGTAATTAGGGTTTTTATCTTCAAATTTTTTTTGGGGGGGGGGGGTAATTTTGAAATTGTATCGATATCTCATGGTATCATTTTACCTAAAAAAAAAAAAAATCGGACGGAAGACCTACTCGTTACTCGTAACGAGGTCGTATCTAGTTAAGGTCTTCCGTTTCCAACGGAAGACCTTATTGTTTTCGTACTGTTTCTTATTATTATTTATTATTAAGGTCTTCCGTTTCCAACGGAAGACCTTATTGTTTTCGTACTGTTTCTTATTATTATTTTTTTCCACAAATTTTGTGCACGCGATTTCTCAGAAACTATTCAGCCGATTTTGACAATTTTTTCACAGATGATTGCCAGAGGTCATAATTCTAGATGTTTTTTGAAATTTTGAAATCGTCACTTCCGGTACCGAGTTACGGCGGAACTTCTATTTATTTACGACCTATTTTGTGCAGAGCTGATCTCAGAAACTATTAAAGATATGAATACGAAATTTTCAGGATAGGTAGTGTATAGTTTGAAGTTGTGCACTATTATATTGTTTTACGCCAGTGGCGCCATTTCTTGGAGCTCGCCTGGGTTCGAAAATTGGGTACGAATTTCTATTCAAAATTTTCATACGTTTTGATCTGTATCTTTTTATGAGTTGATATTTTGTTAAGACATGTATAACAAAAGTAGTAGATAATCATAAGTTCTTTCCAACGAAATCAAGAAAAAGGGGGCTGGCCCCTTTTTTTGGGGGGGGGGGAGGGGGGTGGCAAGAAACTCTTAGAGTCTATTACAAATTACATAAAAACGATTAAGATTTCGTTATGCATTATAAAGCAAAGTTGTTATTTGTAGCAATATCTATCTGGAAAACTCATTGCAACACCCATTTATTACGTAATTAAGGATTTGTATACATTATCTGAAAGTGTGTGTGTGTGTGTGGGGGGGGGGGGGGGGGGGGTAATTCTAAAATTATATCGATTATTCATGGTATGATTAAAAACAGAAATCACAAGGAAGACCTACTCGTTACTCGTAACGAGATCGTATCTAGTTAAGGTCTTCCGTTTCCAACGGAAGACCTTATTGTTTTCGTTCGGTTTCTTTTTCCCTATTATTATTATTATTTTTTTTTTCTTACAAATTTTGTGCACGCGATTTCTCAGAAACGGCTCGACCGATTTTCATGAAACTTTCAGATATGATAGATAGTGATCGAAACCTTATAGGTTTTTAATTATATTGATGACGTCACTTCCGTTTTTGAGATATTGACGTTTTAGCGATTTTTAGAGGGGTGGCTTGTTACTCTAACTTCTCCTAAACTATAACAGATATTGAGTTCAAACTTTCATGGAATGGTAGACAAAAGATTGTAGATTTGCAATTTTATTTTCATTTTGAACTAGATTGAAAGGCGCCGAAGCTCGCCTGGACCCGAAAATTTAGTTTAAAAAAATGTCTTATTTTTTTCTTGTTTTCTTTGTTTATCTCTTTTCTGAAAAATATTTTGTTAAGACATGTAATGTAAGAAAGGTTAATATTTACAGGACCTTTCATTTGATATCAAGAAAAAAGGGCTGGCTTCTCAAATTAGGGGACCAAAGGGCTTTAAAGTTTTTAATCTGTAGCCCTTTACTGAGAAATTTTTTGTGAAATGTTATAGAAGCAAATATGTTTATCTTACAGTAATGTATCCAAGTAATGTAATGATTTTATCATATGTTACGTAATTAAGGGTTTTAAAGGGCCAAAAGTCAAAAATTTTGATCACCCATATCTCAGAAAGGAAAAATATTTTGTAATGCAGTACAGAAGAGAAATTGTTCAAAATGATGTTTTCAACAAAATGCAACTGTCAAAATTTCTTTAAACGGCCCCTAAAAGGAGTTGAGGGATCGGCCCCTAAAACCTTCTTTCTCATATATCTCCAAAACGGTAACGAATTACTAAACATGTGTTGAACAAAATTTGTGTAGAATTAAATGACCTTTTATTTGATACCAAGAAAAAGGGGCTGGCCCCTTAAAATAGGGGACCAAAGGCCTCTAAAGTCTTTAATCTGTAGCCCTTTACTGAGAGATATTTTGTGAAATGATGTAGAAGCAAATGTGTTTAATTTATAGTTATGTATTCAAGCAATGTAATGATTTTATAATGTGTTACGTAATTAAGGGGTTTTAGGGGCCAAAAGTCAAAAATTTTGATCACCCATATCTCAGAAAGGAAAAATATTTTGTAATCCAGTACAGAAGAAAAGTTGTTCAAAATGATGTTCTCAACAAAATGCAACCGTCAAAATTTCGTTAAACGGCCCCTAAAAGGAATTAAGGGATCGGCCCCTAAAACCTTCTTTCTCATATATCTCCAAAACGGTTACAATATTTTAAACACTTGTTGAACAAAATTTGTGTAGAATTAAATGACCTTTTATTTGATACCAAGAAAAAGGGGCTGGTCCCTTAAATTAGGGGATCAAATGCCTCTAAAGTCTTTAATCTGTAGCCCTTTACTGAGAGATATTTTGTGAAATGATGTAGAAGCAAATGTGTTTATTTAATAGTTATGTATTCAAGCAATGTAATGATTTTATCATGTGTTACGTAATTAAGGGGTTTTAGGGGCCAAAAGTAAAAAATTTTGATCACCCATATCTCAGAAAGGAAAAATATTTTGAAATGCAGTAAAGAAGAAAAGATACTCAGAAAGATGTACTTAATAAGATGCAATTTTCAAAATTTTGTTAAATGGCCCCTATAAGGAGTTAAGGGATCAGCCCCTTAAACGTTCTTTCCCATATATCTCAAGAACGGTAACGAATTTCTAAATAGTTGTTGAACAAAATGTGTTGAGATTCAATTGACCTTTTGTTTGATATCAAAAAAGGGGCTGGCCCCTAAAATTAGGAAACTAAAGGGCTCTAAAATGTTTCATCTGTAGCTCTTTACTGAGGGAAATTTAATGAAAGGCTATAGAAGCAAATATGTTTATCTTACAGTTCTGTATCCAAGTAATATAATGATTTTTTTCATGTGTTATGGAATAAGGATTTTTTAGGGGTCAAGGGTCCATAAACTATGACCAGCTATATCTGAAAAAGGAAAATGTTTTTAAATGCAGTGTAGAAGAAAAGATACTCAAAATGATGTACTTTACAAAATGCAACCTTCAAAATTTGGTTCAGCGGCTCCAATAAGGAGGTACGGGACGGGCCCCTAAAACTTTTTTTTCTCAGATATCTCAAGAACGGTGACGAATTTCTAAACACTTGTTGAACAAAGCTCTAATCCCTGAAACAAAATAGTATCTGGCCCTTAGAATGTAGACCCCATTTTTCTATTCTAAATCATGTTTAGCAAAATCTAGATCTAACATATATCTCAAATTCTAAAATCAGACGGAAGACCTCCTCGTTGCTCGCAACGAGATCGTGTCTAGTTATTATTATTTTTTTCCAAATTTTGTGCACGCGATTTCTCGGAATCTATTCGACCGATCTCAACCATTTTTTTTACAGATGTTAGGGCGTGATCTAAACTTAATACATTTTTCTTAATATTTTCGTAGTCACTTCCGGTACCGAATTGTCGGCCATTTTGTAATTGTTGACGACCCATTTTGTGCAGCTATAAACTCGGAAACCATAAGAGATATGAATATGGAATTTTCAGGATAGGTAGACGATAGTTTGAAGTTGTGCAGCATGTAGTTGTTTAATGCCTGTTGCGCCATTTCTTGGAGCTCGCCTGGGCACGAAAATTGGGTACGATTTTTCATTCAAAATTTTCACACGTTTTGATTTATATCTTTTTATCAGTTAATATTTTCTTAAGATATATATAACAAAAGAGGTAGAGAATCAAAAGTTCTTTCCAACAAAATCAATAAAAAGGGGCTGGTCCCTTTATTTAGGGGCCAACACACTCGTAAACTCTATTACAAATAACTTAAAAACGATAAAGATTTTTTAATGTATTATAGAAGCAAAGTTGTTGCTCGTACCAATATCTATTAGAAAAAATTATTACCACGCCCATTTATTACGTATTTGGGATTTTTAGGGGCCAAAATACTTAAACTTTGACGCAATATAACTAGAGAAGTAGAAATATTTTGTTAGACATCATTGAAGAGAAAATGTTTGAATTAATGATTTAAATTGATTCCACTTATCAAAACACGAATTGCTGTCCCCATTAAGGATCTAGAGGGCTGGCCCCTAAAATATTCATACATTTGTATCTCAAAAATAATCAACAATTTTAGATGGGTGTAAGAACAAAAATTGTTAGTATTCTTAAGACCTTTTCAAAGAAATCCAGAAAAAGGGGCTGGCCCCCTTTTTTTTGCGGGGGGGGGGGGAGCAAGAAACTCGTAAAGTCTATTACAAATTACATAAAAACGATTAAGATTTTGTAATGCATTATAAAAGCAAAGTTGTTAATTGTAGCAATATCTATCTGGAAAATTCATTGCAACGCCCATTTATTACGTGATTAAGGATTTGTATACATTATCTGAAAGTGTGTGTGTATGTGGGGGGGGGGGGGGGGGGTTCTAAAATTATATCGATTATTTAGGTATGATTAAAAACAGAAATCACAAGGAAGACCTACTCGTTACTCGTAACGAGATCGTATCTAGTTATTATTATTTTTTTTTCCAAATTTTGTGCACGCGATTTCTCAAAAACTATTCGACCGATTTTCAACATTTTTTCACAGATGATGAGTCATCATCTGAATTTTATATGTTTTTGAAATTATTGTTGTCGTCACTTCCGGTACCGATTTATCGACCATTTTGTACTTTTTTACGACCTATTTTGTGCAGAGCTGATCTCAGAAACTATCAGAGATATGACTATGAAATTTTCAGGATAGGTAGTCTATAGTCTGAAGTTGTGCATTATATTTTGTTTTACGCCAGTGGCGCCATTTCTTGGAGCTCGCCTGGGCACGAAAATTGAGTACGAATTTTCATTCAAAAATTTCAAACGTTTTGATCTGTATCTTTTTATCAGTTGATATTTTGTTAAGATATATATAACAAAAGTGGTAGATAATCACAAGTTCTTTCCAACGAAATCAAGAAAAAGGGGCTGGCCCTTTTTTTAGGGGCCAAGGCACTCGTAAACTCTATTACATATAACTTAAAAACGATAAAGATTTTGTAATGCATTATAGAAGCAAAGTTGTTGATCGTACCAATATCTATAAGAAAAAAATATTGCCATGCCCATTTATTACGTAATTATGGAATTTTAGGGGCCAAAGTACTTAAACTTTGACGAAAAATAACTAGAGAAGTATACATATTTTGTTAGACATCATAGAAGAGAAAATGTTTGAATAAATGATTTAAATTGATTCTCCTTATCAAAACACGAATTTCTGTCCCCATTAAGGATCTAGAGGGCTGGCCCCTAAAATATTCAATCATTTGTATCTCAAAAATGATCAACAATTTTACATGGGTGTAAGAACAAAAAATGTTTGTATTCTTAAGACCTTTTCAAAAAAATCAATAAAAAGGGGCTGGCCCCTTTTTTTAGGGGCCAAGGCACTCGTTAACTCTATTACAAATAACTTAAAAACGATAAAGATTTTGTAATGCATTATAGAAGCAAAGTTGTTGATCGTACCAATATCTATTCGAAAAAATCATTACCACGCCCATTTATTACGTAATTAGGGATTTTTAGGGGCCAAAGTACTAAAACTTTGACGAAAAATAACTAGAGAAGTATACATATTTTGTTAGACATCAAAGAAGAGAAAATGTTTGATTTAATGATTTAAATTGATTCTCCTTATCAAAATACGAATTTCTGTCCCCATTAAGGATCTAGAGGGCTGGCCCCTAAAATATTCAATCATTTGTATCTCAAAAGTAAACATCAATTTTAGATGGATGTAAGAACCAAAAATGTTAGTATTCATGAGACCTTTCGTATAAAATCAAGAAAAAGGGGCTGGCCCCTAAAATTAGGGGCCAATAGACTCCTAAACTCTATTACTCATACGTTAAAAATGATCAAGATTTTGTAATGCATTATAAAAACAAAGTTGTTGATCGCAGCAATATCAGTTTGTAAAACTCATTTCCAAACCCATTGATGACGTATTTAGAGATTTTAGGAGACTAAAATCTTAAATCTTTAATGTGCTGTATGTTAAAAAGCAAAACTCTTTGTTAAGCATTTTAAAGGATATTGACAATCGTATACATTATCTAAAAGGAAGTGGTTGAGGGAGAATTTTGAAATTTCATTGATATTTTAATCGAACCGTTTAAAAAATTGAACGGAAGACCTACTCGTTACTCGTAACGAGATCGTATCTAGTTATTTTTCTTTTTTTTTCTTACAAATTTTGTGTACAGGATTTCTCAAAAACTACTCGACCGATTTACACGAAACTTTCAGATTTGATAGATAGTGGTCTGAACCTTATTGGAAATTTATTTTACCGATAACGTCACTTCCGGTTTTGAGTTATTCAAAATTTAACGATTTTCAGAGGGTCGGCTTGTCCAGGGGTAAACTCCTAAACGATTTAAGATATTGGGTTCAAAATTTCAGGGACTGTAGACAAAAGGTTGTAGATCTGACATGTGGTATATATTTTTTCCTGTGACCAAAAGCGCCGAAGCTCGCCCGAGCTCGAAAATCACGGTTAAAAAAGCGTCATGATTTTTCGTGGTTTTCTTTCAATATCTCTTTCCTCGATAATATTTTGATATAACATGTAGAGCAAAAAATCTTTATAAAGTACAGGGCGTTTATGGGACATCAAGAAAAAGGGGCTGACTCTTCAAATAAGGGGCTGAGGGGGCTCTAAAGACTTTTTATGATAACTTTTTACTGTGAAATATTTTGTGATACGCTTTTTAAGCAATTATGTTCATTCTAAGGTTATTTACATACACATGGCAATTATTTACTCCTTTGTCACGTAATTAGGAATTTTAAGGGGCCAGAAGTCCAAAACTTTGATGCTCAATATCTCAAAATGGAGGAAAATTTTGAAAAGCAATATTGAACAAAAGATGCTCAAAATATTGAGCTTAACAATATGCATCCACAATTTCTTTGTTATGTGGTCCTTAAAAGGAGTTACAGGGTCGGCCCCTAAAACAACCCTTTCAATATACCTCGAGAACGGTAAAAAATATGTAAGTACTTGTTGAACAAAAAGTGTTTGAGGTGACAAGAGCTTCCATTTGAAATCAAGAAAAAGGGACTGGCCCTTCAAATAAGGGGCTGAGGGGGTTCTTAAGTCTTTTATTGATAACTTTTTACCGTGAAATATTTTGTATTACATTAAAGAAGCAATTATGTTCATTCTAACGTTATTTACCTATACATGACAACCATTTACTCCTTTGTCACGTAATTAGGGATTTTAAGGGGCCAGAAGTCCAAAACTTTGATGCTCAATATCGTAAAATGGAGGAAACTTTTGATAAGCAATATTTAACAGACGATGCTAAAAATATTGAGCTTAACAATCATCAACCATAATTTCGTTGTTATGCGGCCTTTAACGGGATTTACAGGGTCGGCCCCTAAAACGACCCTTTCAATATACCTCGATAATGGTACAACATTTGTAAGTACTTGTTGAACAAAAAGTGTTTGAATTGACAAGAGCTTTCATATGAAACCAAGAAAAAGGGGCTGGCCCTTCAAATAAGGGGCTGAGGGGGCTCTAAAGTCTTTTAATGATAACTTTTTACTGTGAAATATTTTGTGATACGTTATAGAAGCAGTTATGTTCATTCTAAGGTTATTTACCTTTACATGGCAATCATGTACTCCTTTGTTATGTAATTAGGGGTTTTAAGGGACCAGAAGTCCAAGACTTTAATGCTTAATATCTCAAAATGGAGGAAACTTTTGAAAAGCAACATTGAACAAAAGATGCTCAAAATAATGTGCGACCATATATTGTTTGTTTTCTGGACCCTAAAAGGAGTTTTAGGACCGGATATCAAAACGATTTTTCCCGGATATCTCAAAAACGGTAACCAATTTTTAAACACTTATTAGCGGTACACAAATATACCTCTTTACTAAAATGAATGAAAAGGAGCTGATCCCTCAAATAAGGGACACCAAAGGGATAGATAGTCTTTCATCCATTACTCTTAGATTTTTTAGATCCCGCCTCCTTTTCAAGATACGTTTCGTTGACAAAGATCAAGAGTAAGGTCATTCCATATTCTAAAAATCGGACGGAAGACCTCCTCGTTGTTCGCAACGAGATCGTGTCTAGTTATTAAGGTCTTCCGTTTTCAGCGGAAGACCTTATTGTTTTCGTACTGTTTCTTATTAAGGTCTTCCGTTTCCAACGGAAGACCTTATTGTTTTCGTACTGTTTATTATTATTTTTTTTCTCCAAATTTTGTGCACGCGATTTCTCGAAAACTACTCAACCGATCTCAACAATTTTTTCACAGATGATGGGCAATTATCTGAATTTTATGTTTTTGAATTTTTTGTCGTCGTCACTTCCGGTCCGGATTTACGGTCGATTTTGTAATTTTTTACGACCAATTTTGTGCAGAGCTGATCTCAGAAACTATAAGAGATATGACTTTGAAATTTTCAGGATAGGTAGAGCATGGTTTGAAGTTGTGCACTATTCAGTTGTTTTGCACCAGTGGCGCTATTCCTTGGAGCTCGCTTAGGCACGAAAATGGGGTACAAATTTCGAATCAAAATTTTCATATGTTTTGATCAGTATCTTTTTATCAGTTGATATTTTGTTAAGACATATAGAACAAAAGTAGTAGAAAATCAAAAGTTCTATCCAATAAAAAAAGGGGGTTGGCCCCTTTAATTAGGGACCAAGAGACTCGTAAAGTCTATTACGAATAACTTGAAAACGATAAATATTTTGTTATGCATTATTAAATCAAAGTTGTTGATCTCTACATTACCGGTTTGAAAAAGTCATCGTCAGGCCCATGTCTGACGTAATTAGGGTTTTTATTCTTTATCTTCAATTTTTTTTTTTTTGGGGGGGGGGGGGTAATTTTGAAATTGTATCGATATCTCATGGTATCATTTTATCTAAAAAAAAAAAATCGGACGGAAGACCTACTCGTTACTCGTAACGAGGTCGTATCTAGTTATTATTATTTTTTCCACAAATTTTGTGCACGCGATTTCTCGAAAACTATTCGACCGATTTCAATCATTTTTTCACAGAAGATGGGACTTGATGTAAACTTCATACGTTTTTGAGATTTTTCCTGTCGTCACTTCCGGTACCGATTTATCGGCCATTTTGCACATTTTCACGACCTATTTTGTGCAGAGCTGATCTCAGAAACTATCAGAGATATAACTATGAAATTTTCAGGATAGGTAGTCTATAGTTTGAAGTTGTGCACAATGATGTTGTTTTACGCCAGTGGCGCCATTTCTAGGAGATCGCTTGGGCTCGAAAATTGAGTACGAATTTTCATTCAAAATTTTCATACGTTTTCATCTGTATCTATTTATCAGTTGATATTTTGTTAAGACATATATAACAAAAGTAGTAGATAATTAAACGTTTTTTTCAACAAAATCAAGAAAAAGGGACTGGCTCCCTAAATTAGGGGCCAAGACACTCGTAAACTCTATTACAAATAACTTAAAAACGATCAAAATTTTGTAATGCAATATAGCAGCAAAGTTGTTGATTGTAGCAATATTTATCAGGTAAAATCATTTTCACACCAATTTATGACTTTTAAGGGGATTTTAAGCGGCCAAAGTACTTAAACTTTGATGCAATATATCTAGAGAAGGAGACATATTTTGTTAGGCAATGTAGAAAAGAAAATGTTTGCATTGATGATTCTAATCGATTCCACTAATCAAAACTCTAAAGTCTGTCCCCATTAAGGATCTAGAGGGCTGGCCCCTAAAATATTCAATCATTTGTATCTCAAAAATGAACAACAATTTTAGATGGGTGTAAGAACAAAAATTGTTAGTATTCGTGAGACCTTTCGATTGAACTCAAGAAAAAAGGGGCTGGCCCCTTAATGAGGGGCCAAGACACTCGTAAACTATATAACAGATAACTTGAAAACAATCAAGATTTCAAATATCTTTGGTACATGTACCTAGCCTTTTTACAAAATTGATACCAGCGAGATTTTAGTCACTTTAAGTGATTGAGACACAAACTTTTATAAATGATAGACACTCGATTGAAGATATATTTAACGGGTTTTCTTTTGTCAACCGTCACTTCCGGTACTCACCAGAAGAGTTCAAATGATTCATTTTTTTCACAAGTTTAACTGATTATCTTTGGTGTTTCATCTTCCATGATTAACAGTGGTGTACACTAAACAAATGTATAAAAAAAACCTAGCTTTTATTTTCATAAACCTCTTTTGTTTGTCCGTTTTCGGTCTCGAGATAAAAAAAAACCTAGATTCACCAAGATCTCAGATTTGGCAGAGAATATCGATATTTCATCGTATCATATGAAAACAAAATCGGACGGAAGACCTACTCGTTACTCGTAACGAGATCTAGTTGTTTTTTAAATGTTTGTCCAAATTTGATCAGTGTCCATAACAATAAAATGTAAAAATTGAATGTAATTGTCCCATTTATCCCACGGAGATTAATAATAATCAGTCCAGTATATTTTAATAAATAAATTTGTACAGATTATACAGGACACTGTTTGTCCTGGACCTCTATGGCAGACTCACAATACAGGAGTCACTGTTACTGGGTGACGTCAACACCACCAGGGGGCGCCACTGACTGGAGAGTTACTGACGCCATGACCAAGTGTCATTGCGAGGGGGGACAACTGGCACCGGTGATTGATGATGTCCAGTTTGCGTTTCTTACGAATCTTCTGAGCACCATTTCTGGGTTTGAGACACTTCATAAACTTTCAAAGTCCTCTTTTTGTAATTCTTTTACTAAATATATTATTTTTTTAATTTTTGAATTACATCTAATGGACCTCTGCTGTAAAAATATAGTTTTTGTTTCATTTTGACATAAATATTAATTTTTTTTTAAATTTTGCATAGATTTTAATCCAATCAATCAAAAGAGAATAACGAACGCTTTATATTTTGTTCTGTATTGAAGACTATTGCTAATAAAATGTTGACCGTGTAAAATATTGACATAATAGAATTTTCTTATCAATAATTACATATCAAGGCAAAAATACGGAAAAAAACAATACTAGTATTGCGAAAATCTGTATACTTTAAAACAAAGCACAACTGGCGCAGACACTGGTGCATGGTTTAGTACTCACAACATCAAGGGAACTCCTGCCAACTGGAACGGAGATCCATCTATAGCCTCGTTTGCATCGCCCCCTCCAGCTGGAGAATACTGTTTTATGGTGTCTACCGGAGGTGCACAAACATGGCGACCGTGTAGCTACACTGACATTACTGTTGTATATGGCGCTATTTGCTACACGGAAGGTATTCTTTACAGTATTGATGCTAAGTATATCAATTATGTCTTATAATCTTAAAAAGGCATTTGACTTAATGGTATTTATTGCACATTTTGTATTTTTAAAGTGTTTTCTTATTTCCAAATTAATAGGAATTGAGTACAAAAGATTTAATGTTAGTTTACCCTTGTTTGTTTTATAATATCTTTTTTTTACATTTAAACTTGTTAAATATACGTCTCCTTTTTTTAAACAATTGGACTTTATTTGAACACATTTGATATTAGCGTTAGCAGCGCCGGTACCTGTAACCTCCAATGTATCTGCAATGACTATGGAGGAAATGAAGAAGGAACTCACTATAGATCCAAAGGAAACTAATGGTAATGACGAAATGTGCTTGAACAGTTGTCAAATCTATACAAATGTAATGAAACGCAATATAAAGATGCAGAACCAATAGTAATAGTATAATAACGTCATATGTTTGATAACTTTTTAAGAAAGGGGGTTAGATGGACATGGCTATTTTTTAGACTACATTGATTTTTTTAAGTATAAGAACTTTGTATAAAGATATGGGGAACATAATCAAATCTCTAAGCTAAAACTTGTGAAAAATTTTTTTTTACTTTATAATGATTTATAGCTTACAAATCAGATCTAAAATTCTAAGGCATATCTGATGGCAAATGTATTGACTAAACAACCTTTTTCAACCACAACAAACATTTAAGAAATAGACGGATCACTTTCACAAACACTGAAAATAGCTTAAAGTTGTATACAGCTGAAAATGAAGTAGAAATATGAAATTATGTTTCAATTATTTTTCGATTATATTAAAATGAAATTGCTTAAGGCACCTAGAAATGAATTGCCGGAATAAAAGTAAAAGAAAAAGCACGGCAATGGAAATCTCAGAAATATATTAATTTATGCCTAATTGCTTTTCTTGTTGTCATAGTTATAAAATTTTCAATATTTTTTGTTTAAAAGTATGCATGTAAGAAAAAAAATGCAAGATAACACTTTAATAGAATCAAAAGGGGTAATATCCTGATATTTTTATCAAATACTGTATAAGTTCAATTAATCTTTTCAAAAAAGTATAGTAAGATAAAGAAATGATATATCACTAAAATTAATTTAAATAATTTCACAAAAGGTATGACATTACATATGGTTATAAAAACAAGTTTTTTTTCTTTCCAGCATTCAAACTGTCAAAGATCAGTGTGTACGAGGACCGGCCTACAGCCAAGGGTATCGGCATTCTTGGTATTGTCTTGCTTGGATCATTCTTTGCATTCATCATAGTACTGGATTGTCAACGTTTAGAACAATTTTGCTCCCGAAAAACAGACTCAACATCTGCTTGAGAGCCAGACGTTTCGATGTCCTTTGTTTCGGCAAACACAATGTTTTGAATGCATAGGGATTTGTTTTGAAAAAGACAATTGCAAAGATGACCATAAAATTGACTGTGAAATACTTTTTGTAAGGTCTTTTTTTGATGTTTTATACTTACCGTTTATCTTATATTGTGATCAAGGATGGAGTCAACTACCTTCAAAATTCATTAATTATATTACCATTACTTGCTTAAACCATCCATTTAATTACTATCAACCAATACAAGGATTTTCAAATGCAATTATTTTAATAACAATTACTTTGCAAATGAAATTAAATTACAAATCATTTATAAGGAAAAACATTGAATAAATTGGGATATAAACATTTTTTCATGGAAGTTTATTAATGATTTAGCTCAGTATTTACACATGTTCACAGTAGTATTTAATGTTCATTTACTGTTTAGTATGTCACCTAACCTACACCTATCATGTCTACACGTCTTTTCTGGGACACTAAAACTGAATATCTTTTTCCACTAAAGTTTTCTATAAACACATTGGGGAAATACCGGAAAATCTGGGGTAGGGAGCAGACTATAACTTTTATCAACAAAATTCAAGATAGCTTTCAACAAAGCAAAATTTGAATTAAGTTTGTATGTTAAGAAGGAAAAAATAATTTAAAAAATAATGATTTTTTATTTTAAAAAAAACTGTTAATTGTTATATGCTAATTATTAAATTGAATGTTTATTATATGATATATATCTGTCTAGTGCTCTATTTATCAAATGATAGTTGGTCTGTTGACGATTAAAGTTAATTAAAAATGTAAAATTTTATCGTTCACTTCAATATTTTCTTAAAATTAGTCAAAAGCGTACTTATCAAGGACTTAAGTACAATTATGTTGTAAGTATTACTTACACACATCAAGAAGCTTGCTTGTTTGTCCATTGTGATTTAACGTTTGAATAAATTATATTTATTACATTGAAAATTTATCTATAAACGTGAACGTTTTGACTAAACACACACGAATATTGACAATGATTGTAATAAGTTATATCTTACCTTCTGCAAAATTGTAAGGAATTTATTTTGTTAACTGTGCTTAATTGGATATTATGTATATCTTATACACAGTCATTTTAAGTTCGAATTCCATCTCTAATCGAGCACTACATGTATGACGGCATTATTTAATTATTGTGTAAGGTTGGTTTTCAATATCAAATTCAGACTTTTTACATTGTAATAAAACGCTTGATTGTCATTACATTTGTATATTTGCATTTTATCATTAACACGAAGGCTGTCGATAAGATATATTAATTTTGTGACATGTTTTGTAATTGATCTTCTTAAGTTTATACGTGGTCAGTAAATGCTATTCCTTAAAGAATTTACTGACCACGTATTAACTATATTAGGTCAACTTCAAAACATATAACAAATAATATACGCATGGTCGAGATTTTTTAACAACTTTTTAAGTTAAACATTTGAAATACGTAAGTAAGGTATCTTTAATAATCAACATGAATTTAGTGACGGTTGTCAAGTTATGATTATTATATTAATGATAAACGTCAGTCAGCATACAAGCTAGCGGAAGATTGTATTTGTTGACAAGGTCATTGTATCGACCTTAGAACTTACGAAATGATGACTTCGATTCAGACTATTGATAATCTTGTTGTATGAACTTGTTTGTCAGTAGCTTGCCTCGTTCTAGTATTGTTAATATGTAGAGCCCTTGCGTTATCGAATCAACTGAGAGACAAAAAACTCAATTTGCAGGTGATAAAGGTATGATGGTACATAATTAAGGGAAGTTGTTGAGAGAAAAAAATTAAAGTTATCACGTTTATCATATAGTGGTACATGTAAAACAAACCAAAAATAGAATATGTTATTCCAAGCCGGTTTTATTGTTTTCCATTGGAATTTGGTATAATAAATAATGTTGAAGGGCAACGAAGCGCTCCGAAAATTAAAAAAAAAAAAACGAGGTAAACAAAAGTGCTCAAGTGTTGAAGCGATATTGATGTGGGTCGACAAGTAAGTTCAAAATTAAATCGAAATCAACAATGAATAATCTTATTTTTCAAAACGTTATTCTTAACGATCATCATACGGACGACTATGAATATATAGGTGATATTTACACCTACCCCAGCATCTTCGAAACATTTACCAGCAAAATAAAAAAACGGTACTAATATTTGATTAACTCTGATAATCTTTAACAGGCAAAATACATATGAGAACAAACGTCTTGTTCATTTAATTTCACGTCTGTTATTTTTATGTTATGGCATGGTATACATATTATTCATAAATAACGTATGTGGAAAAACTATTTACAACTTCTGGACTCCTTTGGCTTAATTCAGAATGAACTCTAGAATTCTACCTTTATATGGATAACGAAACGACAGAAAGTTGCTAAAGAATTGTATTTTACTTTTATGATTAAGATTGAAATCTGATTGGTTCAGATGCAGTTTATAACCCGTTCTATTATCCTCAGTGTTAGCGAGGACAACACAACGAATTTTCACATGCGCATAAATTATGCGCGTACGGTTCGCCGTAGAATTCACGTTATTTCTAAAGAAGTCAGTTATGCGTTCTTTCAAAATAAGACATTCAGTATGATAAAATGAATAGTGTCTGTTTATTTAATGTTATACTTGTACTATTTTTTGAGAACGGAATAGAAATTGGATATAGGACAGTCGATGTTTATTCCAAAAGGTTTGCATCACCCAAGACAGTTATTTCTAACTAAACTGTTGAACTCAACTTGGTATTTCCTGGTGGTAATAGCGTTTCTAACAAGGTTTTATTCATTATGCTTGTAATTCATTTCTACAACGTAAAACAAATTTAATAAAGATACTGTTCATCCATTGCATCTTCTAAATATGACATACCCTACATCACAGACTCCATCATAGACTCCATAGGCCCATTTGGGAAGTTCTGAACTACTTTACCTCCAACAGATCCGTTAAATCAGAATCGCTAACTTGTTCAAAATGATTTATTGCAAAATATTGTACATGCCAAATTTAACACTTTTACAGTTTTAACGTGTCATTACCGTAGGTCATCTAAGCGTAATTTCTGTTCACTTCTATTGTTTTTATTCCTTTTTTGTTTCCATAGAAACTTCCCTTTAGTTATAATTTTGTCTATTGCGTTTAGATCTCATTTACTTCCAACGATAGAAGAAGCTCGTTTTTCTTAAAACTGAAAATGGCGAAAAGTTCCAAATTTATGAACGTAAATGCAAATAGGATTTAAACCTTATAGAATTTACGTAATTGATCTTAGCATGGATTACAAACTAAATCACACGAAACAGCCAATATATAAAAGTATGTACATCTTTATTTCTCTAACGACACAGTTTTTATATTTTTATACATTAAATACTCAATGTTTAAGTAATATACATTTAATATGTAAGCCATGTTTTTCATCTTCCTTCTACAAAAAAAAACTTTTTGTTTCCCCTCTTAGTTACAGTTAAACACTTTAACTCGCTATGCGGCAGAAAATTGAAAAGCCACTAAGTTGCGATTCGACAAAATGTAAAAAAAAATATGTGCTACATATGTAGTTACCGTATATTAAATATCTACAGTAAATAAAGTTTAACACCAAAAAAGAAACAAACCAACAAAGTGTCATATGATTTTCCCATTCCTTGTTTTGCCATGTATTTGTGCATGCATCTTTTTTCCATATAATTGAAGAAGAATAAGTCCCATTCTGTAATAAGTAGCATTTTGTATTTGATGTTTTGGTATCTGTCTTAGAGACATTTGGTAATAGTGTAGGCCCCGTATAGGTCTCCCACAACGTGCTGACAGATACCCAATATCTGCCAAGATATGTCTTTGATGCGTAGAGGAATGTATCTTCCTTTATCATAGAGCAGCAGTGTCTGTAGGTCTGTCAGTGACTGAAGACACTGGGACCGGTTACCTAATCTATAATTGCTTAACACATTTAACATGTGAACCAGCACAAAGGGTGATACATACAGAGTAAGACTGTCATGTTCTTGACGCACAGTTTCTTCAAAATGTAGTTCAGTTCGGTATAAAATGTTCTCATTCAAACACATTAAAAAATTCATCCATGATATATTCATTCTCTTACCCAAAGGTAATCCACCTACAACATTGTTGTATTTGTTTCTGTCAACCAAACCATTATATATAACATACGGTTCTGAGAATGACTGCTTACAAAGTCTAGTTATATCCAGAACCTTATTGTATTGACCAATGCTATAGTAATAGATTCCTAAGTAAAGTATGTGGGATACGCAACCTATCCTTGAAGAGAGTTTTAACATTTCAGTGATCATTTTGTTTATCCTATACCACATTCGATTTGTCTTTTTTGATGTGTGGTGAGCTACATAAAAGGCAGTCTAAACGTAATATTTGGACATTATATACTGTAACGTTAACAGCTGGATCTGCGAGAGTTGAAGCTTTGATAATTCGGTAATCGAACTCAACAGTAGAAAACATTCTTCTACCGACTCCACTGAAGCATCTGTTCGAAGTATTTCTTTTCTAATACACGTCTATATCAACCGGAGACAAAATATGTCCTGCTGAGAACGATTGTCCATATAATGGATTGCAAAGTGCTGGTAATATAATGGACCTCAGTTTAGGACTTAGCAGCATACATAGCTCTTTCATCTCATAGTATCCATACAACTGGGAAAATCAGGTGAAGCACCAAATACTTTGTGTTTGAACATATTGTTTTCTGGAATAAAGAAGTTTGGACAATAAGAATCAAACACACACTTACACAAGCGTTTAAAACATATCGATAGGCAAGTCAGTAAATTTTTAGGACACCAAAATAAGTTATCCGGATTGTTTTGAATCTCCCAGAAAAAAATGGTTTTCATAAAGTAGGAACACAATAAGGAATCTCCATTCGTTAAAGAGAGCACCTACTCCAAGAAAATTTTTAAAATTCCATAGCACAAAAACTGAGTGTGGTTCATTGAGTAAACCATTGAATAAACCATTTTTTGCTCTGCCAGAGAAAAGGAAATTCTCCACTCCAGTTGATTGTCATTTGAGTTTCTTTTACTTCCTATCGGCATCACATGATAACCATTCGAAAGTATTTCATTTAAAACACCTTGGACTGGCCAACCTTGATTTTGGCATCTATCAAACCAGGAAAGCGCCGTCTGTGGCCAACGTAGAAAAGCAAAGCACATCGCAAAATCACATTCTTTGTTTTCATAATAATAATTAATACAAGGCCCGTGAGTTCGCACACTTTCTCCACCTCAGTTCCAAATCGTTAAAAACGTGTTTCTAAATTTGTCACTTGATATATATCGCCTGTTTTTATATGTGACTATTGACAATGAAAACCATTGTTCATGTGCAAATACTGGAGACAAGAGTTTTAACAACACAAACCCAGGCGGAGTTTCGGAATGCTCTAAAAGAATAACATCTACACCAGAAGTCTGAGAAGTCTCATAATGAGATTGTTCGTCAATAACATCACAATCAGTGAACCATTGCATAGCATCGATATCTGTTGACTTGAATCTGAATCCCTCTTTAAAACTACAAGTGAATATGTAATTCATATGTTTGTCCATTGGTCTTTCTATTGTCGCCCACATGTCCGCCACCTCCCTCCTGATGGTTACTTCTGTCGGTGTCCCTAAACATTCATTACGACACAGACGGACTGACGGATGCAGAGAAAAGCTATAGTCCCCTCCGGTTAAACCAGTCGGGGACTAATAAAATTCTTTCTTTGGTGATTCATTTGAGATATGAAGGTAGCGACATTGCAGAAAAAATACATAACCCGTTAGCGGGTTATGTATTTTTTTCTGCAATGATCGCTTCCATCATATAACCCGCATATTTATATTTATTTCTTTCTTTTAACTACGAGGGTCAATCAAAATACACGAAGACTTTTGCAATAGCTTTGTAACTTAACGTCATACTATTATTAAATCTAGTAGACATGATTTAGCAATAGTTGTGTCTTTTAACCACAATGAACCACAATGAACCGCAATGAAACCACAATGAACCTAAATTAACTTAACTAGGGTGAAAATTAGTCTTTAAAAGGTAAATAATTCCTTTCAATAATTCTACCTCTTTGACGGCAAATTATATGTCAAAGAATTTTAAAATGCTGTTAAAAATTGTCTTCTTTATTTGGCACATGCACGAACCTTATACCTCAATATTTTATTTATCTCATTCAATTGTTCAAAACAATTTTTATACACGTGTAAATAGATGTTTAAAAGAAAAGCAGCAATGAAAATATTGATAAATACAAGGTAAATTTTGATATTTAATGTAATCAAGATCTTATTGTTACTTCGAGCCTATATGATTACTTATAAGTAGCTCGGCTCTCGAAATGGTTTATCTGTTTAATATTAAAGTAATCAGTCGTTTCCCGTAAACTCTAGACTATTTGATCACTTGATGAAAAAATTTAATATATACAAGGTAAATTTTTTACAGATTTTTGGCTGCATTTTGTACTCCCCCCCCCCCCCTTCAGAATGGGGAATTTTGAATCACGTGTGAATACAATGACCGCATCTGTATAAAAATGAGATTTTAATATTTTTTAGTTTAATTGTTTTTGGTTATGCAATGCAAAGGTATTACAATGCTATGGCATTATATTCTCATTTTGTTTCTGTTTAATTAATTATTACTGGTTTATGAACGTTTCCCTCCGTGTTTCTACAGATAGCGTACGCAGGCATTGCATAGGGTGGATATATATTATGGATTCAAATAATGATTTACTTTTACTTTCTGAAGACTAGAGGGAGATATTATGATATGATATTATGTTAATAATATCATTTTTTCGCAGTGCCTGTTTTGCCACTTTTAAAAAAGTTACTGCTTCGATATACCCGGAAGAGGATCGCAATACACCATAAAGTTGTGGTGTCATAAGGTTTACCCATGTTGCAGTCCCTTCAAAGATAGACTATTTTATTACATAGAATTGTTTCCTAGGATACTCTTTTCATCATAAAAAATATTACCACAAGATATTAATAGGTCTAGAGTTATGTTGGATTTTGTACGTCCAAGTAAAATATACAATAAAATTAAACATTTCTTTCCTCGGCATATTAAGGACACTCAAAGAAAAAAAATGCATTTTTATTATGAAAACGACAGTTACCGCAAATAGAAATATCTTTCACATATTTATCATGTAAAATTTTGCGCTGTAATAAATATACAGCGTGCCCTTTTCGAAATAGAAAAATTGGAAGTGAAACGAACGATCCCTAGGCGTTTTACATTGAGAAATAGCTGCAAACATATCAAATAAATACAATTTCATCCCCTTTTTTTGTACTAAACTGAATTTGCTTTTCGGTACTGAAAAAAATAGACTGACTGCCTTGAAATTTTACAAATGTAAACATATGTTGGCATTGCCACGATTACGATTTTTGCTAGCCCGGGGGGAGGGGGGGGTCTAGGGGAATTTTTTTGTGAAATTAATAAGTTTTACTTTTCTAATGCATGGGACCCCTCTTGATCCACACATGTTGTGCATGATTAAACAATTTTGATCAAATTTAAGGTAAGAATTCTTTCACAATAATCATGACATCTGTTGAGTTGAATACCTTTATTATATATTTGGTATAAATACCTTAAAGTGTCATATATACAATTTACAGGTGACTGAAAATGTACTTGTGTGTGTTTTAATTTGCATTTGATTCACAGTGTTTGCAAATTTAAAGCTGCCATTTTACACTCAGAGAAATATGAATTGTATTATTCATAATTTAATTTGGTAGCAAGCATGATTTAAGTACGATTCTGCTTGCTGTCTTGAATAAAATAACTGATTTTTATTTAAATGTCACGAGACCATGTAGTATGCAAAATGATTTTAAACCAGAGTCGAAACTGACTTTGACTTAACGAATTTTAGCAATCTAAAGTCATTTTTTGTTTTTCTTTAAAAGTACGACTTACATACGAGCTAATATGTCTTTTTAATCCATTAAAATGAGATTAAAGATGTGATAAGAAGTCGTTTGATAAAAATTGTATTCTTTCACAAATATTTTGAGAGATCTTATATGTATATTAAAACTCTATATATAGTTTTGGTTATCTTCAATCTAACACGCAATTAATATCGTTTTTTATGACTGTCTGATTATTGAACTGATTTTCTAATTGTGAGTTACAGAAATTATAGCGACATGTACAGAATTCGTATTTATAGATAAACGCTCGTGCATTAGTTGTTAATATCTGACTAACGAACTATTGAGTGTTTCCTAATATAGAGATGAGTATTTTTCAGTTTCTTTAATATTAGGACAACACATTCAAGCTAGAGGAATCCCTCACTGATATGACTATATATATACTGTCCATCTAAATAAGGAATTGAAAAAAAATATCTGCTGTATTTTTCCAGTTTCATATGTCAGCAATGTGTGTCTATATGTGCGTGTATAAACTGTAATTTAAATTTTAAATTTCATGAGAGAGAGAGAGAGAGACCCAATTAACAACAAGGTGTATCGTATATCCCGTCCCCTCTCCAATTTCACCCCTGTGAATGTGTTCGAAATGTTTTCTTTATCGTTGCTAAGTATGTAATAAATCTAGCGATGCTTGAATGAAAGTTCACGAGACTTCACCGAGATTTGTTCAGTATAAGTATAAGTGTTTGGATAATATTCTCAAAATACTTAAGTACTGGTCGATTTCCTTATCATATCCTACTTGGATTTATGCTAAAACATCAACATCTTTTAAAATATATGTATTATTTCACCATCTAGCGGTTTTTAAAATAAACGATGATATTCAGAACAGAGTTATCGTTCGTTTAAACCACGTGAAGAGTGGTTGATAATATAAACATTCGGTTGCTTAATAAAATCATAGCCATGTTTGATGCTTATGGTGTGCAGTACCATGTTTTTTTTTTTAAATAATGGGTGAATGTTTTGCATAAAAACTTATAAGTATCTTAACAAGCAAATAATATATTTATTTTAAAAATTGTAATCCGATAAAAAAGGGGGATAGCGTAGTGTCCCTTTAATTTCATTTCCTAAATTTTTAAAAAGTTCCCCAAAAAAGTGAAGGTGGAGGAAGGGGGGGGAAGAGTGGGCCAACGCCATGACAATTCACTTTTTTATATGAATATTAAAAAAATGTTTAATGCGAGAAAAGGTAGGAGGGGAGGCACCCAATACCCCTCCCCCTCCCCCTCCCCCATGCTACGTACCTATAGTGAACCATATACTATAAAATCTGGAGTGGATTGTTTTATATGAAGAAAAAGTTTACAAATTTCAGTATATCCCTCGCTTTGAGATAGTTTTTTAAAAATCTTTAAAGTTTACAACTTTAAAAAAATGGATGGTATAATCTTTAGTTATCAAACAAATCTAGATGCCAATTTTTTTGGAATTGCGTACATACTTTTATTCCCTTTTCTGATCTAGATTCTATAGCTATGGACATTGGTAATATTGAGAGTTGATCCCTTCTGTTCGTTTGGGGGTTTTTTTTCTCTCGATTAATTAGAATGAGCGTTTATTAGTACCATTGCACTGCACGTCTTAAGCACGCAAATTTAATCCAAAGATGACAATATTGGAAATTAAAATTATCTTATTTAAACAGTTAATCAGACGTTTTAAAATGTCATGTAAAAGGTTATATTAAGCTTTAATTAAATAAGAATAACGTTATTTATTTATATATCAAAATTTACCTTATACATGTACATGTATATAGATATTTTTTTTATTCAAGCTTTACACATTTATAATAAACCACCATCTAGGCGTTACCTACACTAAAATAATTGAATTCTGAATGAATGAATGAAATAAGACGTGTGTACCTGAACATACATATAAATAATTGAAAATGCATTATTTCTGTAACATAACATGCCGTCAGAAATTTGAGATACATGTATATTATGGATACACGCAACGTTCCTCGTTTTAAGATAATTTCCCTTGATATAACATATTTCTTCATTATTTGCATTTAAACCTTTTAATGCCAAGAATTCATAGTGCATTACCAGGCCATTTTTGGAGTAAGAATTTTTCTTTTAATAGCATGCAAAATGCAATTAAATGCTTTTTGATAATGTAGTAGTATATATTTTCAACAGAAACTATAAATTCACATAGAAATATATCAAATAACATCAAATGTAAATTTGGAATTACAGAAATGACGATCTTCACATTGCAGAGATAGGAAAAAGTTAAAAATAATTGATAATAGGTCGCATCTGACCTTGAATTTTATACCTTTTGAAAAAATTTTTTTACCTTTATAAAGTTCATTGTAGTATCATTGTGGTTTATTGTGGTTTCATTGTAGTTCATTGCGGTTCATTGTGGTTAAAAGACGCGCCGATCATTTGCTACTTATAAATTATTGTCGTGTTAAACGAAATAAAATAATATTTAATGGAATATAACACTTCCAGTAAAAAACTGCCAATCAAAGAGTACGGATGCAGGATTTGAGTCTCCGAGTCCTGAGTCTCGGAGTCCCCCACCTAGGCATGAGGCATCACTTACTCATAATACGTTCATTTAAGAAATAAGGTATCATTTTTGGATGTCTATCGGGATATAGATACGGGTTGGTCACGTGATCAAATCCCATAAAGCCCGAAGGGCTTTATGGAAGATTTGATCACGTACCAACCCGTATCTATATCCCGATAGACATCCAAAAATGATACCTTATTTCTTATATTTACATTTGTTGCAAATTATAACACTAACAATGCTCCATACTTCCTCTTTTGTGATGACCTAGAAAGCCGCTTCGATTTAAATGACGTAACAAAAAATAGTGCAACAATATTGCAAGCATTTGATTATTGTGATAAATGAATATGACACTACTTTTGAGGAGACAACACTTTTTTATCATTAAAAAGGGAAACAGAAAAGAAAATTCACTTGTACAATTAAAAAACTGATTGAAGCTTGGCGGAATAGTACCACCTGTGTTGAAGTCGCAGAGCGGTTAGAAATTTAAAAACAAGCGATTGAAAGTTGAGTAAGAGTATACTTAGGCATTTTCAGGGGGAAATCTATCGCAGAATCAGATTCAATAGCATAATGATTTCCTCCAACATTATAGAGGAAAGCGATTTTAACTTTGATGATCTTTTTATGGAACAAATCGGACAGAAAACACAAGGATTTTAAAATTTGACCGTGATCCGTGAATGTACTACACACGAAAGGTCTGTAATTTTGCATTTGCAATTTTGACCGAGGCTTGTAATAAAATCAGAAATGAATTTTAACTGAATTAACTCCTTTGACAAATTACGATTGTAATTTTCAAGCACACCTCGTTACGATGTCGAACCATTAACAGATAAACATTATGTTTACATGCCTAACGTGTTATCTAACATGAATCATTTATCCCCGCGATTAATGGTTTGTTTTATGAGAATGAATGAATAAAACTTCGTATAACAAAATACAAATACATGTACGTTTATTTTTTAAGCCAAAATTATGTTTTCTTTACGATATCTAATAGGTGTGTTTCAGCACAAGCCGATTAGTTTGTGTACATAGAAAAAGTAGTGACCTATATTATTCATGCGCTACTTTGACCTCTTGACCCATAATGATGTTATGCAGAAATAACAGCGGATTGCTCAAACAGTGTTATATAAGGGAAAACATTTGCAAGTGTAAATATTCATACATGGCATAAAAGGTTACAAAGGTTAATATATAGAATACACAATACATGACTCAATATAGAGTACCAGAGCTATTGTTGCAGACACAGAATCGCCAAATATGAGACTTGTTTTTAAACTCTCAATTTGGACATTATTATGCCCGTATTATTGACCTGGTTTTATAACATCATTTAGGTATACTACTAAGTACTACAAGATTCACAGAGTTCATTCTGTTAATTATCATTAACACTATTCAGTGCGCAGCACCTAGGTATACACAAGTATCATAGTGACCATTATGTAATACTAGCAATTCAAGGTCATAGCATGGCTATCTGTTTACAAGAGGGCTACAACTCCATAGGATCTCCGTAATGGTGCAAGTGCGGGAGTGATTCTCTCCCGAAACGATTTCGTCTCAAATCGTTTATAAATGACTATAACATTTGCATTTTTACCTGAACTCAAACGTTGTAGATGTCTATGGCATAAATTAATCCAAAAATATCAAGTATAGTCCATATATCGGTTATATTTCGTGTATGTAAACAACGAAAGTTGAATTTGTCCGCCATGTTTACTGACCTTGACCGGTTTTATTTTGGGACAGCCAATGAGAATTCAGGAGCGGATCTTGAACTGAATATAGGAATTTCCCTATAATTAACGCGGTAAATATGAAATTTCCATTATATACCATTTCCTTAAATGATGTTTTAGTGATATAACGAGTTAAGATCGATTATTTACACTGACATTCACGTTATCAAGCCCATCGATCAAAACTCCAAGCGTTCATCCAATAAAATCACGCGAGAACTGTCATGGCTGCTGAAAAAGACGACTGGTAAACATGCTGATATGTTTTATCTGGTTTTGATTTATATACGGTTAATTTGTTCAACCTGAATTAAAAAATCATTTTATCTAAAGGAAGTCAAATATAAAATCGATCTTTTCAGACCGAAGTCAGCCGCATTAAAAAAAATAACTTTGCACCATTACGGAGATCCTGTGGAATTGTAGCCCTCTCCAGTAAACATCAGATATAAAAAAAAATATCAGAGAGGGCTACATTATTGCAGCTATATATTGTTGTACAGTACTCTTCAAGTTTCTCCTTCATTACTGTAAGAATTTCAGTAAGTAGTAAAGAGAGAGGTTTGGTAGAACATTTACTGGAATATATCTCTGTTTGTAAGGACTTTTGTGAAACTTTGGAATCCAGTACAAATAAGCTAAATCTAATTCATTTTGTTTATAGGGGATGTTATAGATATCCAAATCCGATTTATGATTTTGAAGAATTGTATTAGATTTTGCGCTTCCAATCTTTGCTTTATGAGACATATATATTTGATTGGAATTTATTTCATATGGTTTGAAATAAGTGTAAAATGTGGTATTTTCAGAATACAGGTATATATTTACGGTGACCTACTTTAGATTTGCGCAATCCAGTACAATATGATGAATTTATACCTTTTACGAAAGTGTTTTGATACCATTCATAAAATTGAACAAAATAAAAATGAAAATATTTTTCTAAGATATTTTAGAAAAATATTTCTTAAAAGATTTTTCCGTTGTTTGGTTAGTGAGCGTTGCCATTATGTTTTTTGTTTGTTTGTTTTTGTTTATTTTTTTTTTGTATTTTATTTTATTCTTTTTTTGGGGGGGGGTGTTTTGGGTTTTTAATTTTTTTATTTTTTTTTTGGGGGGGGGGGGGGTACGATTACATGAACCTTTGTAGAAGCACGTGTCTTAAGAGATTATATACAAACGTGTATGCTTTTGGATCTTTACACGCAGAATTATGCTATCCTCAATGTATTTTTTGGGGTCATCCGTTTCCAACGGAAGACTCTATTGTTTTTGTTGGGGTTTTTTTCTTCTTTTTTTTCCCTATTATTATTATTCTTCTTTTCATAAAATTTTTCTTAAAACTCAAATATCTCAAATATACTAAAACGGATTTTTATGAAATTTTCACGAAAAATACAAAATATTAAGGTCTTTTGTCACGTATATTTTTGTTGATTACGTCAGTTCCCGTCGGCCTTTATATTTGTTTTTATATATTAGTTTTTCGAATTTTAAAGAAAAACGTTTTGTACACATTTTTGTACTGAATACAAAACTAAAATCGTTTTAAAATTTTTAAAATCAAGCAACGCATCGCAGAGATATTTAAGCTTAAAAATGACCTTTCCGGGAATCTGAATTTTGCAGTGTATGTCCAAAAATTAGTTTAAAAGGAAGTTCATATAGTAACTCGTACCAAATATCAACATTTTAACCCTATTTCAACCCTATCATTAATTCATAATCAAACAGAAGACCCATTCGTTGCTCGCAACGAGATCGTGTCTAGTTTTTATTATTTTTTTTAATGAATCCATTGTACCATTTTACATTGTAATATTCAAATATATTTCACAATTGGGAGCATTTAATTATTTTTAGTTGACCCTTGTTAAGAACCATATGGAACAATTAATGATATTTTCATGTAAGATTGGAAGTAAAATAAAATTAATCATGGCATATTACAATTGGAGAGAAATAGCTAGTGTAGGACTCTAAACCGGCTTCGAAGTGCGGAAAAAACATGGTCCTACGTATTGGCATTTATTGCGCAGTGGTTCTTATGAAGAAGTCTTTTTATGATACACTCTTCTTTTAACCGTTTTGAGATTATCTCCCTTTCGACAGGGCTTTTTTTTTTTTTATCAATTTATAAACTTCTTAGCTTAAGAATGCTTTAAGCCAAACTTTTGCTCTGATCTTCCTTATTGCATATCAGTGCCTGTAAACAACGTCTTGTACTGGTACATGCAGTGCCATGATATCAAAAAACTCTTGGATCAAGTTGAAAAGGTTCTCAAATAGACGAATAAATTAAGCATTCTTGAAGGATATCACATATTCAAGTTAATTTAATCTTAAATTAAAATCTTTTTTTTTTCATCTGTGAGATAAAACTTCTTTTCCAAAGAAATAATGCAATGGTATCCGGTGGTTTTAATATCTTATAGCAGAGTTGTATCAATAAAACACCTTTGAATATTTATTGCAAAATTAAGAGAGTGTAAAAGCCAAAAGAAATGTAGAAAATATCTCTTTAATTCAATTTTTATTGCTAAGCAAACTTTAGGTAATACTACAAGAACTATCAAATTTGCTCACAGCGTACATTAAACACAGATTTATATAAAGGTAATTATCCATTTAAATAAAATGATGATTTGAAATGAATAATATTATATACACAAAAGTAAATTTAACTTTAATACCATACAATAAACAAATGAAAACAAAAGAGTTGCTGTATAATAAATTTATCTCACATTTATATATTTTCATTTCCTTCTCTTTCCTATTAATAAAAGATTATAAATTATGTGTTGAAGTGTCATCTTTGTAATTCATTTAAATATATATAATGAAATATTTTGTTGGATTCTGTTTCACCTATTTATTTAGAGAGTTGCAGCTAATTTCGTTCATTGAATCGATTAAGAATGAAGGCTATTCTATATATTGAGGCATTCTGTAATTTGTGGAAAGGTTCTTGCTTCAGTGACATTTGATAAGATTGTAACGCCCCGTGTAGGTCCCCCACAACATGCTGACAGATCCCCAGTATCTGCCACGAAGTGTCTCTGTCACATAAAGGTACATATCTTCCGTCGTCATTGAGCAGCAGTGTCTGTAGGTCTGTCAGTGACTGTAGACAATGGGACATGTTACCTAGTCTGTAGTAACTTAACACACATAGCATTTCCGCCAGCACAAAAGGTGAAAAATACATCATTATAAAACCGCTTTCTGTGCTCACAATCTTTTCTAGATCCAGCTCATGAATGCAAAACACCTCATCATAAAGACGAACACTGCTTGCCCAAGCCTTTTTCATACGTTTAGACAAAGACAACCCCTCTACATAATCATTATATATTTCTAGGTCTACTCTATTATACCTGAGATAGGGCTTTAAGAGTTTTGATTTTACTAGATCTTTTATTCTAACCACTTCTTCATATCTACAAATCCTGTAATAATACAGAGCGAGATACAACAAATAAGACACATCACCCACTCTACCTGCCAGCTTCAACAAGTTACTTATCAGTCTGTGGGATTTGTAGGCTCTTTTATTTGTACAGTCCGTTGAATATTTTAGCAACATAAACGCTGTTTGAACTAAAATATCTGCAGTGCATTTCTGTAATAACAATTTCTGATTTTCTGTTATGGATTCATGCAATAACAGGAATATGGACTTAAGATTTAGATAGCATGTTTTTGTGTCTTTTTGAAAAATCTCTACCTGATATATTTCCTCAACAAGACAGCTTTCTAGGTCACCAAAAATCATGATACGTCCACTGAATGTCTCTGATCTGAATGGATTATTGCATACATGAATTAATTCACTAAATTCTATAAATGGTTTTATCGTCGGACTTTGAAGCAAACAACTCAAACCCATTTTATAATAACCGTTTAGTTGTTCTAACAGATGCATGCGTGTCAGTGCGCCTCTTTCTGTGGCTAATTTGCTGGCAAATATGTTGTTCTGTGGAATGAAAAAATTTGATAATACACCTCTATGGACGCTATATAACAAAAATTTGAAACATTTCCAGAAACAATCCAGTAAGTTATTTGGGCACCATGTAATATTTCCTATTTGTATCAACCAGAACATCGTGGTCTTCATGAAATATGAACACAGGAATGGTTCTTCTGTGTCACTATTGATAACTTCCTTCAGAAATATTTTTAAAAGGCCATAACACAGAAATTGTGTGTGACTCATGGAGTACACTAGTTTTTGTTCTGCCTGAGAAAATGACAATCTCCATTCCAGTTCATTTTCATTTGCTGTCAATTTACTTCCGACGGGCACAAAATGACAACCATTTCTTAATATTTCATCAAACACGTGGTTTGGAGGCCAATTATGCAAAGTACATCGATCTCTCCAATAACATGTTAACCTTGACCAACTGGAGCTATGTAAACAAAGAGCAAGATCGTTTTCGTAACTATTGAATATACAGTTCGCACAAGGACCGTGGATTTCTGTCTGGTTCCATGCTTTATTTCTTCTCACGCTTGTTAACAGTGTTTGTCTCCACTTTGAACTCGATATGTACGATCTGTTATGTAACGGAACAACTGACGATGCAATGAATCCATCTCGTTGTGGCGTCAGAAGCTGTAGTCTGACAAACCCCGGTGGTGTATCAGTGTCCTCAATGAGAATTAAAGTATGTTTTGACGGATCATAAACACAAAACTGTGATAAATCAGTTATCACTTTGTGATTTGATAACCAGAACATTAAATCCCTGTCAGAAGAGTTAAACCTAAATCCTTCCTTGACACTTCCACTAATCATCATTCTTTTACCAAAATAGGCTTCCAACAAATTTTTAATAATTTCTTCCATGTCCCTTACCTCCCGTCTTATAGTCAACTCTGTCGGTGTCCCTATATAACGACACAGAATTACGTACATGGCTTCCTGTGCATATGAATATTCAGACATTCTGTGTTTTTAACTTTCTCGTAACCTTATATCAGTTGATTCGAGTTTTATGAATAACAATTATTCTTTATGGCAAACACTTCATCAGATATAGCGTTTCACACCTATTTCGCTGGAAAATAATACCCTGTTCCTGTAAATAAAAAAAATCAATCATAATACTAGTAATGAAAGAACACACTTAGTTATGTTTCTTTTCACTGCTGCCTATCTTTGCTTTCGATATTTTGACACTTTTTTTGTACGAAAATATAAAAACGGCATTTCCTAATAATTTTTTTAAGAAAAAAAATAAATAATCATCCCATGAGTCACCCATGTTGTTTGTCGATCCTAATGTTCGTCGTTCGTAAACTATTTTTCATTTTTAACTTCTTAAGAACTAAAAAGCCTATTGCTACATGTACCGTTTTTTGGTTTGAAGAGCCTCAAGAATAAGATTAACCTAAACTGTAAAATCTATTTCTTTACACCCCGTGCCTCTGACACTAGTGGTGCCAAGTTTGAAAAAGAAAATCTAAAATTTTCAAATATCTTCTTCTCTTCTAAAACACGTGTGGAAAAACAAAGACCTCAAAGTACAGCGTTTCGAACTCCTTTGATGTGAGTTGAAAACTTTTTCATTAAGTGTCATTATATCAGACTATATTGACACATGGATGCATCGTTAATGAATTAACCGTGTTTCTAAGCGTATTGGTACGTATTTATATTGATATCGTAAATATGAATTGTTAGAGGGTCAGATATTTAACAGCTCAACTAATATTAACTGTTGTACATGCTTTTGAAACAATTTTCCCAACAATTTGCACTCTCATCTTGATAACGGAATCGATCTCTTATCTTAGAATGTCCTACTTTATTTGTGTAAACTATATATTCCATCGCTCAGCAACTTTACATTGAATTGAAATATTCAGTATGTTACCCAAAACAAGATTGCTGGTATGTATTGTTAAAATATATCACAGGTAAACCTTACACAGACCAGCTGATATGCTATACAATCTACGTTCAATTTTAAGTTTGAACTACATTTGTTGTGCGAAGAATGATTTCAACGGTTGTTCTATCAACACCCAGTATTGTATACAATAGCTATAGCCTGGCCATAATCAAGGGCTTCGGAACATGGGGCAGTAAAACCACGCCCCAATAATTTTGCAAAAAATAATTTTTTTTAAAATGAAAAATTGCATCCTGCACAATCACAAACATTATACTAAAATACAACCGCTTTAGATTTTTTTGAAAATACAATAGTGTCAGCATTTTAGTGCGAGATCCATTAATATTTTTGTACCCATTTTTTTTACTTTTTGATGTGCAACAGAGAGTGATAAGTTGAAATCAAAATTGTTGCTCATACGTGCATATAGTTTTTATTTTAAATAAATGCAAATTGCGTTAGCTTGATACATATTTCATTGCGTCAAACTAAATAAACAAATATTAAGAACAATTTTGCTTTTTTTCTATTATACGATCAAATAAGTGACAATACATGTATTTGAATAATTGGACACACTGCAGAATATATTCAATTTCAAGTCCAATTCGTTTCATCCTACTACTATAAATGATTTAAGTGCTATCATCATTCAGGGTGTTTTTTAAATTGAATCAAAAATGGGTAGAAGAAAATGTATTCAATTAAGTCTTTCACTTCTAATTATAATCTTGATTATATATCGGTCTAACATATTTTTCTTCTCATATTCTGACAGAAGATGTTTAAATACACTTTCTTTTGATGTCTTCCTGGCTCTTATATTTTAGTTTGGGATAAAATCATACCAACATAACAACATGAATATATAAATTAAATGAACAATTTTTATTAAAAAAAATTGTATCATTTCTAAGTCAAAAATTGCCACTTAGTGCAAAATATTTGACATATGACTGAATTAGATTTCTTATTGTAACTTTTCTACAAAATAAGAACTAACATATCACACCTTTTATGCTTGTAAAATTTTATCTTCAAAAGTTATTCTAAGTAATTTTATTTAAAGATTAAGTTGGCGTCAATGTGGAGAATAAGACTCAGACTTTGAAACACAAATGTTACAGAACATTGCCATTCCTCTTTGATATCATTTCTGAGAAAATATAACTTTTTCACGGTCTTGGCTTTTGAGTGTACTGATCCATTTCATTTTAAGATCTCACCGAGAGTGGTCTATAAAGTTGTTTTACTTTTAAAATTAATACACTTTGTAACATTGCTGAAAAATAATTCGCAAGTATTCAACTTTTTTTCCTCAACATTAGAAAAAACGAAAAAACCTTATTAGTATTTTAAGGGGCATGGTCACGATTTTTGTAAAAAAAAAAAATCCCGATTTTAATGTTTACCATGCTTCATTGCGGTATTTTTAATAGGCAACCAAAATTGAGTGTCTTTCATTAGTTATAAACGAGTTACAGAGCTTAAAATTCTTTGATATGAAAACAAAGCTTTTATTAATTTCTTTTCGTTAGCATATGGAACTATTTTATAGGTGTATTCGATATGTTTTCTAGTGTTGGGTGTAGGAATTAAATAATGCGGATGGATATGTGTGTTATATGTCACGGGTATTTAAACAGGTGTATCTTACATGTGGTTATTCGAGTTCGTATTCAGCTTTCAATGTGTCTGATATTGAATAACTTACCTCAGAACAGCGTAAACGAAGAAGTGAAATAGAGGAAACATACAGCGAAATTTCTTTTGAAGAGGCATCGACGTTATTCAAAAGTAGATTGAAAAACGCGCTTTAAGACGACGTATAAGAAACAAGAACTGGAGGAGAGAGTCACATAATTGCGCAAAAACCTAGTTCTGAGTAAGCCGGAGGAGTCGAACAATTTTAAGTATACGGGGTGTAAAACTCAATTTGAATTAAACCAACATAGAATCAACGAGTTAGAACTGGTGGATAAGTATCTAAATTTCGGAAGAATCGAGGACGCCAGAAAAATTCTTAAGTCTGCAAGAGAGAAGTTGGCCGAGAGGAAAATGCACGTGCGAATTACAGACATGTATGGGTGGGACACTTTGGAAGAGTATATTGGCAATAGTCTGGTGGATGGTCCTGACGAGGCTACTAAGTTACGAAATGCAAAGTCTCGAGGTATCAGGAAGAGAAAGGAAAAGTCCGATAAAAAGCCGTATGACAGGAGCGGTTCATCCATCCGGAACGATCTGTTTCGTTTCAACAATGGAGAAGCTAGCTGACTAAATTTCACTCAAGCAGGGAATTTTTCCCCGCGCATGGGCAGCAACACCACAGATCAACATGCCTAGATTCCCCCTCGCCAAGTCTATAGTCTGTTTCTACTGCTTTGAAGAGGGAAATGTGGCACCACATTACCCACTCAAAATCAAAGGAAGGACATTTATGCCCACAGCTACCATTACAAAAGAAATCACTGACAAAAGGTTTGCATAAAGATTCTACAGAAATGGTGAGCAATATTTTTCAATATGAAAACTGTAAAGCCGAAGTAAAAGACAAAGTTTTCAATGTTAAAGGTAGATAAAGAAAACATAGTGGTTTTTGGGGAAATGTATTGAAAGCTAGAGAAATTGTTTGCAATATTATTTTTTCTGGTTATATAGTGCCTTTTACGAATTGCCTGAATGTAAACATTGTCAAAATAACAAGTCTGCAATCGCACACACAGATTGTGTAAGCAAAAGTATTCAAGCATTGTTGCAAAGCGGTATTATTGATAAGGTAGATCAAATTCCGCACGTGGTGAATCCTCTAACAGTTTCGGTTAACGCAAAGGGTAAAGAAAGGCTCATTTTAGATTTGAGGCATGTAAATCAATAAAATACAATTTCAAACTTAAGGGTATTAAAGAAGCTTTAGATTTTGTACACAAAACTGGTCTTATGTTTAAATTTTGATCTTTTATCAGGATATCACTGTATTGATCTGCACGCTTCAATGTGTAAATAATTTGGATTTTCTTGGGATGATTGTTATCATGTTTTTTAAATTTCTTTATTACCTTTTGGTTTTTCATCGGCACCATTTATTTTTACAAAGATCCTAGGAATTTAGTAAGATTTTGGAGAGAACAATGTATCTATATAATTTTTTATTTAGATATTGGATTTTGGTTTTTTTCATATTCTTTTGACGATTGTGAATATTCATCTCAAAAGGTATACGATACTTTGATTAAAGCAGACTTTGTTATAAAAAAAGAAAAGTCTGTGTGGGTGCCTCAAAAATGTTTAGAATGGTTAGGATTTTCTTATAACATGAAAGAAAGGTTGTCGAGTGTTAAAGTAGAAAAACTTGTATTCATGATCAATCAGATTGTGGATAATGATTATTGGGTAACTGCTAGGTTTAAGCAAAATTTACAGGGAAAATTGTATCATTTTTAGAGAGTTGGCGTTCGATTTGCAGGTCAATGACTAGACAATTGCATTTGACTATTTGTTTTAGAAGATCATGGGATACAGTTTTGAAACTGATCAAAGAATCTATTGAAGAATGGAAATTTTAGAGATTCAATTGTATGAATTTAGCTTTTAAGAACATTTTTCACAACTATGTTTTACCAGAAAGACTGATTTATACAGATGCTAGCGATCGTTCGGGAGCAGGATTTTGCGTGGAAATTCTTGGGAAAATTGTTAGAAAGACATGGACAAAATCAGAACCTGAACGGAGTTCAACGTGGAGAGAATTAAAGGCAATAGAGGTGACTTTAGATCTGTTTGAGGTGGGATTGCAAGGTAATAATGTTAAAGTTCATACGGACAATTAGAACACAGTAATGATAATAGAAGTTGGTAGTATGAAATCAGATTTACACAATGTTGCGTATGCTATTTTAAAGATTTGTATATTATGAAGAATGTTTTTGAAGTTTTGTTGGATTCCAAGAAATATAAACGTTATTGCTGATTTTTTCAGTAAAATGTATGATGCAGACGACTGGGGCATTAATGATAGAATTTTCACGTTATTTAACAGGAAGTGTGACGTTTTGCATATTCTTCAAATTTCAAGGTAAAGAAATTATATTCAAAGTTTGTAGATAGTTTATCAACTGGGATTGATGCTTTTTCTTTTGGTTGGAAGCTTGATAATAATAAGATTGTTCCACCGGTAAGATTGATAAGTAGAGTAATTTCTCATTTGATAGCGTGTAAAGCTACTGGGGTACTTGTCGCACCGAAATGGACCTTTTTTCCGTTTTGGTCATGTATAATTAACAATGACGGTACTTTCAAAGATGTTGTTAAAGAGTGTGTAGAATTCAAAGAACATCTAGATTTTTTGTCAGAGGTTCCCAGCGGAATAATGTTTTCCATAAGAAAAATGTTGTGTTTAATATTATTGTTTTGAGATTTGATACAAGAGAAAAGTGAAGCAATTTTAACGTTTCTGCGCATGTTAGTTAAAGTTAAATCCTTCTCCGTGCCATGAAGGCACATATGCCGGTGCTTATCCCCGGTTTCCGTGGTGCTGAGCTCTGCGCATGTACTATTCCATTATTCTATGTTTTTATACGCTACGTCATGCATCTACATTAATATCTACGTCATTCTATGTTTTCGGTGCGCTATGTCATGCATCAATATATCTAGGTGTATTCTGTGCATTGTTGCTATGTGCAAGTGAAAGCTACGTTTAAAGAATATTTTGTATTATACAAAGCATATTGATATATTATGAATTTCATATTGTCTTAGGTAAGGTATATTATTCTGTTGTTTCACTATATAGTATTTACAGAAGTTGTCTCCTACTTCTCAATGGGCGGATTTACAAAAGATAAAGGTTAAAATCCGGTTTTAGCACCATTAGTAGAAAATGTTAAAGCCATAGTCAGGGCAGGTAAATCGGAAAAAACAAATAAACAGCTCGATTATACTTCAAGAGGTTAACAGAATGCTGTACTCATTACAAATTTTCAGCACTGCCGGTGTAATGAAGAATAATGACCCTGTAGAATTATGACCAGGGGTCATTTTTCGACGTAGTATAATGACCCCCCTTGCTGTAGAACATTTGGATTTTTCTGAACAAAAAAAACCCAGGGGTCATTTTTCTTCATGCTAAACGTGAAGAAAAATGACCGCCGTGAATAATGACTCCCGCTGTAAACAAGAATAAAAATTGGTTACCTTGTATCCCGACAAGGTAACTGACTTTGAAACTGGAATTTTCACTCTGTTCAGTTGAGTTTGAAGTTATATAAACACCGACCTTGTAAAGAAATTGCTGTATATAGTTTTTAATATCCGTAGCAAACACACACACAAACACACGTACGTTGCCGCAAATTGATTGTTAACAGTTACGTCTCTTCTCTTGTCGACATATGGCGGGAAATAACGCTTTTGTGTAGAAATCTGCTGAAGTATACATGATTTTTTGCCATGAATAATTCTTAACAACATATTATATAACTTCATTATTTAAAGACAATATTTCATTTACAAAATGTATGCACAGCTTGCTTAACTTGATATATATCGCGATTTTCTGCACGTGTGTGTTTAGAAATCTGTGCGGATGGTGGTACTTTGTCTTTTGCAAAGCCATTCCAAAAAAACGAAAAAAAACTAATGAAAAACAAATTTATATACATTGAGGAATTAAATTGTGTGATAATTAACTAACAACAATCATGAAAGAATAATTGTTGTAATAATATAAGCAATATTCATTTGTGAATGAATTGTCAAACAAAGAATGATATATATATATATATATATATATATATATATATATATATATATATATATATATATATATATATATATATATATATTCGTGCTGGGGGAAAGGATTTTTATTTATAAGGTGGAATGTCCTTCTGATTAAAGAGATAACTTATGTAAAAAATATTCGCACGTTATTTCTGAAAACTTATAAAATATTAAGGCAATAAGGAAACCAAGCAACAAGGGAGGCGGTACGTACTGGGCTCTATTTTATGCTGGAAGACGACATTTATTTTAATTCAAATGTTAAAAGATGAAATTTGAACGGAACGAACTGAACTCCAACTTTTCAGGGGTGGGGGGGGGGGCGCAAAAAAGAAATGTTTTACCAAAAAGTACAAGAAATTCAAACTTATCGTATTGATCAAATTTAATGAGGTAATATCTATAACCCCTCCCACTTCTCCCATCCTCTAATGTATTTTTATAAAATGACACTTCTTCTTCAGGCGAAATGGGTAATTTTCCTACGTTGAATAATGACCGTGGGTTTTTTTATTCTACGTTGAAAAATGAACTACGGTCATTATTCTACGGTGGTCATTATTCTACGTTACACCTGGCATATTTTGGCTATCTGCATTTTTATTTTTGATGACTTGTTTAGTTTACACTAATATATATAATATCTTTAAAACACTGTGTTTTGGACAGTGTTTTAAACACAGTATTTTAAAGGGTTTTTTTTATTATTATTCATTGAAAAAGAGACTTTGGAGATGTATTTAAGAAATAAACACCGTTATTTAGTGAACATGGCGTTATGAGCGCATCATGGAAAATATGCCAGCAGAGCAGCTGCTATTCATAACGCCATGTACACTAAATAATCGTTGTTTATTACTTATATTTGCATTTTACCACTCGCAAATACCCTGTATTAGCCTAGACCTTGACTTTTAGCTATTGCATCAAAATTTATCATTCAGACTGTAATGTATCTTTTTAATTCACATAGATTTGTTAACAGAATCAATGATATGTTATAACAGTAATTCTTTTAAACTATTAATAAAAGAGAGGTTTTAATATTAAATACATCAATTTTATGGAGTTAGAGAAAAACACATCATGTATCGTATAGTGGTTTAAATCGAAAACGTCATTGAAAAGTATTCGACGTCACACCTTTATGACGTCATAGTATACACACGGAGCAATTGCGATTATAGAAAAATAATTGCAGTTCCTCCGTATGGACTTACAGTGGGAAAGAACAATGCATATATATATATATATATATATATATATATATATATATATATATATATATATATATATATATTATACATTTACCAAGCATAATTTCCTCTATTTCTTACAAAAACTTATAGTTAATTCATAGCTCTATAGAAACAGCCAGACTGAAATCTACACGCCCTATTTATCGATTGGTCTGAACCTACAGCGACCTTAGTAAAATCCCGGACTGCACGAAATAATCATGACGATACCAGACTTAAAGTCTTACAGGAGACGATTTGGCTGTTTCTTTTAGCTAACGTTAAAGAAAGATGTTCAAATAAACAAAAAAATGCTTTCTTTGATGATTCATGCGGGTTATGAAGGTAGAGATCATTGCAGGAAAAATTTACATAACCCGCTATATATATATATATATATATATATATATATATATATATATATATATATATATATATATATATATATATATAATTTTGGGACACGTAAATATAATATAATACACTGTACATTGTCAATTTAGCAACAATGCAATTATGTTAATGGCAGATACATTGTACTTGTATGTATAATAATGATTTAACAGAAACCGAAATATGTGGTAATTGTGTAGATTCTGTTGAAGGTGCTTTATTTTCTTCAAATGTCTTCAAAAGTATGAATCGGATAAAAAAAACCTATTTTTTCAAGCCATAAAAAATATCATAATTAATTCTAAAAATCAACTTCTACTTGAATAGGTGGTATATGGTAAGCCTTATCATTGACTTCTTATCAATGTTCAAATATTTAAAGCAGTGTGTTTACTAGCTTTTATTGCAGCAACAACACACTTTTTGTAATTATGTATGAAAACAGCATTTAGTCTTACCTTTTTTTTCAAACCGATATCATATTATTAGGGTTTTTTCTCCTTCTCTCTTTCTTTTTATTTGTAACTTTTCTGTAGTCTGTGGTTGTATTACCAATATTAAAGCTGCTTGGTCCGATTTTCTGTCCCAAAAAATACACAGATTTCTTTTTAGCAATACAAAATTCCATAAAATATATGAACTTTCACCAAATAAGACCCTTCGATTCAATCTCTGTTTAAAGTTAAAAGTATTTAAAGTATATAAATATAATTTCTCTTTGGGCAAACGGAAAAACAAAGAGGCGGTCTTAGCGCATGCGCAATGTATATGTACACAAAGATGCGGAAAATATGGATGTCCCAAAAAAGAGAGGACGTCCTCAAAGCTTAACAGATTCAACTCGTAAGAAGAAAAGGCTCCAAGCTAACCAGACTCACGCGAAAAGTAGGATTTTTATTGGTGAATATATTGAAGACTGGAACAGTTTGCGTGACTCGCTTGGATTGAAATCAAACCCCGAACTTGCGGGATTTCTCCTCAACTCTCACTATGAGTCCCAGTAAGTACGATCTCTTCTCTTCTTCAAAAATTGAATTTTTAGACATCATTTTGTTTATCTGTATTGTATATTATGGTAACATTGTTACACTTGACACGTATTAATGCGTAAGATAAGAAATGTTGTAGAAAATATACGTTAAAACACTTTGTTTTGTGTATGTAATGATAATGGGGCCTTCGAAGGGGTAAAAACAGAAATCAAATAAATCGTACGTTTACAGAGCGAGACTGTACACTGGAAATGTCTGTTTGTATCAATAGCACAGAAATAAAGCATTTTAAAAATTAAAAAAAAAATGTACAGCTGATTTCAGATTCTTTATGTTTTTATTGTAGTTTGTTTAAAAAATATATAAAGCAATTTTTTCTTTACAAAAACTCGAATATTCATAAATGGGATTTGTTTCAATTTATATAGGAAACGCCTTTCAAGGCAAGGAATACTTTCTTCAACTCCTGCTAAGCCTCATCCTCTGCCAAGGATATCAGAGTTGATGCTATCAGAAATTTCGTCAACAGATTCTAAAGGAAATGGCAGGTATATATGTACACCATGTACATGCATGTCTATATACAATATTTATATATTATGATATAATGTATTTTACACGTAAATACTTTTAAAAGTCATCATGGAAGATATTTCGGTTACGTGCATGTAAATAACATATTATGCATGATTTTATTAGAATGAAGACATGCACCTTCAACCTGTATTAAGGTAGTTGCATGTACATATGTAATTGTTATAGCTCCATGTTCAAGCATTTTTTTTAGAAATTTTTCCTGATTAGTATTTAAAACATAACTATGGATTTCAAATGTATCAAAATAGCTAGTAAAGACAGTAGTAGGTCAACTAACACCAAGGGAAGGGGGGGGGGGTGTATTGTCAGTGTAAGGAGTGGTCTGTTGTTAACCAACCACATGAAATAGACAGTGGAAAATGAAGACTATATATTCATATTGAACACTCTCAATGTACTTGTCAATGCTGGTGTTCAAAGCTTAGTTTATGTATAAATTAAAAATTCTGATTGCAGTACTACAGAAACAGCAGAGTCAGGAGTTGAAGAAATGGAGAAATCAAGTTTTTTGAGCCCAGCTACTGCATCTCACCAGTCACCCATATCCAAAGGGGAAGAAACAAAGAGAAAAAGTTCATTGAAAACAGCTTTCTCATCTTCATTTGTAGACCCTTTTAGGTAAATGAAAAAAAAGGTGTAAAAATTAAAGTTTAACCTTGTGGAATATCAAATAGAAATACATTGTTCGATACAGTTTTGACGGAATAAATGTCAAAGGATTATTGATGAATTTTAATATTCATTAACAATAAATCAATAAGGTGTTATAAGTAATATTTAAACAGGTGTAATGCAGGTTCTTAAATGCAGATGTGTTTTTATAAATATATGTACATGGCTGTTATTTTGTAAATTTATCTAATATATGATATTCAAACAATGTAGAGTAATAGTTTTGTTTACTCTTATATTCTAGTTTGAGTATTAGCATTACGAAAGAATCTGAAGAAGAAAAAGGAAGTGTTGATGATGATAGTGATGATGATTTTGATGTAGAAGAATATGAAGTGACTTTAGGGTAAGTACACCTCACATAATTTTGTTTACCCAGAAAACGTACATCCATCTGATAAAGTTAAAAGAAAAAATTGTACTGATGAGGTAATAGATGAATCTTTCAAATTGAAGTGAAGATGAAACTATTGACATCGAAGATGCAGCTGGAGGTGACTTGGTCTTTGGAAATGATGAAGTTATAGAGACGGAGGATGAACCACCAGAATACTTCACTGGCCCAGGTATCACGCAGGTGTTGTCGATGGAGGAATCAGATGTTGTACTTGCATCAGAAAAAGTGATCGCATATGAGAAACAGTTGCTGCTTTTAGCAAAAACAAAGATTGATGAGCGCTGCTTGGTTAAAGGGTGTCCAGAGCTTGTAGAGATTTCAACAAAATATGTTGCATCTGCATTATACATTATCTGGGTAAGTTTGACAAGTGTTATAATTAAGCACTGTATACATAGTTATTTTTTGTCTGTGCTATTTTTGCCCTTCTGGACTTGCAAATAGTATGGTGTTTCCCCATCTTGAAATAACCAAGACAACGTTGTGCTTTAAGAAAGATAATTAGAAACATTAGAATTTTGCCGGTTTTAAATTGGCCTGCAAACAACAATGCTAAAAGGGGCGTAAATAAAATGGGGACAATATTTCCCTACATGCGGTATGCACTTTTATTGTAGTAGAAATCTATGTTTTAAAAGCAGCGCTTTATGAAATTAGTTGCAAAAAAGGTTAAACATTTTTTTTATTATGCAGTCATGTCCTAGGAAGCATATCAAACACAGATGGTGCTCCCAACCACTGCTCAACAATGGACTACACAGTGGGGACCTGATGATAGCAGCAGCAGTTCTGTGCTCGGAAAACAACTTTAGCAAGGTGGAATTGATGGCAAAGATCCTAAAACTGCATTTTCCAAGCCAGTCGTCATTTACTCGTATGCAACGCACCTATCTTGTTCCTGCGATTGAAGAAAAATGGGATGAACATCTTCGCAGCTTTCGGGCAGAGCTTGAGGATAAAGACGTAGTTCTTCTTGGTAGGTTTGTTGTTGTGGTTTGTTTATAAACCAACAATTTTTTTTTTCTTAATTGATGATTTGAACTGTGTGTGTATGTATGTATGTAAACTATTTCATTTTTCTCTGAAAGGGGATGGACGTATGGACAGTCCTGGCCATTGTGCCAAATATTGTACATATTCCATGATGGAGAATGACAGCAAGAAGATCATTGCGATTGAAACACTTGACAAGAGGGAGGTGGGGAAGAAAAGCACTAACATGGAGAAAGCTGGCTTTCAGAGAGCTTTGGAAGATGTGAGGTCCAGCAACAATGTCACTGAAGTAGTGACTGATGCACATTTACAGATTGGTGCATTAATGAGTATGTTAAACTCTAATACACGTAATAGAATAAATAACATCACTAATTAAGGACATTGCCATTAATAATATATGCGTGTTATTGCTAGCCACATATTATTTGAAACAGAGCTTAACTTTATTTTTAGTATAACTACGGGGGAAAAGGTATCTTTACGTAACATAACGCTGTACAAGCATTACAATCAGTTGTATAACCGCTTAGCATAGTTTAGTATTTATTTTATGACAGAACGCCAGTACCCTCAAATTAAACACTCCCATGACATATGGCATGCCGCCAAAAACCTGGGGAAAAAAATTGTCACGGTAATTATTTTTAACCACATTTAGTTTATTTTATTTATTTCATCTTCAATAAGTTAAAGTATTTAAATGAAAAAAAACTGTATTGGGCAATTAAGCTTAAAATATAAACAAACATAGATATAGCATTATAAACTTGCCATCATAGGCTGGTCAAGAAAAGAGCTGTCGGGAGCTGCTGAACTGGAGCCAAGATATAGTTAATCACTTTTGGCACTGCAGTAAAATGGCCAACACCCATGAAGAATTTTTGGTAACTATTTAATTTGTTTACTTTAATGAAAATTAAACTGATATAATTACTACAAATCTCCCATCACAGATCGAGGTCTGTTGTATTATTTCATACCCATGGGTGGCTTATAAATTAAATTCATGATTAAAAGTGGAATACTGTAAACAGTGAAGTATTTGCCCTGTTGAATTTTTGCCCCTATTGCTCTTTTTGCCAACAAACAAATTTAAAATTGATGTCTCAAATGATCTCTCCTTAAACACAGCTTTGTGTTGGCAATTCAAGACAGGGTGAAACGATTTAAAAGTGTAGAAGAGCGAAAATTACATAGGTAAAAAATTATCCTGTATACAGTATTCACTTGTAATATGTGTCATGTGAAACCTTCAGCACATTCAGAAAACTGTGAGCTTTGAATGCATAAGTTTTAATCAACATGTTAATCTTTAAAATATCAAAGTAAATTTTTTGTTAGTTTTAAAGCCATGCATAGTGTACTCAGAAAAGATAATTTTCTTCCTATGCAAAATTGGTCATGTGGGAGAGCTCAAAAGATGCTTAATATGCACTACTTTATGGTAGTAGAGATCATTTTCTCTCTCTTGATTTTAGGATCTATGGGTAGGAGTGCTTCATCATGTTCAGAACGAACATGAATGGGCATTGTCATATGTCGGTCTGTCACCAGGATCGTGCTCCCATGGTGAATTAGAAGAAAACAGGGACAAAGAATGGATAGAGAAAGGAAGCCCAGCACATCTAGCCCTGACCAAAATCGTACTTGACAAGCGCTTCCTGAATAATATCCACTACTATCTCAATTTCAGGTATGAATTATCAGAATGCCTTATTCTGCATGTAATTATTATTGTATTTACAGTTTACTTACTTAACTTCTTTTTTTTTCTTTTAAGGAGTACATCAAATTTAGAGATTTTTAATAACCATATTCTCATGTATGCATCCAAGAGGATATCGTATTCACCACCAGTATATAGAGCAAGAAACATCTTGGCAGCTCTTGACTACAATTTGAGTGTGGATCTTCCAACAGATACTCGAAAGGATGGCACAACAAGGTAAAATATTTGGGATTTCACATATGCTCTCAGGTCTATTTAACTGTAAGAATCAATATACAGCAATATCTCATACATTGTCTACTACTGAGCAATGGTCGAAAGTTATTTTTGCCATTTTATTCTCTCATGTTAAACAATGCTGAAAGGTTTAACCTAATTTTTATCAATCCTTAATTACATGTCTTATTTTTATTCAGATATCATAGGACTTATTCCAAGAAGACTGGGAGGTGGACTGTAGTCCAGAGGAAAACTCAGAAGACCTACAGCCATGTCTCGGATATCATGAGGAAGATTCTCCAAAGTCGCTTGGAGTCGGTGGGAGGCATGCACCAGGCAGCTGAACTTGCAGAAGGAGACCCTCGACGCATTTCCAGAACCATAGCCCCAAAGTCACCACCTCCAACAACCGAGCTTGTGGTTAAGAAGAAATCAAGATTTCAATAAATAGACTTTAAATTTCTTATGACAGGCTCAAGTGAGCTGTTCTGTTCAAAATTTGTCTCCCGTTTATGGTCATAATAGTAACAAATTCTTCAAAAATAGTTAGAAATATTCAAAGCACACATATTTTAAAGCCAGATGAAGGTGAGAATCAAAATCGGCATATTAAAGTAACAGACAGGTCTGCTGTTATTGATTACAAGTGAAACGCCCCAAAATTAATGACATCAGTATATTTCTCTTTATATTTTTGGGGAATTATTGAAATTGTTAGTTGTATTTTTTTTTTAATGTTTAATGTTTCATTTTGTTAGGTGCACAAATAAAATAATTAAACTGAAATAAACTAAAATGACTAAGATAGCTAAATGTTAATGATGGCTTTTAATCAGTAGAAAGAAATAGATTGACAATGTGTACTGAGATTCCACTGTTTGTGTTCAACTAGATATATACTGGTACATGTAATTATATAGCCATTCTTGTACCAAACGCTGCTTAGAGTTAATGCCAATATGAGCAATGTAGCCCCTTGGCCTTGTTTTATGATGTTTCAAAGTGTATGCTTTTTATTGAATGTCGGTTATGTTTTGCAATTATTGCACATCATTTACACTTCTTTTCTTATAATTCAGGTTTTGCTTGGTTTACCTATTTCTGTTTGCTTTATTAAAAATGCACTTGCTTTGTATTGCAGTAAATATGGACCAAATTCATTGTAAAGGTGTGACAATTTGTAACATCTCAAAAAGCTACTGTGTAGCAAATAACTTTTGTTTTTTTCATTTGTATGTTCAATACATGTGCAATTTAAGAAAAAGAATATTGAGAATCATTGAATAAAACATTTATTTGTCAAAAGTTTCTTATTATGCAAGTCTCCCAGGATGAAATCCGACGTATTGTCCAGAAGGCTCTGGGTATTTGTCCCTAATTTTCCACACCACACACCTTGGAATGACCTTCCTCTGCCCTGCTCCAAGCTTTCCATAGGTCCACAAGATGAATTGTCTGTAGGCAGCATGCCTGTTGGCCCTATTGTATTTCTCATCAGCAGGGAGAGCTAACACGTCTTCCCTGTATAGTCTGGCCAAGGCGAGAACAGCTTCGTCCAAGCACAACACATAAAAATCCTGTTTGATAAGAAGAAACTAATCAATTTAATCCAAAGTCTTGCGCCTAGGAAAAAGCTTATTAAAATATCATTTTGTATATTAATTTGTATTATTTTGAAAAATATTCTTAATTACGGTTACAATAAGTACATACAGGCAAGAGAGTTGTGCAGTTTTCTGGAGTCTTCCTGCAGCAGACCTTTTCCTCCTCTGTTGGCATATCTCTGCACCTGGTGCAAGTGCACCAAGAGGGAACTCCAGGTCGAGGTGGCTGTGGTGTGTCAGGCATGGGGTTTGATTGCTCCAAAATGTCTAATATGAAGCTGGCGGATCTAGTGGCTATTTGAACCAGCATGTTTTGACATTGTTCCAACGTCATATTTTGAACATGTCTCTGAATAAAACAGTATTAAAAATATTGACAAATTGATGCATTGATTCCCATGTACATGTGGAACTTACTTTTTTTTTAAACAAAAATGTCTTTTAAAACTTCTATTTATATAGTCAAGCATACAAAAATTTACCTTTGCGACTTCTTCTCTGTTTTGTGTCTGCCTAAGGGCAATGAAATCCCGCCTGTCTTCCTGCCTCTCTGTTCCTCTCGCCCCACCTCGCAATATCCTACCCCGTCCCCGACCGCGTCCACTGGTAGATCTAGATCTCCCTCTAACAGACCTAGATCTCCCTCTACCACGACGTACAGGAGAATCCCCGGCAGTTGACGAAGATGGATGAAATATTACAAAAATAATGTATTGTCTTTGCCGTATTCATTGTATTGTCCAATTTACCCCTTAGGAGCCCCTTCATTTTTCCCGCTACTACATCACTTCTCAAAGTACGTGTTTCTGATAGTTTGTAATGTTATTTTACATATAATTTATCAACAAGAATGCTTTTTCGCCTAACTTAACATCTATCTTTTGAAATAACCAACAAAATCATCAATTATCTTACATGCTAAAACACATGTTACAAACCTCAGTTTCCATGTCTTGTTGTGAAATTGAAAGTCACGTGATCTTCTCTGTTGAATATTCAAACTTCCGCTCGGCGTATTTTGTTTGGTAAACAAACTTTGTTTCTCGTTTTAAACTTGTAAATATCGTTTTCATAATCGAACAAACTACTAGAATATTCATTTAAATACATATACAACACAAAATCGATGTTTTTATTGCATCAAAAAAATATGCCTCAAAATCGGACCAAGCAGCTTTAAACATTTTATATTTTAATTTGTTCACTATGACCTTAATGTTGGGAGAGGGTTTAAATATGCTGTGCCTGCTAGTGCGTGGACTGTGGTCTTATATATTTCATATTTTGTTCAGAAAAACGTTTCGGTTTCTGTTTTGAATTTCAGCATTTCTTGGAAACATAATTATTATTTGTTAAAAAAAAATCCTTGTGAAGAAAAGGTTGCTATTTTTACGATGGACGGTTCTAGAAAATCTTAGCTAAACTTTTTACAAAGAAAGAACTTATCATTGTTTATATCATGAAGAAGTTGTACGATCATATGTATGGTTTATTATCCGATTTATCTGATCTTAGAATTTATTGCATGTTTAGTTTAGCATTTGCAAGTTTTTTTTAGAATCAATGAACTTGTAAACATTCGTTTTGCAGATTTAACTTTCGTTGATTCACATGTTCAAATTTTTACTCCTACTAGACTTTGACCCGTGCGTGCACGGGTTGACAAGTTGCATATTATATCGGGCATTTATGAAATAGATACATCAACACGCCGTATTGTTGACATTTACATAACCAAGCTTTAAGCCTACAATAATGCTATTAATTTCACTACACCCTGCTTTGTTTGAGCAACCTAACTGTGTCTCGGGACAGTTAATATGCCTCCCATATACCCGTAAAGTAGCAGAAAACTGCAGAATCGTCCGAAACGATTTTGGAGAAAACTAATGAAGCTGCATTGAAAATAACAGCCAAATTGTTAAAAACAAACCATTTTGAGGCTGTAAATACCTTTTATCTAAAAATTTAATTCATATTAATGAAAAATTCAACACACTTTCACGAACGTTTTTTATTTGCTTTGAATTTACACACCATGTTGGCATTCGGATCTTTCGGGATTTTTCATATTAAATGTACCATAAAATGAATTAGAGTTATCTCCCGTATTTCCTTTACACGTATTTTTAAGGTTGCACAACACTATTAATTTTAACTATATATTCTTACCAAAATTACGCAACTTTAGATACGGGTAGCAAGTTTAAAACAAACTTCTGGGAAAATTCCTCTTTACAACTTTAAAAACAATTGTTCCTAACCAATTTAGTAGCAAAAAACACACCGCCATCCACAAAGGCACGAGAGTTTGTTTACATCAAAGTTACACATGTGCTTGAAAATCATGTCCGAGGCCTTTCACCCCCCTGCCTAAACAACTGGCATCAAAAATTCAAGTGACCTCGTATTTTTACATAGGTGGGAAAATCAGGCATTTTACATGTTGTTTTTTATTTCATAAAAAAGTACAGTCCCTGTCGCTGGCGCAAAACTCCTAAAAACGAAGGGGAATTCGGGAATTATTTTCACTCAGCCATGTTTTGTCGTGAACCCTCGAAAAAATAGTGTTGTGATTCCTGCATGTAATCTATTATTTTACACTTGCAAAAATAAAATCTGAAAACACAAAAACATTTACTGTGGAACACATGTGGAAAGTTTTACTGAATTCTGTAGCTATATCAAAAAGTTATGAGCGATTATTAAAACCATGGTGCTCGCGGTGGCCTCCGATTTATGAAAATGTGTTAAAAGTTATACTGTATGTAATTTCACGGCGTGTTAATTTTGAATGATTTTCTTGGTTCTAATTTGTGCAAATATGCATGTCTATTCACAAGACAATGCAAACTTGTTTATATCATGACGACCCGAGAATATATACATGTACAAGTTTAGGGAACCCTGCCTTTTAGGCGGGAGGGGTTGAAAAACTGCCATTATATTATTCAATTTTAAAGAATTGGCGTGTATTTTCATATAAATTAGTATTGTCAGGTTCTAAATAAACTAATGCAGGTGCTGAATCATAGCTAAATTCATATTTCACTTTAATATTGGCGTTTTAGGGGCATAATTTTATAGATTCTGTATACCATACAAGCGTCTAAATAACTCATTTTACACAAAATTCGTATTACATAGAAGTTTTTTGGTTTACAACGATAAAACCAACTTTCTGGATAAGCTGCTGTATATTTTTGGGGCAGTTTGGACGGTCCGATACACTATAATCGGGTCGCTGTTTGATGTTCTACGAAATTTCAGAGGAAATCTGGGCTAATTTTCTATGCGCCATTGACAGCAAAATAAGAGAGGTGCCGGCCACAAAGGCTCATTGTTGGTGATTTCTAATCTGCACACATCGATAGAACGCCAAAAAACTCCACTTTATGACTTAAAACACATCATAACAATTTTCCTTCAGGTTGCACAACACTATTAATTTTTACTATATATTCTTACCAAAATTACGCAACTTTAGATACGGGTAGCAAGTTTAAAACAAACTTCTGGGAAAATTCCTCTTTACAACTTTAAAAACAATTGTTCCTAACCAATTTAGTAGCAAAAAACACACAGCCATCCACAAAGGCACGAGAGTTTGTTTACATCAAAGTTACACATGTGCTTGAAAATCATGTCCGAGGCCTTTCACCCCCCTGCCTAAACAACTGGCATCAAAAATTCAAGTGACCTCGTATTTTTACATAGGTGGGAAAATCAGGCATTTTACATGTTGTTTTTTATTTCATAAAAAAGTACAGTCCCTGTCGCTGGCGCAAAACTCCTAAAAACGAAGGGGAATTCGGGAATTATTTTCACTCAGCCATGTTTTGTCGTGAACCCTCGAAAAAATAGTGTTGTGATTCCTGCATGTAATCTATTATTTTACACTCGAAAACATAGTGTTTTGATACCTGCATATCGCTTCTTTGTTCAGCAATGCAAATGTGATATTGTGGGGAAAAAAACTAAAGAGCCTCCCGTGTTTTAGCGTAAATGTAATGCGCATGCGCACGATTGAAAAATCCAAAAATTCCAGATGATTTCCAGATTTTTTTAAAGGAATTTTCGTTGCTTATTAATTAGCGAAGCTTGATTGAGAAAAAATAAAAACAAATTGGTAATCTTCAAGTACCAATGTTGTTAAAAAAATATAAAACAAAAGATAGTACTCTTCCGATTTCTCGGTATTAAAGCCTAAACATTAGAGTCTGTTATTTTAATATAGTAGTATAGAAATCAAAGCGGATATTTTTAGACAATGGAAAAAATTGCTTATAATTGCAAGAACAGACAAAGAAACAAATCCTGTTGTTTGTCTTGAAAATTATATTTGATTTTCCAGGATTGCAAACAAGGAGGAAAGATAAAGATTTGCTAACAACATGTAATAAACCTATTTCCAATTCCAGGGTTAGAGAATTGTACATATTTAGATAAGATTGTTTTAGACAAAAGCAAGTTTAATTTACATTCTTTAAGAAGATGAGGTGCAACTAAACATTCCGTTGCAAATCGTTTATTTAAGACTCACAGAAGGTGGCGATCTGAATACGCCAAAGATGGTTATGTTCAGGATGATGTTAGAACAAAACTTTCTGTTTCTTTGAATTTAGGAATTTAGTTAAACTTAATGTATTACATTTATGTAATAAATATATGCACTTAACGCTTCGTGTTTTCGAGCTGAGTAAATAACTTCTGTCTTAAATAAATTGTTGCATTTGTAATGAGTTTTTGTTATTAATTGCTACCAAATTTTGACCCGTGCGTGCACGGGTTGACATTGCATATATATCGGACATTTACGAAATAGGTACATCGACACACCCTATTATTGACATTTACATAACAAAGCTATAAGCCTGAAACAATGCTATTAGTTTCACTACACTTTCCTTAGTTTGAATAATCTAACTGTGTCTCGGGAAAGGCCCTCACCACAGTTAGAAGGCCTCCCTTATACCCGTAATGTAGCAGAAAATTGCAGAATCGCTCCGGAACGATTTTGGAGAGAGTTAATAAGTTGCCTTGAACATCACAGTCAAATTCATCACAACAAACCATTTTGAGACTGTAAATACCTTTCAACTAAAAATTTTATTCCATTGAATGGAAGAAATCAACACCTTTTCACCAACGTACACGTATTTTCTTTGTAAGACATTATTCATTTTACGATAAAACATATTCTATCTTCACTCTCCTAACAAATATAATGTAACTTTTTCCATGTAATCAAATATTTTTTGTCATCACGAAGACAAAAGTAAGTACTTAGTTGAAATGTAAATTTGTTATTTTATACCTTCTCTCATAAGAAATCATTAATATTTATGAACAGAATATAAAGCAAAAGTCCAATGAAAATTTACCCGTATTTGTATTATCATTTCTGAGTTTATTCATGCAGATGTGATATTGTAGAAACATAAACTAAAGATCCTGTTAGCGTGAATGTATTGCGCAAGTGCAAGATTGTAAAATCCAAAAAGTCCAGATGATTTCTGGGATTTTTTGAGGAATTTTCGTTGATTATTAATAAGGGAAGCTTAACTAAGAAAAAATAAAAACAAATTGGTAATCTTCAAGTGCCAATGATGATTAAAATATATAAAACAAAAGAGAGTATTCTTCCGATTTCTCGGTATTAAAGACCAAAAATTCGAGTCTATTATTTTAATATAGTAGTATTGATAGAAAAGAAATGTTTTATTTGCGGATGAACAAAGTGAACGAGAAAATAATGTGTTACAAGTTTGGAACAGTTTATATTTATGTTTAAAATGATAATGGAAATATACAAATCAGCTTGAAAAAGATTTTTACTGTTACATTGAACCAGTGTATTCAAACAAGGCCGTGAGTCTTGTTCACATGACTAAGAATTGTGAGCCCTAGGGTATAACTCTACCACTGACTCTCAAATTTCATATGATCATTAGAAATGCACTCCTGAAGCATGGTAGATAATAAAATAAAAAAATAATAAACAGAAAAAAAGAAACTTTTAAAAAATCGTGACCACATGCCCCTATTAAAAGATTTCATATATAAGAGTGCCTGTTGTCCCGCTGATGTAATATTACATCGTAATATTGTGCAAAAATACGCAACAAAATCGCCGAAAAAATAACAGTACTGCCACTTCAAAGTAGCTATAGTCTGTCCCAAGTTTTTGCTTCCATCGCTTTTTGATGAATTTTAATAAAATTACACATACCTGTGAAATAAATACAGTTGAAATCATTAAAAGGGAATATATCCAAGATATCTTCATTGAACAATTATCCCTTTCCACTCAGAAAAAATCACAGGAACGAAAACTGATTCCTTACGGAGATTTATAATGGGGAATGTTTGTAATACATCTTTTCTCCATTCGGAATACACTCGGAATACATCGCGCAATTTTTTAACGTTATCATCCGGGCTTATTAATGGCTGTTGCAATGCAAAATCTCCGTAGACTTTCAATTTCGGGATGTGTATTGAAACCTGAAGCGGTAGAGGGGGCGTTTCAAAACAGATAATCTGGACATTTTTTATATTAGTAGATGAACGTAGTTTGAGCACAAAGGTATTTACTATTATTGAAATATCAAGCAAAAAGTGGTGGAAGCAAAAACTCGGGACAGAGTATAGTTTTACCTGTTTTAAAAATTCAATCAAGATAAACAAGACGTTGCTTGAACGGAAGTGACGTCCGGAGGTAAACAGAAGAAAAATTGCCTTTTAAAGATATACAAAGTAAAATTGATTTTAAATGAAAAAAAAAACATTTTTAAGATTTGAGTCACTCTGCTTTCTCGGCTTTACTTTCAGATTGAGTAACAAAATGTATACCAGTATTTATTAACTCAATTTTGTTTTGAAATTTGGTGTATAGTAATGTTAAGATTATTAACAATTATTGTACTGATTACTTACCTTATTGCGATGTGTCGTGACGGTCTAACTTTATCAATTCAGTAAACGAATAATGCTTTACAAATACTGCGCAAATCGACACTGATATCGATTTTGACGCATTGAAAGACAACACAGGCTTCTTACATAACCGCAGGCATTTTAATAAACATTTGGCCTTCACGCACTGTTTAAAACTTGGCTTCAAATAACCGTTGTAGGTAAATTCGATCAGATAAACGAATTATCTTTTGTGTTTTGTACTAAAGAAACTCATGGAACAAAAAGATTTATTGATCACGGGTGATTGATCAATTTCAACAGTAAAATAAAAGATTTGAAAAAAAGTTCAACACATGCGTGATGATGTCCGTAACTAAGGTATAATTGAATTTGAATCGATAAGTTATTACTCTAAAATTAATCAAAAACCTACTTTTATTTTCGATAAACAAGCCCGAAATAGCAAAAATGAGAGTAAGGGTGCATACGCGCTTTGGCGGATCCAAGTCAGGGATAGTTTGCATCAAAAAATATACGTGCAATGTTTCTTTCGTGGGCTATTTCGTTTTGATACACATTTGCTTGAGAACTTTCCAGAACGGGGTAACCAAGAACGCTGATTTACTAATTAACGAAAAGTGTAGGACGAGTTCCTCATGCATCGCGGGCAGATACCTTGTGTCGAATTAGTTTTCTATGAATACAAAAAGTTAATAGATAATATGGAACAAGTAATGCGATTTTAGTATTAATGGAAAGAACTTACCAGAACAGGGTGTCAAGAAACGGGTTGACTATAATTGACACAATGGGGGAAAGTGTAGGGCGAGTTAACCATCGGCCAGATACTTTGAATCTGACGACTTTGGTTTAATATGCATGCAAATGGATAGTAATGCATAACCTAGCGTGTTTTAATTTCATTTTCTTTTATACCATGGCAGATTGGATGTAAACCTTAGACATTAATATGTAAACATTAATATTAATGAACAGGTTATTGTATTCTACGTCTAGATATGTTTAATGGGGATGCCCCCCCCCCCCCCCCCCCCCCGCCAGATTTTTTTTTTCAAAACAGTCTCTTATCTGAAAATCTAATTAAGGACAGTAATACAAATTAAATCGAAAATTGACCAAAAGAACCAAATTAGTGATAGATATACTAAGTAAAACACTCTTTAACATATCTACAGGTTCATGCTAAGTATCAGGTTCAAATTCAATGACTACATGTATACAAGAGTCATTCTTTATTTGCTCAATATATAATCATATTGTGGCATTATGAGCAACATATTAAGTAAGTTAAATATATATTGACATTTACATATTTATAGATATTTGCCATGATACAATGTCAGATACGAAATAGAGACACAGAATTACATGCGTAACAAAAAATAATTTATGGAATAATGTTGCGGTTATTAAAAGCTGAATAGAGATATTTCCCCAGATTACACAAATCTTTATAATTTTGGACACTTAAGTGTATAAATTTATAAACAGATGATTTTCCCCAGTTTTATTTTTTAATATATTTAAATCATATTTCTTTCTACTGAGGACAACTCAAGACAATAGATTGTTGTTGCACTTTATGATCGAAGTTTCAAAGGGTTCATCTTTTAACTGCATCCTGTTAGTTTGAAAATTTTCCAAGCTATACTAAATAAATGTTCTACAGGAGCAGTCGAAGCTTGGACTGAAAAATACTGTTTGAAGATCTTTATCTTAGGATATATTAAGTGCAATAATAGAAAAAAAATACAAGGATCTTGTATATTTTTTATCAGTCCAAACTAATGTACAGTGTACGTAATAAGAGAGAGAGAGAGAGAGAGAGAGAGAGAGAGAGAGAGAGAGAGAGAGAGAGAGAGAGAGAGAGAGAGAGAGAATAAGTAAAATTATTTTCAAATGGTTATAATATTGGAATTTTTTTTAATAATACAATTAAAACATTTTTATCTCAAGAATTATTTCTTACTTCTTGAAAAATATATTTAATCAAATTCAATTTCAACTATTCATTTTTAAAATGAACACTGAACATGCATAATTAAATAAGCATAGTAATGCAAAGTAATGCAATGTAATGCTAGCATTACACTAGATTTTAGAAAGTAATGAATAACATTACCATTACTTGTAATGCTAATTTTGTGGCATTACACATTACTAGCATTACTTTGAAAAAATGTAATGCATTGCAATGCATTACCATTACATATAGCATTACCCCAAGCTTGATATATATATATATATATATATATATATATATATATATATATATATATATATATATATATATATATATATATATAAGTTAAGATTTTTCATCCCTGTCCGCTCCTCTAGATATCCAACAAAGCAGTTTGTTTTAATTTCAATTTAAAAGAATCGGACAAAGGATATACAAAAACGAACAAAATTATGGATCAACAAATTAAGCATTTTTATAATATTAATAATAGTGTGTAAAGTGCTTTTCCTGCGCTTGCGCGGGGTATCAGCTAATATATATATATATATATATATGTGTGTGTGTGTGTGTGTGTGTGTGTGTGTGTGTGTGTGTTTAATAAAAATATGAGTTCTCTTGTTTTAACAAACATGAAGCTAGCTGCAGGACTGTAGCTCCCGGTCTGAAAAAATTCGGATGGACGACCTGGGAGCTACAGTGCCTCCCATTGTAAAAAAACTGCAATTTACTGCGCACAAAAAAATGCGCTAGTTTTGGACTGATTAATCTCATTTACGATCACATTCTGTACAAATATTTGATCCCAAAAAATTCCTCGGACATTTTACTACAGATATTGTCACTTCACTTGCCTCTGATATTCTTTTAAACACCATCAGCAGCCCTGTAAATTAAAGTGGTGCAAGTTTGTTTACATTTAAAAATGGCGACTATCGATCTCGACGTAAATTAACATACTTCATTTTCCGAGGTCGGTTATCATTTTTAAGAGAAAGTCTGAGGCAAGTAAAGTGACGATATCAGTAGTAAATTGGCTGAAGAATTTAATGGTACTAATCCGTTTTACAGAATTTGTGTGAAAATAAGGTTAATTAGTCCAAAACTAGCGCAATTTTTTGTGCCTCGTAAATTGCAGAATTTTCCTATGGTAGGCACTGTAGCTCCCAGGTCGTCCATCCGAATTTTTTCAGACCGGGAGCTACAGTCCTGCAGCTAACATGAAGCTACAGAACGGAGTTTCATCAGGTTTTAAAAGTTGACTGCTTTAAAACATTTGCTAGCGTTTGAAGTATTCAACTGCACTTAAAAATGTCGACTGTAACTGAAAATGTTTTATTTTTTGTCTGTAAACATGCAAAAACGCCGAAGCGAAAAAAGGCATAGGAGTTCCGCAAGAGGTGTGATACGGATCCATGTCAGCCCTGGAGGGCTGATAACCTGTATCAGCCCCGGAGGCCGATACGGATTTTGTGATGTCATCTGTATCACATGTGCAAAAAACCTGTATTTACTACTAAGTATATATATATATATATATATATATATATATATATATATATATATATATATATATATATATACACACTAAAATTTATTATAATTTTCTGTTTTACTGTTTGCTTAAGCGAGCAAAAAAATACATAAACCGTAAAAATTGCATGCAATGTATCTAAATAAAATTAATATTTTAGCCAAAAAGTTATTTATTGAAATTCAATGATTCAGATAAAGTATGAATTTTGTTTGCACATGTCATGATGACGACTATCGTCCTTTAAGTAAAAAATATCTATTTCCGGTATTAAATACTAAATATAAAATCGTAAAACTCACAGTTCAAAAATTAGGCATTCCATTACGTCTTGTTGTATTTTATTCTTCTTCATTTGCAATATACATTTTCATTTTTTAATATGCTGAATAACAAGTTTAATTCTAGTTTCCGTAGCCCTTTGTATAACATGGTATGGTCTTTGTTCTAGTGATTGCTTATAAGACTGTAACGCTCCCTTAAGGTCCCCCACAACGTGCTGACAGATTCCCAGTATCTGCCAAGAAAGATCTCTAACTTTAAAAGGTATCTTTGTTCCGTCATCAAACAACTCCAGCTGTGATTTCAGTTCTCTCAGGTGATAAAAAGATTCTGATACATCTCCTAATTTGAAGTTCGATAGCACGCATAACATGTGAAGCAACACAAACGGGGGAATATATAGAAATCTTGAATTTTCTTGACAAAGTTTATGTTCCAAGTGCAATTCAGTTATATAGTCAACTGGAACAGAAAAATATATGAAATTCATCCAAGCTTTTTTCATTCTAGCACCTAACGGAAACCTCTCTATGCATTCGCCATATCTCTCCATATCAACATAGTCATCAAACATGACAAAGGGTTCAGAAAATCGTTTCTGGCAAACCCCTGTAACAGTAAGAACATCCTTAAATCGACCTGTTCTGTAGTAGTACGCTGCCAAAAATAGTAACTGGGATACAGGACCTATCATTGAAGACAGCTTCAGCATGTTAACAATCTTTCTGTCCAGTCTGTACCATGTTTTATTTGTACTAGATGCAGATTGATCTATAAGAATAAAGGCTGTCTGTGCAAAACTGTTAGTAGCTGCATACTGTAACTCAATTGATTGAAACTGTGACATTGAAAGCTGTGATAGGGCTAAGATCGACCTCAATGATAGAAAACACTTCTCTACTCCAGTATGTATGTGGAATGTGTTTAATAATTCATTACACACGCTTAAATCCATATCTACCACGGATATTTCATCTCCGACCGAGAACGGTATTACACACGACGGGTTACCAAGTGCTGGTTCTAGGATGGAACTTAGGGTAGGACTAAGCAACAGGCATCGCTCTTTCATCTCATAATAGTCATGAAGCTGCGATAGTAACGCTTCGCGAGAAGCCCCGACTACTTTATGCTTAAACATATTGTTTTCTGGAATGAAGAAGTTTGGACAATTAGAATCCAGAACACATTTATACAAGCATTTTAAACACACCCAAAAACACGACAGTAAATTTGAGGGACACCAAAATAGATCGTCTGGGTTATTCTGAATTTCCCAGAAAAGAATGGTTTTCAAAAAATAGGAACAGATTAAAGATTCCTGGTTTTCTGAACATAGCACTTCTTTCAAAAAGATTTTCAGAACTCCGTAACACAGAAATTGAGTGTGGTTCAAAGAGTAAATCATTTTTTGCTCTGCTTGGGAAAATGAAAGTCTCCATTCCTGTTCATTCTCAGTTGATTCTCTTTTACTTCCAACTGGCATAATATGACAACCGTGAGATTCCATTTCCTTCAGTACACTGTTGACCGGCCACCCCTTTTGTTTGCATCTATCAGTCCAAAAGGAAGATGTCAAAGGCCAATATTTGCAAGCCATGCATCTACCATAGTCAATTTCAATATCTTCTAAATAAAAGTTTGAACAAGGGCCATGAGATCGTAATTTATCTGTAGGATAATTCAATCCTGTTAAAAAGTTATGATATGTGTTTCTAAATTTCTCACTTGAAATGTAGCAGCTGGAACTGTTTTCATTCCTTATTAACGACGACTTCATTTCTAAACTTCTTGGTGGAGTCAAAAGTTTCAATTTCACAAATCCTGGAGTAGTAGAATTTTCCATGAGAATAAAATTTACTTTGGGAGCATCAAAAACCTGAGATAATTTGCATATCACATTATTATTCATTGACCAAGACATTGAATCCTGGTCTGATGTATTAAATCTGAATCCCTCTCTATGACTACCACTCTTCATCGATATATATCCTCGATGCATCTGTACAGGTTTGTTTATCATCTCCTCCATGTCCAAAATATCTCTTCTCATGGTCACTTCTGTCGGTGTTCCTATTTCACGACACAGACCCACATACAAGACCTCCGACACCCGAGGTAAATCCATCCTGTAATACATTAATTGTCTTCCGACTTAGCCCACATTTTAAAATCCTTTGATAGAACGTAAAATGGCTCCTTTAAGTATATTTTTAGCAATTCGTCATGCAATCAATGGAATCTTCTTTCGATTTATCAAAGCGCTCGTGTTATATTGCAGTACTACGCAATATATCGGTGGCGAAATTTTGGAACCAAACATAGCGGGATCCAGAATTTTTTTCCAGGGAAATGAGAGGCCGAAGAATAATTGTGTTTGCACGGGAAGAGGGGTCCGAGGCCTTTTTTGTCTCCATACCAGGATCTTAAAATATGGTGTAATCCGCCTTAAAATAAGGTGGAATCTTCCTTATAATAATGTGGAATTCGCCTAAAAATAAGGTGGAATCTGTCTTAAAATATGGTGGAATCTTCCTTAAAATAAAGTGGAATCCGCCTTAAAATAAGGTGGAAGACGTCTGAAAACAAGGTGGGATCCTCCTTATAATAATGTGGAATTCGCCTTAAAATAAAGTGGAATCTGTCTTAAAATATGGTGAAATCATCCTTAAAATAAAGTGGAATCCTCCTTAAAATAAGGTGGAATCCTCCTTATAATAATGTGGAATCCTTCTTAAAAATGAAGTGGAATCCGTCTTAAAATAAGGTGGAATACGCCTTAAAATAAGGTGGAAGTCTCCTAAAAAAGGTGGAATCCGCCTTTTCATCCGCCGTATCATGATAAGGCGGACTCCACCTTTAAGAACTTTATTCACTGGCGGTTTTAGTCTTCTTGACCTGTGACCTTTATTAAAATGGTGAGTAGGGTTAGGTTCACAGTCTGTCTCAATGTCCTTTATTCCTGAATATGCTCAGTGTTCCTGAACCAGTAATTTCAGTGCTTTTTTTCCTAAAACGCGTCATATTTATATAGATATCACAGCAAAAAATTAAAATAATCATACTAGTTAACTTGCAATCTTTTTATTTTCATAAACATTTTTCCAATATTGATGCATGCTACTAAATCGCACAAAATAAGCTTGATCCACATACATCATTTTACAAAAGTGATTGTTTTTTTTACTCCGTCTGTAGTTTTTTCATTTGTTTTCTACAGTAACTAATCTTCTCTGTTATTGCGTCATTGAAATACTTTTCATCCAATTCCCCTTTTCCATTCTTCACACACCAGGCGTTCACATATTCTAAAAATAAAATTTAACATGAACAAATGGTTGCAATTGAACATTAAAAATATTAAAATAATAATAATGAAAATGATAAATATGTACTTTTTATCATAAAGAATCTCATAAAACATCAACAAATAGAGAGAAAAAAAATTTAATCCTTACCTTTTAAAACCTCAATTTTTGTGGAGTTCAAGACAGGCCTTACGTCACCTTTTTTAGCTTTTCGTAGCCCTTGTCCCCTGCTTTGGGCCAATTCTTCAATGCTGAAGACAAGAGTAGCAAGCTTACTTGTCAATGTGAAGGCAGCCTTGCCACCCACACATTGACTTGTGAAGGCAGCCTTGCCACCCACACATTGACTGTGAAGGCAGCCTTGTCACCCACACATTGTCAATGTGAAGGCAGCCTTGTCACCCACACATTGACTTGTGAAGGCAGCCTTGTCACCCACACATTGACTTGTGTGAAGGCAGCCTTGTCACCCACACATTGTCAATGTGAAGGCAGCCTTGTCACCCACACATTGACTTGTGAAGGCAGCCTTGTCACCCACACATTGTCAATGTGAAGGCAGCCTTGTCACCCACACATTGACTTGTGAAGGCAGCCTTGTCACCCACACATTGACTTGTGAAGGCAGCCTTGCCACCCACACATTGACTTGTGAAGGCAGCCTTGCCACCCACACATTGACTTGCCGATGAGGTGGCTTTCCTAAGCTTTCCCCTGTTCACCATTATGTCCGATGTTTCTAACAGCTTGCAGTTCTAAGAATATAGAGAACAACATGTAATGCTAAAAGATAGGTCTCAAATCATTACATTGCACGACATTCACATTCTGTCTAAAAAAATCTATAATAAAAAAATTGTTGACTGTACTTTTCCCTTACATACTTGTTATAAAACATACAGGTAGAAATACCGTAATTATCCTTTTGATCCCCTCTACCACCCCAGGGAAATATTTTCTAGATCCGCGCACGTGTTAGTTAATTATATATAAGTATGGTTTAAATATATACATGTATAGAATACTCACAATCCTCGTTCAATGGTCATTTAATCCGTTCATTTACATCGCTAACATGCGCGGATCCAGAAATTTTCCGGGGGGGGGGGGGAGGGGGGGTCCAAGGGATAATTTTGTTTTCCATGGGTCAAAGGCCTATTTTCGCTATTAAATGAATTTAATACCTGCATGTCTACACCGTTTGATCTAAGCAGTCGCAGGCGGGTCAAATAACCTTCATGAATATCTATATGCTGCTTTGCATGATTATCGTTGTAAAAAAAAAAAATCAATTGTTTTAATTGATTGAACAAAAATATATGTACTCACTATATCAGCTTAAATTTAATGTATCTGACCAAAAAGTGAGATTATAATTTTTAGATCGAACGAGTGAAATACCTCGGTCCAAATGGCACTGCTGTCTTGTAGAGTATAAGTAGACTCGAGTACATTGGTTTCCAGGCTTTCTAACGTTAAGGGAATAGGCTGTAACGTTAAGGAAATAGGCTGTAACGTTAAGGGAATAGGCTGTAACGTTAAGGGAATAGGCTGTAACGTTAAGGGTTCAGAATCATAATTCCTTTTTCCGTAAGGGCCCCACCTTTTCTTCGTTGGTGGTTTTTCCATTCCGTCACAAATTTTGATACTGCCTTCTACACAATTAATGTCTGCTTACTTGGAGGAGGAAATTCTTATCTTTACCACACATAGAGGCTACTAATTGTAAACTAATGAATAGATCAGTGGACACCCTGATGAGCAAGAGCCACGGCATGTCCCCTGCATTGGGGGGGGCGTCAAACGGGGGGTCATTTTAGTGATCGAAGTTGTTTATCATATTTATTCTATTTCAGCATAATATATATGATCAATCAAAAGACAGTTATAAGCATAATGAATTAATCTCAATAAATGTACTAAGCGGCTATAAACATCTTATTTGCTGTAATGGCATTAGTCTTGAAAACTGTTTGTTATCAGATCAGCCTTGCCCCTTACCATCTTTTCTGGCCTCGGATGTCGTGACTAAGGGCTTCGCTTGAATATTTTGAATTTCAGACCCAGGCAGGGGTGGATCTCAGAAAAAAAGAGGAGAAGTATGAATCAAAACACGTTTCACCACCCCCCCCCCCTAATAAAACCCTTTAAAAGCGATTAAAGTGCCAACTACAAGTTCTAGATCTTTCGTATGAAATAAACACCCCGTAGTTACATGTACATGTGTATTTGTTTTATGTATTTCTGTTTTATAAATAATTACTGTTTTAGGAAATCTCTTTTATACTTATCAATAGTAGCCCTAATGTTGTTGTCCTAATCATGGTGCCCTTATTATAGTGTCCTAATAGTGCAACAGACCCAGATACTGGAGCCTGCTGCCCTAACAGGTGCCCTAACGGTGTAGCAGGCCCTAATACTGGAGCCTGCTGCCCTAATGCCCTAATGGTGTAGCAGGCCTCAGTACCGGAGCATGCTGCCCTAATGCCCTAACAACGTTAGGTCTCTGTGTACAGTATATAAGGAGATAGAGAGAATGTGAGAGGGGGAGCCAGAAGGAAGAGAGGCAGGAGAGAGAGAGCAGGACGAATTACCATTTGATGTACATTTACAACCTGTTCGATTCAAAAGAAACTTGTGATCATTTGCTACGTAATAAATTATTGTCGCATTAAACGAAATAAAAGAAAAATATCTTAAATCTTTATAGTATAAAGATTTAAGATAATGAGATTGACGGTATCCATCAATGATTTCATTATCATTCATTACAAATAATTAAATAATAATCATTATCATTCAATAAAATTGGCACCCACTGACCAATTTTTCTTAATAATCTCACCCTTAAGGCTCTGTCTACAATTGAACTTGATCAGATGTTGCTAAAGATTCCAATTTTTAATGAAAATACTTGAAAATATAAATTCAATTATATACATAATAAAATATATAATGTTCAAATCAAAGCCCTTTGGGTCAAGGATGCATCATACATACTGGTGTATAAAAACAAAATCGGCACCTTATTGCTGACAAGCGGACAGGCAATAATGCTGCCATCTTTAAATAATAAAAAAATCCATTTTATTTTAATCTATCTCATTTATTGAAAACGTCAAACATATTAGCATAATCATGTACCGCTAATCAATACTTTAACATTGATAAAAATAAAGCACCAAAACTACTTGTATATGAACCTTAACTTCGTTTTGTTTTAATGTTTCAGAAGCAGGTTAATTACTTTCAGTGGTTTTAATGACAACATCAGCTGACCCCGATTTTCTTTAAAGGGGATATCAGACCATATTTCACATAGATTGACAAAAAATGTGAACATGTTTTGAACTGACAGAAGACTGACCAAAACTGCAAGTGTTGTCAAAAGACAAAAAAAGGTTTTATACGTTGTGTTGAACGCAAATTGCACAAACAAGAACAGCATTTCCTTTTTTAATCGTTATAAGGACAGCTGAAGACTAATTTGGGTAATGTGACATCGCTATAGCCTATACCAGAGCCAGTTAGTCTTTTCAGTTGCAAATGTACAAAATAAATTCGTTTTAGAAGTGCAACAACATAAAATCATATATTTGTCTTGAATTAAAGTATACATGTGTTTTATTTTATTTTCAATAAAAAACTAACTTCAAAGTACATCCATGGACAGACGAATAAATCTCATGCCGACTGATATTTCTTAACACAAATTTTTAGCATTCTTACAAGAACCTTTCTAAAATACATTGAACATACATGGCTTTGATGAATTATTTCATAATTTGGCAGTATTTAATAAATGAAGACATTTATAGCTACATAAACAGGCAAAAGATAACTGGAATGAATTATAAATGAAATCGATCAGGTGTATGCCTTGACTTCTTGCATTAGTTTTGGTATAATCATATGATATACTTAAATTTATGTACTGATAGATACCAATATTATAGTATTATTTATAGTATACCAATATATACATTCTTGTACAAATAATATACATTTAAATGTAAATACGAGTGAAATTACAACAATTTCCCTATAATAAGGTGCTGTAATCTAAAACAACTTTTCAACCAAACCCAATAAAAGCATGTAATTAATAAATGTTCTTTTTCGAAAAATGAAAATTAAAAAGTAAATGTATCCAATTAATTGCGTATGAAATTAATATCTGTATTTTTTGTTTTATATTTTAAAATTACTTAGTTCAAGATCAACTAGTGAAAAATCAATTATTTATAATATCTAGCACAACTATTGGAGCTAGGTCTTTAGAATAGAAACAGCTAGAGTTCAGATGAAGGGACATCAACACTTTGTGGACCCCGCCCCCCCACCCCAACACAACATGGGGAAGGGACATCAGCAGCACTTGGTGGAACCCCCACAACATGAGGCCTCCACTTTCTGACCAGCCTTGGCAAGGTTCTCCAGGTATTCAAAGGGGTCCTCAAACTCTACCTACATATACAAAAACCAATGGTAACAGTACCAGGAAATTCATTATTGCCTTGGATTTAGGTTATATCTATGCATCAGTTAAAAATATACTGCAAAATTGTGAGACATGTGGTATGAGACTAAGACAGGAAAGATTCAATACAAGTATTATTGTTGTGTACACCTGGTGTTCTACGATTTCCTTAATCAAGGTAGATAATTTTGTTTTATTTCAAACTTCTGAATGAAGATATGTAAAACACATGTTTTCACTGTCTCTGGCTTGGTAATTTGTATGCATATTACTGGATTGTGATTTGTTATCAATCATTCATTTCTTATTAAATTGATATAGCATAGAAAAAAAATGTTTTCATTACTTAACCCACAATTATTGTTTTTGGATGCAGGTTGGGAAAAGTTGGTGAGATGTAAATATTAATTTAACCCTGACACCAACTTTACTCCACCAACTTTAGTCTGTATAGTTGACTCACCTTATCACAAGTAGACCCGTTGCACGGAGATCCACAGGATTCCTTGGGGGCTGCCTGATACTCAAACTCGTCAGAAAAACGGGAACATTTCAATGATGCGGCCACTGGTCCCGTTACCATGACAACATCATCCTTCTGTTCAAAGAGCAACAGAAATGCAGTTGATTCAATGTAAACCAAAAAAAGTTACATGTTTTTCTGGTTATGGAGAGGATAGTCACCAAGGAAATTTGGATTACAACCTGACAATCATTATATGTTGTTCTAAATTCCATATGAACCAAACATTATTTTGTTAAAGAAATCATCTCAACATGTCAGATGAAATATAGTATATATATAATTATAATATTTATGGGAAACATACGAAAAAAAAAAACCAAAATATGTCAACCAGACAAGTTATTATGTCAACCCTTTGTCTGAATTTCATATTGTTTTACCCGGTATTTAAAAACGAATTCTCTGTAACATGCATCTCAAATCTAGACATGTGAATTTGAATTTAATTAGATAATTATAGAAACCAACCTTGAATACATGTTGATGGTCAAATTTGAACTCCTTTTCATACCCAGTTATCTCCCCATTATACATGACCTGCAGTGGCTCTATTTTGGCGCCAGGAGGGAGTTTGAAGAGTCGGTAGGTCACAGATACAAACCTGGCCTCACCTGATAAAAATATCATAATTACTGTTTACATCAAAATCTAGTTTGACAATACTTAAACATTGCAGTTATTTTATTTATGTAACAGGATGGGAGAAATAATAAAGGACCACATTGGGATTTGAACCTAGGCCCCCTGAATCAATAATCAAGTGATTTACCAACCAAGTTTTCTGGTGTTAGTATTCAAACCGGTCTGACCGTCATTGAAAAATGAATGAACTGCGCATACATTGCTCAGATCAAAAAGTTACAGTAGTTCCTGTTTAGGAGTTCCAAAAATTATTATCAAAAATATGCTTGCATTTGTTTAATAACCAGGATCAATCTTGCTAGCAATTTTCTGACAGTGTAAAATGCACAATCTATTTAAGCTTTTACATGTATTTTAAAAAATGACAGAATTAAAAAAACCATGCAAAGAAATACACTCATCCATAATATGCAGACCATGCCCCATACTTTCATGTAGGAAGTATTATATTCAGTGTGTATGAATTTTTACCTAAGATTTTCTTGAAGTCCTCTCTGTCTATGGGGACGGGTGCAGCTGATACCAGGAAAGGACGACTGAAACCGATCTCGGCCGCCAGTGTAAACAGTTCCTTCCAGTAGAGGGCTCCAGAGATACACTCTCCTACAATAAAATTGAAATAATTTATAATGAGGGTTATTTTCGGCCAGTGTTATTTTCCCCCCTTTTTTACTTGCAAACGGTTTTGCCCCATCTTGAATTCGCCCAGACATATAGCTGTATTATAAGAAAGACATTATGAGAAATTGGAATTTGCCCGGTCTTAATTTTGCCCACTGACAACAAGGGTGAAAGGGGCGAAAATAAAACAAGAGCAAATATTTCCCTGTATACAGTAGTTTGATTTGTTTAGCCATGAAATATTATAGAAAATTTCAAGTGAAACTATAAAACATTGTGAATATGCAAAGCCAATATTTTGCAAGCTGGTAGGGACTTTATAAATTAATATATAGGAGTAGACGAGTGTGTTTTAAAACTTGTAAATTTGTGGCTAGCAATGCCAAATAAAATGCCTTCATAAAAAAAGATTTTTCAGTACTAAAAAAAGAAATATATATTTTTTTTTACTTCAAACTTTTTATGATGCTGAAGAGTATTATTAAGCATGTACCCCATAAGATTTCATCCTTTCTGACTGAGTCATCTAGCTCTCTGTCTGCGTAAATGTCACTAAAATAAAATTCTCCACCTTCCTGTAAATTTAAATAAAATATTAAATAAAGTTAACTTTTATGCACTGTATCGTCTTTCCTGTATATACAAGCACACTATTTTTTTTTCTGCTGAGAATAAATATTTCTTTGAAAATGTGATGGAGAGAACGATGAAAAAGGGGCACTTGTTTGTTGCTTTGTTAGTGTATTAGATATTATCTTCAGCTTGAACTTTTGCATACCTTTAGCCCTTCAAATTCATACATTTTTAAAATTAGTATTGTGAAAATAGGGTGAAAGTACATGTTGCTTTGTTTCAGTCTTTAATATACGTCCACATCTGACCTCTGCAAAGTGTTAAGTTACAAAGCTCATATTTGCATAATTTTGTACCAGGTTTTACAAAATCAAGTTATTTATATCAATATTATGACCAAACTGTTGATCGGTATAAGAGGCTCCATGACCCTGATGTTTGGGGAGTTACATGTACCTTCATCACGCTGTAGGCTTCCTTCAGGACGGCTCTCTTGTCAGGGGACAGGTTGATCACACAGTTTGAACTGAACAATGAACATGCAACAGGGTTTAATTCATGTGTTATCACTGAATAAAAACATGAAAGCCTTATTTGTTCCCCATCACTGCTAAATATAGACACATTTACACTAACTGAAATATATAGAGATTTCCAAAAAAAAAATCTTGATTTCTTTTTTGTTATAATATGTACATAACATCTTTACAATGGTAATCAAGTTATATCATTGAAAATATTGTATTTCTAATTATAAGAGTTAAAAGTAATTAAAGTAACGAAAATGTTTACATGATGATGTCATAGTAATTTTCCTTTAGGCCTGCCTCCCTTAATTTCTCAATGTACCCCTGTACAAAATCAGTGTTGGGTTCTTTGTATCCAAACTTCTCAGTATGGTAATCAATGTACTTCCTGGAAACTGCTATCTGCAAAATTTTGCAACAATTACCTCTAAACGTGTCTCTTTATGTCACGTGCCTTTTCTTTAAAGTCCATCCTAATGCTATATCTGATTCATTACCTGTTCATCTGTCATGTCAATTCCAGTCACATGACCTTTTGGACCAACCAGCTTACTCAAAGCAAAACAGTCCCGCCCACTGCCACTGCCGAGATCCAGAATGTTCATTCCCTCCAGCTTCTCTGGGATCACCAATCCACAACCATAGTACCTAAAGCAGAGATTTAAAAAGGAATCCTTTTTATCATGTTTATGAGAGTTTTTATTCAAATCATATCAGAAATTTTATATTAAACATATGTACATCAAAACATATAGACTTGTTAAATAGTATTTCCAATTCAAAATTTAATTGATGGTTATAGAAATAGAAAAGAATCTTTAAAGAACGTCTTATATTTCCATTCCCTTTAATCCACTACTGAAGATAGTTGTAAACTAGAGCAGAGCTCGTGGCAAAGCCCCGAGTAGGTCTTCCGTTGTTGCTGCGAGTTGAAAATATATGTTATATGGTGTCAAACGATTATAATGACTATACTTTCAGTTCTGCTTTTGTTATAAAAACGTGTTGTGATTGAAAGCCTGTATATAAAACGTGTTTTGAAAAAAGAAAGGAAGAAAATATTTTAGGAAAACTATTTGTCGAGCAGAGTTTATGTAATCGTTTCAAACATTCTTTAAAAAATGAGATGTTTAATGGCGAGTTAAATTTTCAAAGGGTAGCAAGCATTGTTATAAACAGTATGTACTCGTGATTCATGTCAGGAAGTGTATTTCTTTTTTAAACTAAACCCGCCTACAAAACACGTAAACTTTTCTCAAAGATAACTTCTATATTAAAATATTTCTAAATTTTTTGAAGACTATGTGCAAGTTTAGAATTGCGTGCTGACAAAATTTACAGACCCTAAAACGTACTACTACACCAAAAAAGCGTGCGGCCTACGTGCGAGAAACGTTTCGTGTAAACCTTTTAGAGTTTCATGTAAACCGTTTAGCGTTTCGGGCAAAGCGTGCGAGAACCGTGTGAAATGTTCATCAGATTTCATTCGGAACTCTCTGACAAGTTAATTGTTTCAAAATGGCGCCCGTGTTTTACATTACTTTAACAAAATTGAACGAATTTTTAACAAACAAAAGAAAGGTATATGTATTAAAAGACGACTAGTTACAGAGTAAATGTATATTTAACGTTTTCATGCGATGTTTCAGTACTGAAACAATATTAAAATTCGCTATACATAAAAAATATTAAATACAGTTAGTGAAACATGATTTCTATTGGAACAAACCTAAATCAACTTTAACTTGCACGATCATGTTTTGATAGGCATGTATTTTTATTATTTATTTACATCGATAACTCCTACTGATAACTCTTACTGAGACCATTCGGCTGTGTACAAACAGCACACATAACCTCGGACATCGGGTGAGACCTGCACCTGGCTGAACCTGTCAATCAAACTCTGTGTATTTGTTTTCATTGGATGGTCAGGCGTCTCTCTTTTGTCAAAAGCCAATGGAAAATTAATGACTTCAAGGTAATCGGAATCAGTATTTGATGAAGCACACAATTTAAATGATAGAAAATTTATTAATTATTTGAACAAAATTAAATGTAAACATAGAGAGGAAATAATTTTTTTTTATTATTATGGGAATCTATACGCATGGTACTCAATTCAAATAGATTATATTATGATTTTATTATTTTATGTAGTAAAATCACCCTTCCAACTGTTACTCAATTACACAACAATTGATGACCTGGGGCTATAAATGTTCTGAGCTGTGTGCGCTGAAGCGACACAAGATTTTCGGTCGCATGCGGCAATTGAATTAACACAGACTGGCCGAATAAACAAAGGGGTGGGAAAGTGAAACAAAATGTTACACATAAGAAGAATCCACCAAAAGTGATTTTCGACAGATCTTATTATCTTTTCTCCAATTAAAAAAAAATCCAGCGCGAGCACCTGTCAGCGGGGCGGGAGGAAAGGGGGGGGGGGCAGCAATGAGTTCGCTTCCACAATGAAACTACAGATTCGAAGTGATTAATATGTGACCGATAGAATCTAATCTAAAGTTGTTTAAACTCATGTGAATATTTTTTAAAATAATAATCGAATGCCTCAATTCAGGGCATTCCTTTATCGTGCTAGCCCCTACCGCAAACATGGAACTTTGATTATAATTTGATTTCATGTTTAAACTACCTTGTACGCTATCGTATAAATCAATGCTTAATCAACTATACAAGTAAAATCAATTTATATTTTCGTCTTAAACCAATATAATAATTGAAAACATAATAAAATATAGTTGTGTCCGTGCAAAATATGAAACATAAACGCGTCATAAGGAACATGTAGAAGAATACGAACCGACGGCGGATCACTTATCCACTCGTGCCGAATCTCCTCAGCCATGTGCGAGGGATGATCATCATTTAAAGGTTTAATATTTGAAGGGGGGGGGGGGTGTTGATTTAAAATATTAATTGTACAGTTTTTAAAGTACTTTAATTACCTGAACAAACGAACCATTAGTTTATGTCGAACGATTTTTCCGATTTGGAGTAATATCGTTCATTAATATTCATTTACACTCAAATATTTAATTAAATATATATACAAGTAGGACAAACTTTTATAACAGAAAATTAAAACAGTTCTTGTATATACGGCTATATTAACTCAAACACGTTCATATGCATGTAAGTGTAAGTCGCGGTGTGCGAATCTTGTGTATTAAATAACCGCTTACCGCTAGGTAATGCAGCCGCGGCTGATCTCCTCGGCCATGGACGAAGAATAGATTACGTAAAGGTACAACGCACAGAAACGCACAGCTCAGAACCAAGGAATATTTGAAAAGTTTGCAGTATAATGACCTTACTCTATCAAATAGAAGTTATATATTTTAAACTTAAACCCCACAATTGATCTATGTCTATTATTGCTTTAGAGAATGACATTGCTTTTATGAATTAAATGAACTATTTCTTACTTGACATCCACTCGTTTAAACCACAAAAGATTTTGTGTAATCAAAACTAAAACAATTCTTGAGTTCGCGGCTAAATAAACTCATATATGAGAGACGCAACTCTCGTGTATTAGATAACCGCTGACCGCTAGGTAGTCCAGCCGAGAGCATGGTAACCGATTTTCTCGGCCGCGGGCAAGGGAGAGCTTACGTAATGGTACACACACACATGCAGCTCTGATTCAAGGTAGATTTTAAATGCATGGAGTTAATAACTAAAATGTTATGAACAGAGTTTTTCAATTCCAAATTTTGTGGTTTACCAGAAAAGAAAAAGAATGTTTTGTTTTTCAATTGCCGTTTTTAATGATTGTGCACTAGAAGAACTTAACAACAATGACTTTAACTCCTTAAGGAAAAGCTTATACTACAACAGCAAAAAAAATTCTTATGAATTAATGCCTCCTGTATAAACCAGCATACTTTCTGCGGCAACTTTATGCCAGTTGTACGCACAAAGACTTTCGTTAACTTGTCAAATGAAAACAGGTACATGTCAACATGTAAAGCTTTTTACACTCATACTACACAAATCACTTACAAAATAACATTGTTACGACCTTTATGAGATCCCAACAAGCAACTTTTCCAGCGACAGCCATATCAAAATCCTAACCGATTTTGAGTTATTAAGCAAAAACTTTTAGAGGCTATTGGCCCTTTATTTAAGGGGCCAGCCCTTTTTTATTGGTGTTAAATGAAAGCCCTTGATATTCTGCACAACTTTTATTCTACATGTCTTTACAAAATATTGTTCGTTAAAAAGATATAAAGGAAAATATGTCTAAATTTTTGCACTTTTTGGAATCCTGTTTTTGACCCCCTACCTTTTCCTAAATAAAAAACGTAATCTAAAAACAAAAACAAATGTGCACCACTACAATGCCTCTGCTATTCAAATTCGTTGGATTCCCATTCCCTGCTATCATAGTCTCGGAGCCTTTGTCTGGAAACCAAAGGCCCTAAAAAAATTTAAAAGGGGAATAACTCGTTACCGGAAAGGGAATTCTAACTTTTATGAATTGATGAAGATAGTGTTTTGTAAAGTCCATTAGCCCTGAAAATTTGAGCAAAAACCGTTCAGAAATGAGCACGATATGAAGCCTCAAAGTTCGCGTCTAGGAAGAAAAAAAAAAAAAACTAGAGCAAAGCTCGTTGCAAAGCAACGAGTGGGTCTTCCGTTAATGTCGGAAGTAAAGCTGGAAGTTCCTGTAAGAAGCAAAGCTCTTAAACCAATAACAAGAGTACCTTAAATAAAAAGATGAAAAAATCGAATTATTCCTGGTACGACTTAACAAAATCCGAATGAATTTACGTACGACTTAACAAAAACCTTTCCGATTTCAAGAACGACTTAACAAAAAAAAATCAGAATGTGTTACAGTACGACTTAACAATTAATTTTTAGGTACAAGCTAATTTAACCAAGAACTTGATACTAATTTCTTAACCAAAAACGCGGAATCAAAATTTCCGGAAAAATCATTTTTTGAACTCGTATATCTCTGTAATGCATCGTCTGATTTTAAAACGGCTTTCAGTGTTAGATTCAGCTAAATAAGCTCTATAAAACACATATTCATTTTTGATTTGATCAGAAAATTCATTTTTTCGAAAAATTTGTTTCACTTCCGGTTTCGACCGGAAGTAACCGATTTTCATTTCGAGCCTTATTACAGAGGTAAATCGACCAAATCATAAGCATTGAAAATTTCAAGCCTCTATCTAAAAGCGTTTTTGAGAAACGCCGCGGACAAAATGACTTTTTTAAAATTTAAAAAATGACGTAACGTTAAAACGGAAGTGACATTTTCAAAGAAACTTCATAAACTTTGAGGTATTATAATTGCACATAATCTCTGAAAGTTTCATGAAAATCGGTTGTAAACTTTTTGAGTTATAAAGATGAAAATGAGTCAGAAAAAAAAATAAAAAGAACTAGAGCAAAGCTCGTTGCAAAGCAACGAGTGGGTCTTCCGTTAATGTCGGAAGTAAAGCTGGAAGTTCCTGTTAGAAGCAGAGCTTTTAAACCAATAACAAGAGTAATTAAAATGAAAAGATAAAAAAATCGAATTATTCCTGGTACGACTTAACAAAATACGAATGATTTTAAGTACGACTTAACAAACACCTTTCCGATTTCAAGAACAAATTAACAAAAAAAATCCGAATTGTTCAAGTACGACTTAACAATTATTTTTGGTACGAGTTAACATTACTTTGAACATTACGCTATTTTTTAAACCAAGGACGCGGAATCAAAATTTCCGGAAAAATCAATTTTTAAACCCCGATATCTCTGTAATGCATCGTCCGATTTTAAAACAGCTTTCAGTGTTTGATTCAGCTAATTAAGCTCTACAAAACACATATTCATTTTTCATTTGATCAGAAAATTCATTTTTTCGAAAAATTTGTTTCACTTCCGGTTTCGACCGGAAGTGACAGATTTTCATTTCCAGCCTTATTACAGAGGTAAATCGACCAAATCATCATCATTGAAATTTTCAAGCCTCTTTCTTAAAGCGTTTTTGAGAAAAGTCCGGGACAAAATGACTTTTTGAAATTTTTAAAAATGACGTCACGTCAAAACGGAGGTGACGTTCTTTATAAAACTTTAACATTTTTGAGGGACGCCAACTTGCAAACATCTCTGAAAATTTCATCAAAATCGGTTAAAAACTTTTTGAGTTATGAAGCAAAAAAGGAGTCAGAAGAAAAGAAAAAGAATAATAATAATAACTAGAGCAAAGCTCGTTGCAAAGCAACGAGTGGGTCTTCCGGTGGTGTCGAAAGTAAAGATAGAAGTTCCTGTAAGAAGCAGAGTACAAACCAACTACAAAGAAAATAAAAAAGATATTTTTAAAAAATCGAATAATTCTTAGTACGACTTAACAATGTTTGAATGATTTCAAGAACGAATTAACAAATACCTTTACAATTTCTAGAACGACTTAATAAAAAAAAGCCCCGAATGTCTTCAAGTACGAATTAACATTTTCCGAATCATTTTAAGTACGAGTTAATTTAACTTCAAACATAACACTATTTTCTTAACCAAGAATGTGGAATCACAATTTCCGGAAAACTCATTTTTGAAATCCCAATATTTTTGTAATGCATCGTCCGATTTAAAACGGATTTCAGTTTTAAATTAAGCTTAATAAAAGCTCCTTTGTTGCTTTATGATTTAACTCAAATTATTGGTCAGAAGAGAGTTATTATAAAAAATTTGAGGGGTTAGCCTCTTTTTCTTGATATCAAATAAAAGGTCTCGCTAATATAAGCATATTTTGTTCTACAAATGTTCACGAATGGTTAACCGTTATCGATATATCTAAACAACTGTATTTAAGGGGCCGACCCTTTAACTCTTTACCGGGGCCACTAACAACAAAATTTATGGTATCATATTGTTCAGAACATTATTTTGTACAACTTTTGTTCTACATTGCTTTTAAAAAAAGTTCTCCTTTTTCAGATATTAATGATCAAAGTTTTGAATTCTGGCCCCTTGAAACCCCTAATTACGTAATATATGACTTAGGTATGATACTGTATAGATAAACAGTTGTACAATGAACATTTTTGCTTCTATAATTAATAACAAATTATTGTTCAGTAAAGAGTTCTTGTAAGAAGATTTAAGACCCCTCTTGACCCCTTATTGGAGGGGCCAGCCCCTTTTTATTGATATCAAATGAAAGGTCTTGCAAATATAAACATATTTTGTTCAACAAGTGTTCACGAAATGTTAACCGTTCTAAGGATATCTTTACAAATGTGTTTTAGGGGCCGGTCCTTTATCTCCTAAATGGGGTCATGAACAGCAAAATTTAAGGTGGCATATTGTACAGAACATTATTTTACGCAACTTTTGTTCTACAATGCTTTTCAAAATATTTCTCCTTTTTCATATATTAATGATCGAAATTTTGAATTTCTGGCCCCTTGAAACCCCTAATTACGTAACATATGACTTAGGTATGGTACTGCATAGATAAACAGCCCAACAATGAACATTTTTGCTTCTATAATTAATAACAAATTATTATTCAGTAAAGAGTTATTGTAAGAAGACTTTACAGCCCACTTGGCCCCTAATTGGAGGGGCCAGCCCCTTTTTCTTGATATTAAACGAAAGCCCGTGTCATTTGAAACATCTTTTGCATTACATGTTTTAACAAAATATTTATACATCAAAAGATATCACAGAAAATGTGCAAAAATTTCGTGAAAAATTTTGGTGCCAATTTTCAGGTTCAGGCGAGCTTTGGGGCCTAAAGCATTTTTCATCATTGGAAGCATGGAGGTACATCTACATACATTCATCTACAATCCCTGAAAATTTCAAGCTTCTATCTTGATTAGTTTCGGAGGAGATGCGTGGACAAAATGACCCTTAAATATTTACAAAATCCTCAATATCTGAAACCGGAAGTGACGTCATCATTTGAAAATTTTATTATATGTAGCGCCGATCATGCTTTATCAATCCTGAAAATTTTGTGCGAATCGGTTGGATAGTTTTTGAGAAATAGCGCTCCAAAAAAGTCAGAAAAAGAAAAAAAAGAATAATAAAGAAAAAGAAACCGTAGAATAACAAGAGGGTCTTCCGTTGGAAACGGAAGACCCTAATAAAAAGAAACAATAGAATAACAAGAGGGTCTTCCGTTGGAAACGGAAGACCCTAATAATAATAACTAGAGCAAAGCTCGTTGCAAAGCAACGAGTGGGTCTTCCTTTAATGTCAGAAGTAAAGCTGGAAGTTCCTGTAAGAAGCAGAGCTCTTAAACCAAGAACAAGAGTAATAAAAAGAAAAAGATGAAAAAAATCGAATTATTCCTGGTACGACTTAACAAAATCCGAATGATTTTAAGTACGAATTAACAAAAACCTTTTTGATTTTAAGAACGACTTAACAAAAAAAATCCGAATGTGTTTAAGTACGACTTAACAATTATTTTTGGTACGAGTTAACTTTACGATTAACATTATGCTATTTTTTAAACCAAGGACGCGGAATAAAAATTTCCGGAAAAATCAACTTTTAAACCCCGATATCTCTGTAATGCATCGTCCGATTTTAAAACGGCTTTCAGTGTTAGATTCAGCTTAAAAGGCTCTACAAAACACATATTCATTTTTGATTTGATCAGAAAATTCATTTTTTCGAAAAATTTGTTTCACTTCCAGTTTCGACCGGAAGTGACAGATTTTCATTTCGAGCCTTATTACAGAGGTAAATCGACCAAATCATAACCAATGAAAATTTCAAGCCTCTATCTTAAAGCGTTTTTGAGAAACGCCGCGGACAAAATGACTTTTTGAATTTTTTAAAAATGACGTAACGTAAAAACGGAAGTGATGTTTTCAAAGAAACTTCACAAACTTTGAGGTATTATAGTTGCACACAACCTCTGAAAATTTCATCAAAATCGGTTGTAAACTTTTTGAGTTATAAAGCCGAAAAGGAGTCAGAAAAAAAAATAAAAAGAATAATAATAACTAGAGCAAAGCTCGTTGCAAAGCAACGAGTGGGTCTTCCGTTAATATCGGAAGTAAAGCCGGAAGTCCCTGTAAGAAGCAGAGCTCTTAAACCAACCAACAACAAGAGTGACTTGAATTAAAAGATGAAAAAATCGAATTTTTCCTGGTACGACTGAACAAAATCCGAATGATTTTAAGTACGAATTAACAAAAACCTTTCTGATTTCAAGAACGACTTGACAAAAAAAATCCGAATGTGTTCAAGCACGACTTAACAATTATTTTTGGTACGAATTAATTTTACTTTGAACATTACGCTATTTTTAAAACCAAGGACGCGGAATCAAAATTTCCGGAAAAATCAATTTTTAAACCCCCATATCTCTGTAATGAATCGTCCGATTTTCAAAGGGATTTCAGATTTGAATTCACCATGGCAAGTTCAATCAGACTGTAGTATTGTCTTATTTTGTTCAAAAAAAAGAAAATTTCCAAAAATTGGAACTGCTTCCAGTTTGGAGCAAAATTGATGAACAAAATTTTAAACCCCCCAGTACATTAGAGAATTGATACACCTATCATCAGTAAAAATTTTAAAGCGATATCTTTAAAGTTTACGGAGATTTCTTCCGGACAAAATCACTTTTTTAAAATTTAAAAATGGCCGCCAAATTCGAACGGAAGTGACGTAAATCCTGAAACTTTAACATCTTTGACGCACGGTAACTTTACAAAAGCTCTGAAAATTTCATTGAAATCGGATGAAAACTTTTTGAGATATAAAGCCGAGAAGGAGTCAGAAAAAAATAAAAAATAAAATAATAATAAAAAGAAACCGAAGAAAAACAAGAGGGTCTTCCGTTGGAAACGGAAGACCCTAACTAGAGCAAAGCTCGTTGCAAAGCAACGAGTGGGTCTTCCGTTAATGTCGGAAGCAAAGCTGGAAGTTCCTGTCAGAAGCAGAGCTCTTAAACCAATAACAAGAGAAACAAAAATAAAAAGATGAAAAAAATCGAATTATTCCTGGTACGACTTAACATAATTAACAAAAACCTTTCCGATTTTAAGAACGACTTAACAAAAAAAATCAGAATGTTTTTAAGTACGACTTAGCAATTATTTTTGGTACGAGTTAATTTTACTTTGAACATTACGCTATTTTTTAAACCAAGGACGCGGAAAGAAAATTTCTGGAAAAATCAATTTTTAAACCCCGATATCTCTATAATGCATCTTCCGATTTTCAAACGGATTTCAGTTTCGTATTCAGCATGACCAACTCTACAAACCTCATAAACATTTGAAATTGAAACGAAAAATTCGAAAATTCGAAAATTTTAAAATACTTCCGGTTTGGACCGGAAGTGTCGGAAACTAAATTCCAGCCTTATGTCCAAATAAAAACGATCAATGCTTCAACACAGAAAATTCCAAGTCTCTATCTTCAAGCGTTTTTGAAAAACGCCCTGGACAAAATCCCTTTTTTAAAAATTAAAAATTGACGTAACTTAAAAACGGAAGTGACGTTGTAGTTAAAAATTTAATATCTTTGAGGCACAATAATGTTACATAATCCCTGGAAGTTTCATGTAAATCTGTTGAAAACTGTTTGAGATATTAAGCTTTAAAAAAGTCAGAAAAATAAAGAAAAAGAAAAATAATAATAACTAGAGCAAAGCTCGTTGCAAAGCAACGAGTGGGTCTTCCGTTAATGTCGGAAGTAAAGCTGGAAGTTCCTGTAAGAAGCAGAGCTCTTAAACCAATAACAAGAGTAACTAAAATGAAAAGGTAAAAAAATCGAATTATTCCTGGTATGACTTACCAAAATACGAATGATTTTAAGTACGACTTAACAAACACCTTTCCGATTTCAAGAACAACTTAACAAAAAAAATCCGAATTGTTCAAGTACGACTTAACAATTATTTTTGGTACGAGTTAACTTTACGATAAACATTATGCTATTTTTTAAACCAAGGACGCGGAATCAAAATTTCCGGAAAAATCAATTTTTAAACCCCGATATCTCTGTAATGCATCGTCCGATTTTAAAACGGCTTTCAGTGTTAGATTCAGCTTAATAAGCTCTACAAAACACATATTCATTTTTCATTTGATCAGAAAATTCATTTTTTCGAAAAATTTGTTTCACTTCCGGTTTCGACCGGAAGTGACAGATTTTCATTTCCAGCCTTATTACAGAGGTAAATTGACCAAATAATCACCATTGAAATTTTCAAGCCTCTTTCTTAAAGCTTTTTTGAGAAAAGTCCGGGACAAAATGACTTTTTGAAATTTTTAAAAATGACGTCACGTCAAAACGGAGGTGACGTTCTTTTTAAAACTTTAACATTTTTGAGGGACGCCAACTTGCAAACATCTCTGAAAATTTCATCAAAATCGGTTAAAGACTTTTTGAGTTATGAAGCCAAAAAGGAGTCAGAAGAAAAGAAAAAGAATAATAATAATAATAATAAAAAGAAACAATAGAATAACAAGAGGGTCTTCCGTTGAAAACGGAAGACCCTAATAACTAGAGCAAAGCTCGTTGCAAAGCAACGAGTGGGTCTTCCGTTAATATCGGAAGTAAAGCTGGAAGTTCCTGTATGAAGCAGAGCCCTTAAACCAATAACAAGAGTAACTAAAATAAAAAGATGAAAAAAATCGAATAATTCCTGGTACGACTTAACAAAATACGAATGATTTTACGTACGACTTAACAAAAACCTTTCTGATTTCAAGAACGACTTAACAAAAAAATCCGAATGTGTTCAAGTACGACTTAGCGATTATTTTTGGTACGAGTTAATTTTACTTTGAACATTACGCTATTTTTTAAACCAAGGACGCGGAATCAAAATTTCCGGAAAAATCAATTTTTAACCCCCGATATCTCTGTAATGCATCGTCCGATTTTCAAACGGATTTCAGATTCGTGTTCAGCATAACAAACTCTACAAACCTCGTAAACATTTTAAATTAAAACGAAAAATTCGAAAATTCGAAAATTTTAAAACACTTCCGGTTTAGACCGGAAGTGACGGAAACTAATTTCCAGTCTTATGTCCAAATAAAAACGATCATTGCTTCAACACAGAAAATTCCAAGTCTTTATCTTGAACCGTTTTTGAAAAACGCCCTGGACAAAATTACTTTTTTAAAATTTAAAAATTGACGTAACGTAAAAACGGAAGTGACGTTGTAGTTGAAAATTTTAAAACTTTGAGGCACAATAATGCTTCATAATCCCTGAAAGTTTCATGTAAATCTGTTGAAAACTTTTTGAGATATTAAGCTTTGAAAAAGTCAGAAAAATAAAGAAAAAGAAAAATAATAATAACTAGACACGATCTCGTTGCGAGCAACGAGGAGGTCTTCCGTCCGATTTTTAGGAGGTGATACGACGCCATCGACTCCAGTTTTCGATGACAAAACATGATCTGGAAACAGGAGTTGACCACTAATGCTTTCCTGTAATGTTTTTTTTATAAGTTCTCTTAAGTTGCTTTTTTAATTACTGGCATTTCCTCCAATTTAGATAGAATAGATAATTTTTTTTACCTCTGGCCCCTAAAATCCCTCGCTAGGTAGCGCAAGAAAAAATCCTTATATTGTTAGGATATATGAACGTATACCTAATTTTGCTTTAATGACCTATTACAAGACATGACTCAGTAAATAACTATATAGATAAGAGACTTTAGGTCCATCTTGATCCCGAATTTAGGGAGACAGTCCCTTTTTCTTAATACATTGTATCAAATGAAAGGTCGTCTAATTTTAAACACATTTTGTTCAACAAGTGTTAAGAAATTCATTATCGTTCCTGAGATATATGCGAAAGAAAGTTTTTGGGACCGATCCCTTATCTCCTTATAAGGGCCGTTTAACGACATTTTTTAAGGTTAAATATTGTTTTGTGCATCTTTGCTTCTATACTGCATTTCCAAAGATTTTTCCTTTCTGATATATGGGTAATTAAATTTTTCGGCCATTTGACCTCTGAAAACCTCTAATTATGTACTGCATGGTAAAATCATTGCATTGCCTGGATACGTAACTTTAAGATAACATATCTGCTTTTATGATCTTTCAAAAAATATCTCTCAGTAAAGACTTAACAGCCCCTTTGGTCCCCTGCTGTGAGAGGCAAGCCATCTTTTTTTGATATCGAATGAAAGATCAAATATCAAATGATATATGGGTGATCAAATTTTGGGCGTTAGACCCCTAGAAACCTAATTACGTAACACATGATAAAATCAATAGATTCCTTGGATATATAGCAGTTGAGATCGACTCAAAATTTGAAATTTTGTTTAACGTGATTTTGAATGACAACAGTTGTGAATGGAACTGGAGATCATTTTGGAGAGTAAAAAGGTAATGAAAATAATTCATGCACATGATTATGCATATGACTAATAAAGCGTCTTACACATGTAAATCTAAATGTTAAAGCTGCTTGGTCCGATTTTCATTAAAACAATTGTACGCTTTCAAACGATGGTTATGCTAAGTATGTGTGCAAAGTAATATACGTTGCAGTAGTTTTCCCGGTCAATTAAGCCATATTTCAATGAAAAATAGTGTACATGTTGAAACTCGTTGGATCCGGATATTGTGTATTCCGGCATGCTGTATAATCCGGCGACATTATTCAACCCCTTGACATTTTCCTAACATATTTGTTTAAAAAGTGTTGTGCAATCCAGATCCTGTCTATTCTGTACACCGCCGCGATGAAAAAAAAAACCCCGACTGCTTATAATTAGTAAGAGTTATTTCCCGTAGTCCGGCCACTTATCGATCGATCGGCCTTCTGCGAGATACTTAATTCTCAATTATCGACCAATTTTTCTGTCGTTGCTGTCGATTTAAACAACTGTGAATATAGATGCAAAGTAGCAACTTATTTCAGTTTATACCGTTAAGTCTTTTTGTAAATAAATACGCATTTTTTCCCATAATTAGATTATAAGTTCACCCCATTTTTGTTTCAGGCCGTGATTCAGAAAACCGCGGGAGTAAGACTGCCGATATCGTTTGTCATCCCCTCAGTATACCTCGAAACGTTATAATTTCAAATCAGGCACCAAACAATGAGGAGAAATGGAAATATTCGGCGGATCTAAATGTTAAAATATTATCATGATAAAATTTTGTATTTATGGCAAATGTAGATTTTAATTATTATTTTTTTCTTCTACAAAATATAATCGCACTTGTATTTTGTATCCATAACTTTTAAACTCCTTTTAGCCAAATTTGTCAAATATCATGGTCGTTTCACCCTTTTGTTGCAAACCAAGCTGAAATGTTCAATCGATGCGCTGTTGAACGAAAGACTCGGCTACAGAAACTTACTGCATGGGTCGTCTAAAAATATTAATTTCAATGATAAATTTAGAAACTTTTAGATTTCACAATGTGTAATTTTGGTTACATTACATGAAAATTGACATTTCTTGCACATATAATTTGCACAAAATAACTTAAATGTTATTCATGCAACCAGTGTTTGAAATTTTAGACCGCTCTTGATAGATATATTTGAGAAAGAAATTTTAGGGGTTTTCTTATCGGGGCCGTGTAAAAAAAAATTGAGCCATTTCCGAGAAAATGCGTGCACAAAAATCGTTAATAAAAGAAAAGAATGTCGGAAACGCAGGCTCTTAACAAGGGGACGGGTAGTGCTTTAAAATTCCTATTTACATGTATTTAACTTACTTTGTAAAATTATCAATCATAGGCATCGGGTAACTGCTATTGCTGAATTGGCAAATTTGATTTGCTTATTGACTCCATAACCTCTACAATTTCGCTTTTATAAAATACATATAATCATGTATTCCAATCAGGTGTTGTACTTTACAGAACGGTCTTTATGCGATCGCCGAGCGCTTCTTTTAAGGAAGAAGAGTCCTAATCAGACAGAAAATACAAAATAAAGCATACAGACGTTTTATTAAAGTATATATAATTTATGTATTAAATATTAACGGGTGCCTGAATATACAAAGCCCATTTGATTTGAAAATTCCCTTTATCTACTAAGAAGTATTTTTAATCATGTGATTGTCCTCTACTCGATCTTAAACTGTCCGAATCCAATCAAAACTTTTACTCATCGAATGTACATAAACTTTTTTTAAAACTCGCATATTCTTTCAGAATAAAATTTCAATAACAAACAATAAAATATAATTAATAAAAGAATAAAATTAGCAATGAATATTCTTTTTTATGAATCAGACTACCATTGAAAAAAGGTTAAACGAATAGTGTGACCCTTAGTCTTTTACGGCCTGAATATAAAAAAACCCTTCAACTTATCTTATCGGGGCCGTGTAACAAAATTTGAGCAACTTGTATCGTGCCCGCACCTACCGCAAGCATGTTACATTGCCTTATCTCGAACGCTTTTTAAATATATATCATCTTTTGCTCTCTCTCTCTCTCTCTCTCTCTCTCTCTCTCTCTCTCTCTCTCTCTCTCTCTGAAATAGACACAGGTGAATGTATTTACGTTTCAACTAGTACGACTGTAAAACATTGTATAATATTCATTGATTGCATTTGATTTTACTTTACGCACTTTGATTTAAATCAATGGTTTGATGCATCGTTAACCAATATAATTGAAAATAAAAATAATTTAACAAAGAATGAATGAACATTCAATTGTGTGATAACGTATATACACGAGAAGCATGTGTCCGAGACTACAGCAAATCGGCTGTCCACTAGCGCGGCATCTCCTCGGCCCGTGCTATGTAAATGTATACCCAACGTGGTGGGTTTGACATGTTTGCAGTCTGATAACTGAATTTCATTTTCCAACAATAATACTATTTCATGACATAGACAAAATCACAAAGAATGCCTTATTTCAATGACAGTCATACTATTTTTTTTTCAATTACGATACAAAAACAGCATTACTTCGTAGGTAATGGTATGATCGTTTTTCTTTTACTCTTTAATATCGTTAAAATCGGAATTCTTTGTGTTTTTGCATCTACATGAATAAAGCCATGTGTGCATTACAACAAGGCGCAAATCTTGTGTATTGGATAACGGTAGACCGCTCGCTTTTAAGTCCAGCCGCGACCTATTTCCTCGGCCGCGGGCAAGGGATCGGATACGTATAATTGTTTACATACATGCAGCTCGAAATCCAGCTAGATTTTAAATGCGACTCAAATGCATGGATTGCATAGAAGCAATTCTTTTATCCATAATGTGTTTCCCTAGAATAGAATTAAACTGTTTACACACTTTCCGCATGTAACCTTGTACACTTTATATGGTAGTAGGTAAAAGTGTAATCTCTTTTATTTACTCACTTTATATGGTATACGTAGTAGGTAAAAGTGTAACATTTTTTATTTATTATAAAATCGGAGTTTTTGTGTTTGAAGCTACATAAATAAACACGTGTGTGCATTACAGCAAGACGCCAATATTGTGTATTAGATAACGGCAGACCGCTCGCTAGTCCAGCCGCGACCTATTTCCTCGGCCGCGGGCAAGGGTGTTCACATACGCAGCTCCGAATCCAGCTAGATTTTAAAAGGGACTCAAAAGCATTGCAAAGAATGAGTTCTTTTATCAATAATGTGTTTCACTAGAAAATAATGTAAATGTTTAAACACTTTCCGTATGTAAACTGGTGCCCTTTATGTCAGTTATACGCACAAACACCCCGTTTATTTGCCAAATAAAACACTAATACATGGTAACAAGTCTAGCTTTTTACACTCATATTACGCAATACCCGAACAAAACATTAATGTCACGATATTAATAAGATCATAATGAACAACTTTTGCAGCGACAGCCATATCAAAATCTTAACCACGTTTGAGTTATAAAGCGATAACTTTTAAGAACTCTAGGTCCCTAACTTGAGGGGCCAGCTCCTTTTTCTTGATGTCAAATGAAAGCTCTTTTAAACATAAATCTTTTCTGTTCTACATGTTTTAACAAAATATTTCCGGGAAAAAAGATAAACTAAGAAAACCATGCAAAATCACAACGCTTTTTTTATCTCATTTTTTGAGCCCTACCGAACATCGGCGCTTTTTGCGCTGAAATATTATAAATGCCCTATTACATATCTACAATCTTTCATCTATCATACCTGAAATTTTGAACTCAATATCTTTTTTAGTTTATGAGAACCTTCGTGGACAAGCCGACCCTCCAAAAATCATTAAATCTTTAATATCTCAAAACCGGAAGTGACGTCATCATTAAAAAAAAATTGCAATAAGGTTCAGAGCAATATCTATCAGATCTAAAAGTTTCATGTAAATCGGCCGAGTAGTTTTTGAGAAATCGCGTACACAAAATACGTAAGAAAAAAAATAATAGGGAAAAAGAAACCGAACGAAAACAATAAGGTCTTCCGTTGGAAAACGGAAGACCTTAATGAAAAAGAAACAATAGAATAACAAGAGGGTCTTCCGTTGAAAACGGAAGACCCTAAAAAGAAACAATAGAATAACAAGAGGGTCTTCCGTTGGAAACGGAAGACCCTAATAATAGAAAGAAACCGAAGAATAACAAGAGGGTCTTCCGTTGAAAACGGAAGACCCTAATAATAGAAAGAAACCGAAGAATAACAAGAGGGTCTTCCGTTGAGAACGGAAGACCCTAAAAAATAAGAATAATCTTAACCAGCACAATAATAGAAAGGTCTTCCGTTGGAAACGGAAGACCTTAAATATCAAAATGAATATACATTTCACTTTTAAATATTTGCACTAGGTGTATGGGCTTTGAGCAAAGAAGCTCTGATGAACTCTTTAACCAGCATTGAAACATTTTAAAACACTACTTTGACGTGAACTATTGTCAATGTAATCATTGTAATGCTATCTTACAGACAACAGAAAACTGTCAAAATTACCAGCAGAAGACCATTCAGCAAGTCAAAAACTTGATGTTCTAACTGCAAGGAGCTGTTTGTTTTCTGCTAATAGGTTCATTAATACAGACTTTTAAGCTACACCATCCTGTGTTGCATGGAGGTGTTTGTTTTTCAATGAATGCATTGTAGGTGTATTGATTTAAGGAATAAATAATCATTCTTCAAGTATTATAAGTTAATATTTGCATTTCCATTGTTCTTTCCCACTGTAAGCCCATACGGAGGAGCTGCAATTATTTCTCTATAATCGCAATTGCTCTGTCAGAATACTATGACGTCATAAAGGTGTAACGTTAAATATACTTTTCCATGACGTTATAGATTTAAACCACTATACGATACATCATGTGTTTTTCTCAAACTCCATTAAAATTGACGTATTTACATGTAATATTAAAACATGTTCTTGATAACATTTTAAAGGAATTACTGTTATAACATATCACTGATTCTGTTAACAAATCTATGTGAATTAAAAAGATACATTACAGTCTGAATGTTTACTTTTGATGTAATAGCTAAATGTCAAGGTCTAGGCTAATACAGGGTATTTGCGAGTGGTAAAATGCAAATATAAGTAATAAACAACGATTATTTAGTGAACATGGCGTTATGAATAGCAACTGCTCTGCTGGCATATTTTCCATGATGCGCTAGCGCGCATCATGGAATATGCCAACAGAGCAATTGCTATTCATAACACCATGTTCACTAAATAACGTTGTTTATTTCTTAAATAATTTTGGTCGGGGGCATGGTCAAATTCAATAAAACCCGAAGGGCTTTATAATAGATTTGATTATGCCCCGACCAAAATATGATTATATTCAAATAATGATTCCTTAGTACATGTACTTACATGTATATTATATAATATTCAGCAATTTTACAAATGTACATGATGTATGTTTGAATATTAGAATATTGACATACTAATATGTGATTTTCATTTCTTTTAAATATATATACAAAGCCTGCTTGTGCCCCAACAATACATCATTTGAATTTATTGGACTGTTAATTTTTTAAAATCAATTTGTAGTGTTATCACACACAAAGACACTAAAAAAAACTAGTGAAAGAAACTGTTTACTAATAACATGAAAAAAGGTGAAATACTAACTTGGAAGCCACTTCATCGTGTACAGCAGCTACCGCCTCCCTCACCGGTTTGGTCACCACTTTCCCCACCGTCACACAGGCCTGGGTTTGTAGGTCATCGGCCGTTTTAAGTCTTTTCCCGTAATAGTCCTTAACCGAGTCATGCACTTGGGTTCCCTCCATACTGGTTTCTCAAATCTGAATGAATTACTTCAGCATTTAATCATTATTGTTTGAAAAATCTTATAACTGTAATGGTGTTGGTGTTCATGTTATTATCATATCTATAGTTCTTACTTCAAATTACTTACTGTGTTAATGACTAAATATTTTTTTGTACTTGCAAATTTCCTGAGTTAAGTATATAAAAATGATCTCCTAGAGCTGCTCCATACGAAAAAAAAAACCGAAGAAAATCGAGGTGACCTTCATGTGCATCGACATGCAGTTGACCTAATTTTAAAGGTGCAAGTTTTAGAACAAGTAAATTGATCAACATAGAACAGCTCTAGAATTTAAAAGAACGATTGTTTTGCCAATTTTTTGTTAATTTTTATCATTTATTTTTTGTTGTTGTTGTAAAATTAAGACTGTTATGTAGTTTTGAGTCATTCAACTCAATAAATCTTCCCTGAGTTCTTCCGTGCTTGCAAGATTTATGTAAACCAAACAGCTGTCACAGGTATGGATAAATATTGGCAAATTATTCCACATATGTATGCATATATATAGCAGATATGCATAAAATCATTGGATAAAACTTCTTTCAACTAACCTAAGTCTTTCTGAATAATAAACACGATATGATTTTTGGTTAAACAACTTACCAGAAGTTACCTGAAGAGTGCACCAATCATCAAAGTGAAAGTAGCATGATAGTCATAGTCAGATATACGCTTATCATTATTCAGAACTCACATCACTCTGACTAAAACGTTTTGGTGATTATGCACGCGGAAGTGAAAAAGATGAGACGTGTTTGACAACACATGGATTAGCCATCCAGTGTCGCTACTTAATTAGACACAAAGTTCTATATATTGACTGGACTTATCAATGATGATTTAGTACTCAGTCGAGCGGATCGTTATTTTCTCTCAGTAGTGTACGCGTAAGTAAAAATTTCTTTTTTGATAATTTTTAATCTCCATATGGAAGGGTTATAAACTTTGAACTACAACGAACTTGTAAAGTTTTGTAATATACAGATATAAGTATCAAAGGTTAAATGTTCAACCATTGCTCATGTTTCGTATGAAACTTGCTGTTACTGATTTGATTTGTATATTAAATTATTAATTAATAAATGCTCATGTTGATAGAATTAGTACATTTACTACTTATTATTACAAATGTAATTTTTGAACATCATAATTACTTACATCACAGTAGAGTCTATCAATGGTTTTGGATTTTTTTAAAATAATCTATCAAAAGCTTTTACATGTTAAATAGATATTGATAGTATTCATTTACTTATTAAGGATGACCCATGACAATTAACAGGACCTGATTAAAACATTATTAAAAAGTATACATCTATAAGATTCAGTGTTAATTGTCTTATGTATTGAAGAACATTGCATTGAGAAAATGAAACTCTATATGACCTTTATTGATAAGCATACCATTGATCAAAAATGTGATTTTTTTGTCAAATATGTAAATATGATAAAATGCAAAAAAAAAAAATGCACATTTTGATGTCATGAAATCATGCATTACATGATGGCCCAAGGGGATATACATTAAAACAGGCTGTATTTAGTCAGGATTTCAGTTTTCTGTCACCACCTATTGATTTAACAATTGACAGGAAAGCTTCAACACTTGATTAACATCTGTTTGCTAGCTCAAGGGAAATGTGAAACAAATAAGCTGGTATTAAAAGCAGAGAAGTGAAAGTTGTAAGACTAGTTTATATCTGATTAGCTTGAGAGGCTTAATTCATTCATCCAGGAAGACAGACATTAGTTGACGAAGAGAAATTTTGGTAATATATGTATTCTAGTGCTGTATTTTTGTGTGTAATTGATAAAGGTTCATATAGCTAGCTACTTTGCTTATTATTTTTTTCAGAAGTGAAACGTACTTTTGTACTTTTATATTCTTCAAACTCTTTCAATATTTATTCAATGCAATTAACAAATTAATGTTTTCTTTTCAGCTGCTTTTATACAAAGATTCTGAATTGAATTTTTAAAAGAGCTCATAATGATCATTTCATTTTATAGAGAAAAAAAGCACCTACCATGACATCCACAAAGACGCAGAATGGTAAAAGCGCCCCCTCTGATGCGGAGAGGGGCGCTAACCGCACCCTGTACGTGGTTTTCCTGTCGTTGGTCATTGACCTGCTGGGGTTCACCCTCATCCTTCCTCTCCTACCCTCCATACTGGACTACTATGGAACTAAACAGGTCAGGCACAGCAACACCAATCATTTATCAAATTGTAGTCTAGCTACAGTGCTGACCAGACTCAACTTTAATAACACCAGAGCAGACCCCAACTAAACCCGGGTTTACTTTCAGGGTTTACTTGGGATCTGCTTTTTAAAAATTTGTGTTCACTCCAGTTTTACTTTGGGTTTACTCAGGGTTTGCTTTTGGGGTCCCCTTTATTCACTAAAGTGTGAAGCAGACCCTTCTTTTATCTTACCATCTTAACACCTTTAAGCCCTGCCCCTTGTATATTCCAAATACACATGTAGAATCTGCTTTCATGAGTCTACTTTTGATCGCGGTTTACTCTCTGTGTCTTCTCTACGTTTACTTTGAGTTTACTCTGTGTTTACTCAGTAACACTGTGATCTTTTGATTGTAATGTAATTTTACAGCTTTTCAGTAACACTGTGATCTTTTGATTTTAATGTAGTCTACAGCATTTCAGTAACTCTGTGATCTTTTGATTGACAGGACACTTTGTACCAATCCATCAAGGACTCAGTGACTGGCTTCAGGGAGCTGGTTGGGGCACCTGACACCCCCCGGTGGAACTCGGTCCTTTTCGGGGGTAAGTCACAATTAGCTCATTTATACATACAATTTTGTTTTTAAAGTACAGTGATTTTGCTTTAAAAAATCCAAATTGATATATATTTGACATGCATATACATTTTTAGTTTACTATGATGGAATCATTTTCATGAGACATTATAAGAGTCACTCATTGCAGTTAGAGTTATTGTTCTTATCAGAGGGTTGTTGTACCTTAAAATCACAGAGTCAGCTATGGAGTTCTCAGTAGCTGTGAATAAGAATCGGTGTAATAAGGGAGTTGGGATAAAGCCATATATGATCAGATTTTGTAGAGCAGTCAATCATATTCTTACTTATTGTATGTTACCTATATAATTAATTTTCACTATATCTATTCCCAACCATATAAATTTCAATAATTCCCCCCAACTTAAATCCTTCATTTAAATTTCTCGCTACATGTAACGGTATGTATCAAAACTGGTTTAAAGTTAATCAATACAATCTATGTAGCGAGTGTGACATTGATTGATGAATTAATGAAGTACGACATACCAATTGATTCAAGGAGATCACTTTCATTGATTTTTTGTACATTAGTGTTTTATCTGATGAATTTTAGCATTAATCTTTATATCAAATAAAGAAGCATTTTAATATTAAAGATACCTGCATAACCGTACTAACGGTATCTGATGTGGCATCTGGAATGCTCTGTGGATTGTAGTTTGGTGTATCCACATTTTGAAAACATATGAATTAAAACACACGTATCTCCATGTTTTTGAAAATAACTTTTGAATTTTATTTAATCTTATAGCCCTCATTTTCTCTTTCATTTTGATTATTCCTTGATAGTTCTTCTAAAATGTAATGCACACTGTGTTATGCACAAAGCACATTACAAAAATGTTATTTATCATAAGTTGGCTTAATATGCCATATGAACGCCGACGTAATATTAAACACAATCTCTCTACAGGAGTGATTGGGTCCCTTTTCTCCATGTTGCAGTTTTTAGCCTCACCTATCATGGGAGCTGCGTCAGATGTCTATGGAAGAAAACCCGTCCTTGTCATTTCCATGGTGAAAATTCATGATGATAATTTGATAAATGTACAGTGTATAAATACGATATAAATTTTTTCAATATGTTAAAAAATTTAACTCATTTTTACTGTGATTAATTTTTTTCTACATATGCACTGTACTGCTAAATTCCTATGATTTAAACAATTAGTCATGTCTTATTTCCAAGAAATATATGGTTTATTTCTATTTAATACAGAGTTGAACATATTAGATTTTTCCTTTGATCGAATTATGATTTTCATTATGATTTTTGTGTACACAGATAGGAGTGGCTGCTTCCTATGCCCTGTGGGCCGTCTCTCACAACTTCACCCTGTTTGTCATCGCCCGCATTATTGGGGGGCTCAGTAAGGGGAATGTCAGTATATCTACCGCGGTCATAGCTGACATATTCCCCCCGGAGAAAAGAGGAAAAGGCATGGTAAGATGTTACAAACATCTTATTCCTTTAAATATTTATGTTAGTGTTTCTAAAACTATTGGTAATTGTATGTGCAGTTGATCAACATTAGTACTTACAATGAAGGTAACATTTTACTATTGCCATCAATACAGCTGATAAATTCATAGTGTTAATTTTTATTGTTAAATTTTCTGTTCTAAGAACTGACATAAAAAAGTCATGGACATATTATAATATATTAAGATTTTGTTCTTACTTCATGTACCTACTTGTCCAATGTTTTTTCATGAAGGGGGTGGTTTTTGATATTTCAATAATAATGAAACAATTCCACTATTTTCTGTATTTCTATATTTCTATATTTACACATTCTTGGGAGTTGATTTTAATCAACTCTCCTATGCAGTTACTCAGGCAAACCGAAAGTGAAACAGTGTTTGGACCTAAGCACAAATCAACACCGCTGACAACATTTAGTTCTAATCAATAAATTCGATGTAAGGCCAGCATTTTTTTATTTTTAGATTTACGAAATATTTTTCAAATTATTTGGGTAGGAGGAGGGAAAAAAAATAAAAATAAAATTGAAAAATTTGTCCGTCGAGAAAAAAAATAAAAATAAAACAATTTTTCAACAATATTTTTTTTATTTTTAAAATAAGAACACATGTCCAGGAGCTGCCATTTTTTAAATATATAAGTAATTTTGGTTGTTGATGATGTTCTTATCATAACATATTTTATCCATGGGCACTGAAAATTTGTGTTAATATATTGTATATGCATGTATAAAAACGAAGGGGTTTTTTTTTTTATATATACAAGTACATATGGTACATATACATTAAAACCAAAAAAATTAAGGGAGTTTTCACTTCTTCCTTGCAGAAAAATAGGAAGAAGTTTGAGAAATCATTTATTTGATTAAGTTAACAATGCTATTCACAAATATTGTTACTGAAAATAAATTGGATTAGAAGCATGTCCATAAATGTCAGTAAAAAATCAAACAAGTTTTTATATTTAAAAAAGACGAACTAATTTTTAAAAATTTATTTATTTATGTAATTATACCTTTAATAAAGGAAATGTTTCGTTATTTTGTTAGCTTAATGACAAATAAAATCATTCTCTTTCCTTCAGTCATAAGACTCCTGTGTTCAGTGTGTTTAGGGTAATTAGTCCAACCCTATGACCCACTTACAACCGTTATGTAGAGGATCTATTTCCAAACTGTTAAATTATGATTATTTTAGAATGTATTTTGCAAAAATGTTTTTTAAATAAGTATCTTATCATTTTCTTGCCAAGGAGATTTTTTATTTTTAATTTACGGAATTGTGATAGAAAAAGACTTCAACTTCTCTATCTTGAGGAAATTCTGGCTAAGTTGCCGATCACAAAACTTAAAAGGGTCGTAAATTGTAGGGTTGGACGAAAGCAAACAGGAGGAGGCCCAATGGTGTTTTTTATTTGTGTGACTTCTAGTGCCTGTGACTTGATCGGAAAGAACTTGGTCTTTTTAATCAATGCATGAACAACAATAATTCAGACTACACATAGGCTACGTGATTGCATCAACATTATTTTTATTTTTACCAGAAAGGAAATTTCGGGTCGGAGGAAAAAATAAAATTAATAGCTAGTTTAGGTCCTTTTATTTTTATTTGAACTTTTAAAAAAATAGGGTCGGCGGGTTTGTAAATCGAAATTTCAAAAAATGCTGGCCTAATGAGTTCTTAAGCATTGTTCTTCAAGGAAACTCATTTATAGATACCTTGTAGATAGTCAGATTTTAACTGGTACAAACAATTTAGATATTTTTTGAAGTCATACATTTTTTGTATTCCTACGCCAGAGTTCAATATAGTCTCGTTCAACCAGACACTCGGCTGTCTCCGTAAATCTCCGACAAGCATAGAGTCTCTCTTGCTTGTCGGAGATTAACGGATACAGTTGAGAGTCTGGTTGAACGAGAGTAGAGTTCAATTTTGTTTGGATCCATACAATTTCTCATAAGTATTTCGATTACTAATACGAAGTTTGATGGAATAATTCTTTGAATATTACACAACATGATTGATATTGGATTTTCACGAAATTCCTGTAGCATTCATATTATAAAACTGTGCGTAATTCAAATACTTATAGGAATTTACTTGCCATGCAAAATAACATATCGTTGATATTAGAATAAATAACAATCGATAGAATCAACTCCTGTCAGTACTTCAGTACTTTGATTTATTTCAGGCCTTTGTGGGCGTGGCTTTCTCTGTCGGATTTGTCTTTGGACCAATCATTGGGGCCGTTTTCTCCCGCTACGCCCGGGACCAGCAGGAAGTCTTCTACACGGTCCCTGCCCTGTTTGCTCTCGCTCTCGCTGTGATAGATATTATTTTTGTTCTCATGTTCTTCAAAGAAACGCTGCCAGAAAATAAACGGGTAAATAATTTTGGATTTGATTGAAAAAATTGCTAATGTTTGTATTAGTGTTGCATTTTCAATGTCATTGGGAGTTGTGCTACCGATTGCTAAACATTAAAAAGTAACATTAATTCCCATCCCCATAAAAAAAGATACTGGTATTTACAAAATGTTCCAATTAACCTTTTTGAGATGGTCCCCGTGTTGTAGGCAAAGTCCATTTCCTCTGGCTGGCAGAATACCTCCCACCTCATCAACCCGGTGTCCCTCTTCAGGTTCTCCTCAGTCACAAACACGGCCGCAAGAGGTGAGATAGGCAAAATAGTTATTGAATCAAGTCAATGTACTTTCCAGTAAATACTTATCTGAAGTAATGCACCAATTATATTATGATGAAATTCATTTTCTCCTGCATTAAGGTAGAATTCTCAAATATAAAATCTTATAGCCATTTTGATAAAGTTATTATTTTATGCTTTAGTTTTTCTGTTTCTTTTCAGATAACTATTTTGATAAAGTTATTATTTGATGCATAAGTTTTTATGTTTCTTTTTAGATTTGTCTGCCATGCAGAAGATTGGAGCTGTGTATTTCCTCTATCTTCTGCTGTACTCAGGACTCGAGTTCACCTTGACCTTCCTCACTCACAACAGGCTCAACTATGACAGGTAAAATGTCTTCTCTGTACAACTTCTTTTGCTAGAATTATATGTATCTTCTTCCCATTATTCATCATCATCATCTTCTTCTTCTTCTTCTTCTTCTTCTTCTGTCACTGTAGACATCTGCATTTTATTGCATGATTTCAAGTCTTCTGTCTTAATTATTATCTTCACTTTCTTTTTCTTGGACCAAAAACAATGTTATCGCATTACTTGAATAAGCTTTTATTTTATGTAACAGTAGTTATAATTATGGTGGCTTTTCTTATTTTTCATCCAGCATGCAGCAAGGAAAGATGTTTTTCTTCCTGGGAACAATTATGGCCCTTGTGCAGGGTAAGTAAAGATTTTTCTGCATTTGTCAAAAATAGGTGAACAAAACTGTAATTATGCTAAAGATTAAAAGATCACCTGGTAAAAAAAAATTCTATCATCTAATATAATCATGTATAAACCAAGTGCATATGTCTCTCTATATTTGCTTTTTATGAGTTAAAAATTGATTAAGATCCAAAAATAGCAACATTTTATAGATTCAAAATAGAAATTTTAATACATTTCTACATTTTTTAAGTAAAAAGTGATTAAGATCTAAAAGCAGCAAGATTGTATAGCCTCAAAGTAGAGGTTTTAATACATGTTCAATAGTTGTCATTATCAATCAATATTGAAATGAGATATTTATACCCCCGCTCCGAAGGAGAGGGGGTATACTGTTTTACCCTTGTGTGTCTGTCTGTCCGTCCGTCCGTCTGTCTGTCTGTCTGTCTGTCCGTCCGTCTGTCTGTCCGTCCGTAACAAAAATTTCCGTCGCATTTATCTCAGCAACTATTTATCGCAGATGCTTGAAATTTTAACACAGTGTTTGTTAAGGCATGCCATATCGTGGGATATATTTTTGTACCAATCGGACGCCAACTTCCTGTTAAATGACGACTTTGCTTATTTTTTAACCAAAATTTTCAAACAAATTTTCGTCAAAGAATTCTCAGCAACTGTTTATCGCAGATGCTTGAAATTTTTACACAGTATTTGTATAGGCATGCCATATGGTGGGATATATTTTTGTACCAATCAGACGTCAACTTCCTGTTAAATGACGACTTTGCTTATTTTTTAACCAAAATTTTCAAACAAATTTTCGTCAAAGATTTCTCAGCAACTGTTTATCGCAAATGCTTGAAATTTTTACACAGTATTTGTATAGGCATGCCATATGGTGGGATATATTTTTGTACCAATCAGACGTCAACTTCCTGTTAAATGACGACTTTGCTTATTTTTTAACCAAAATTTTCAAACAAATTTTCGTCAAAGATTTCTCAGCAAATATTTATTGCAGATGCTTGAAATTTATACACAATATTTGTATAGGCATGCCATATCGTGGGATATATTTTTGTACCAATCGGCGTCAACTTCCTGTTAAATGACGACTTTGTTTATTTTTAGTCAAAATTTTCAAACAAATTTCCGTCAAAGATTTCTCAGCAGCTATTTATCGCAGATGCTTGAAATTTTTACACAGTGTTTGTTAAGGCATGCCATATCGTGGGATATATTTTTGTACCAATCGGACATCAACTTCCTGTTAAATGAGTACTTTGTTTATTTTAGCCAAAATTTTCAAACAAATTTTCCTCGAAGATTTCTCAGCAACTGTTTATCACAGATGCTTGAAATTTTAACACACTATTTGTTTAGGCATGCTATATTGTGGGATATATTTCTGTACCAATCGGATGCCAGCTTTCTGTTAAATGTCGACTTTGCTTATTTTGCATATTCACATCAGAGCGGGGGTATCACTAGTGAGCATTGGCTCACAGATATCTTGTTATGTACTGTGTATTATGAGCATGTTATTACTGTAACAGTTTGTTGAGACTAGATTTATGAAGTCTGACACAAAATAGACACTAAAAACCAACCTTTCTTTATAACAATGTAGCATTTACATTATTTCACAAATTGCCATGCAATGTTACATTGGTTCACAATTCAGGCCTCATTTCTCTAAAAGGTATAATTATCAAAACTTTTGTGATTGTTATGACAGTTATTTTCTACAAGATGGTATTTGTACTTGTGAACACCACAAAAAATTTTCACTCATGAAAAAAAAAATTTTTAGCATTTAAAATGCAAATTGAATGTAACAGCAAATTATTGTTTCTTAAGGGGGCTTGGTGGTCAAAAAATTACATTGTAATCATAAGATCTTTCCTATATTTTTAGATATGATAAGTTTAGTTAAGAGCTATCATTTAGTAATGAAAAAATTCAGATATTTTAGATTGAATACTGTAAATTCCTTATTAAATGCGAGGAATTAATATCCGTGTAAAATCACGAGAAGTCCATCTCGCTTTTAATTTTCGAACATGTGTAAACTACATGAAACTAGTATGATAAAAGCGGAATTAAAGTACTCGCGTAAAATAAGGAATTTACAGTATTTGAATTTTATATTGAGCTCTTCATTTTGGGAGAATCATATCGTTTAAAAATGGCCACGACCATCCAGGACTCTTTGACTATGAACTGTATAATTATCTTTATTAAAACTTGATGCGAGCATTTGTACATATAATCTTTGTAACATTCAACAGGGGGATATGTCAGAAGAATACCAGCAGGAAAAGAGGTCAAGATAGCTACCATGGTGAGTGGACCCAGATCTTGTTGATCGATAGATTATTTGCTGTTTGTATTCCTCTACAGAATCTTTACTGATATAAGCCTTCAGGAACAGTCACCATTTGTCCATTTGTTTTCCGACTTATGTCTTTGATAGTCCTGGTTGTTATCACCAGTCTTCCAGTTGGAGGACAATAACACTGTCAAGTTAATCTCATGCTCTACAATGTCATGCATGTACCAAACAATAACATGTTTGATGCTATTATTTGTCATGATTATGTGAAATATTACAGCTGAATTTTTTAATCTATAAATATTAAGTGGTGCTACTTATTATTAGAAATTAACTGCTGTTCTGAATATGAGTCATTTCATCCCTGCCTCTGAAACAATAACATGTTTGATGCGATTATTTTCAAGATCATGTGAAATAAAGCTGATTTTTTATTGAACTTCAGTGAATTGAAATATATATAAGTTATTTGTTGTTTCAGGGTATGACTCTCCTGATCCCAGCCTTTGTATTCATGGCGTTCGCTCACAGTGCCAGCATGATGTACATTGGTCTCACTCTGTTTGCTTTTGGTAAGTGGAATCCCTCCCTCCTTCTAGTATTCAAATTTCAGAACATGCAGCATCTTTTTGTTGAATCTGTTTTACATCCATTTATATTGTATTTGAAAAAGAATGCTTTATCTGTGTTCGTAGTATATTGTCATGAATTATCTGGAATGGTTCCATTCCACTCCACTTATGAGAACAAAGTGGACTAAAATCCTTAGCTTGCAAAGACTGAATTATCTAGACTATTTCAGAAGTTTAAAATATCTTTAAAAAAAAAAAAGAAAGATTTTTTTTCTAAATGATCGTAAGTAAGGATGAATTGCAGAAGAAAAAAATTAAAATGTACATTAGTAATGATAATCTTGTGTTGCAGCATCAGCCACAGTGGTGCCATGTCTGACCACATTGATCTCAGGATTTGGAGGCACGAATCAGAAAGGGGTGGTGATGGGGGTGTTCCGGTCCCTGGGGGCACTGGCCAGGGCATTCGGTCCGGTCCTATCCAGCATAGGTAAACAATGAAATTTCAGGATACGGAAAAGGCTGAAAACCATACAAAAACCAGTTTAAGTACATGTAATAAAGATATAATCTGTGATGATTTTTTGAAATTGTTTGATACTGGAAAACATGCTCCTAGCAAGGTTTTCACTTGAACAAACAACTTTGATATTTTATGGAGATAATTTGTTATATCCAATTAACTTACTCTGCTTACAATGTATGCTACATTATTAAGCTGAGAGAAATAAAAATGACTTCTCTGTAAGAATGAATTAATCATAAGCCATTCAGCTGTAAGCTTCTTTTCCTGTATGTATGAAAAGTATGGTGGCATATCTCTGCCCCTTGTGTGCAAGTTATTTTTCTATCAAATATGTCGACATGCAAGATAAATATGTTGACATGCAAGATAATTATGTCGACATGCAACATAACTATGTAGACATGCAAGACAATTGCAATTAGAAAAGAATTTTACAAAATCTCAAAAACATTTAAATATCGCCCACCTGTGACATCCAAGATGCTAGATGCTACCTTTTCATGTCGACATGCAACTTATTTTTATTAACATGCAAGATAAATATGCTGATATGCAACTTATTTATGTCAACATGCAACTTATTTATGTCAACATGCAACTTACTTATGTTTACATGCGAGATAAATATGTTGAGATGCAATTTAGTTATGTTTACATGCAAGATAAATATGTTGACATGCAACTTATAAGTTGTATGTCAACATAACTTAGTTGCATGTCGACATAAATATGTTGCATGTCAACATATTTATCTTGCATGTTAACATAACTAAGTTGCATGTTGACATCTATAGGTAGCGTATCTAGCATCTTGGATGTCACGTGTGTGATATTTGAGATTTTTTATAACTCTTATTTGATTGCAGTTTTCTTGCATGTCAACATAGTTATGTTGCATGTTGACATAACTATCTTGCATGTCAACATATTTATCTTGCATGTTGACATAATTAGTAGAAAAATAACTTGCACACAAGGGGCAGAGATATGCCACCATAGAAAAGGTATGGGAATCATATGTTCTTTGTTTATTTTGCAGTGTATTGGAGCTGTGGGGACAAGGTTTGCTACATATCAGGGGCAGTGCTTCTCATCATTCCTTACATCATGCTCAGGAAGATCAAAGGCTCCTCCCACTCTGCTTAACAAGGCTTCTGATTGGTCAGAAGCTATTTATATGTTTCAGCAAAGTAGATCCTTACTTATATACATGTACAATATAACAGTATGAAAGATTGGACCACTACACATAACTTTTAACACACTCCTTTGATTGGTCAGCAGCTTATTTTTGTTTAGTCACAATGTTTCTTATTGGATAAAATGAAATTTCTAGAAACAGAAAACTGCAATGAAATCATATAATCATTTTCCATATTGAAAAAAAATCAAATGTTGTCCAGAGCATATGGACAGCATTTTCTAATATCAGAAATGTTTGTTGTGATGACTGTCAAAACCAAATGTTGGGATAAACATTTACAGACTTTTTATATTGAATTGATATTTATTCTAGTAAATATTAATTTCTGCATTTCAAGAAAAACAATATTTTTAGAAGATGATCATTATTAGGTTAATTTTTTTTTGTTGCCATGTACTTAAGAAATAAAAGTAAACGCACATTTTTATTGAAAAAAAAATTCTATAAGACAATTTATTGATATTATCAATCTAATCATTATTTTTTCATTTGAATATAGTTGGCTTTGTCTATTTTTTTCCACAAGTTGTCTTATGCACCATATACCATGTTTACATTTATATTGATATAGATAACAGTTCAAGGTGTCTCAGCTGAAATGTGAAGGACACTTATCAGAGATGAGATCAAGCTGCTGAATTTTGAAATGTACTTAATGCATTATTCATTTACATGTACATGATTAGACTAATTAATTAGTTCTTTAGAATTTAGCATTTATTTTTATCCTTATGTACGGCATTAATTTTCTTAGCCTACCTTTATCACAGAGAACCATGTTACACTTTGCTGGCTCAAACATGGCATGGTTTTCAATTCCTTGAAATATGTACTCAGACTGTCATTTTTTATGGAGAATCCTCTAAAATCCAGGGAAATTTAAGGATTATGTAAAAGTACCTTTATTTAAAAAAAAAAATGCTGTACATTACAGTTCCTGCTTAAAAACTTATGAACTGTTTGAATAATGAAAGAATATAAAAGTGATGTCCTCAGACATGGCTGCATAAGGGAAATAACTCTTGCTTAATTAAATTGTAATCATTATGTTAGTTGCGTTTAAAGACCACATTTATTTAAAACATCATCCAAATTTACTTTAATTAAGAAGAATTTGAATGTCCTTTGATTTGGATGCATATGATTAAGATTAATAATTCAGCATTCAACTTTAGTTGAACCGTTGACAAGGTATTTGTGATCACAACTGTTAATGTATTCAATTGTTATGGTTGACTTAAGAAAATGGATATTTTTTTATTTGTAAGTTTTATATTGTTGGTTCTTTGATATTTTATGATCATAGTTTACATGACATTTATGTCTGTATTTAGGAAAATGCAAATATTTTACTGTTATTACTTATATGCACTTGAATTGTACACTGTGACTTAAGATTATGCTAATATCTATAAAGATGTTAATGAATATGCATATTAAGATGGTGCTATGGATGAATAACTGCTGCAATGAATTTTGATGCTGTTTGTTAAAGTCTTTGATAGGTGTATGTGTTTAATGATTATATTTTTCCTAATTATTTGATACATTCATTTGATAACAATTGTGATTTTAGATTTTCTTTGATTTATAATTTTTTTGTACCAAATTGTTTGGGATGTGGTCATAAAATGTTTTTATTATAAGCTTTACTTTCAAATTAAACTCTTTATACTAACAGTGCTTCCGGAGTTTTTTTTTTAATTTCGTAAGTTCCACAGGTCTGTAAAAGCCTTAAAATTTACAATACATAAAACAGGAGACGTTATGTCTCAAACCCCAGCCAGTATGTACGACCTTTTCTGGGCTAAGCCGACTCTGAGCTTCAGGTGCTGGGTGTAAACTCTGCAATTCTTTTAGGCACCGGTACGTTTCTATCAATACCTGTGGGTACCAGTATATTTTTATCGGTACCTGTAGGTACCAATACATTTCTTTCGGTATCTGTAGACACCAGTGCATATCTATCGATACCTGTAGGTACCTGTACATTTCTATAGATACCTGTAGGTACCGGTACATTTCTATCGATATACGTATAGGTACCCGTACATTTTTATCGATACATGTAGTCTATCGATACCTGTAGGTACCGGTGCATTTCTATCGTTACCTGTTGGTAACCGGTACATTTCTATAAGATTACGTCAGGTATGAGTGATGGAGAGATTTTCACCTTTCTTCTTGTCATGTATATTCTCTCAAAGCCTCGTTTTGCAAGGGTAATACTTTGAGTTTTATAATGCGTTGCAGCATTCTTTATTCTTTTATAATGTTGATTTAAACCTTCGTCGGTTTTTCTCCATTCACTCGTATTATGCTCGCTGTTTAAACGCCTTTACATGTTACGAACAACACAAATTGATGTTAAGAAAGTATGGACCAACCTCCCAGCTGTGGACCATTGAATTCAGGGCGGCTTCCCCGTTGTCAAGACAAACTGGAATAATTGGAAACTGTTGATGTCTGGAAATGTTATTACGCATACCTTCAGCGATGCAGTCCGGTAGAAATTTTTTCAAACGTTAAACTAATTTATCATTGATAGTGGAAAAGAATGTTGAATCGTTACTTTTAATACATGCCCCATTTCTTTTTATTTTCCATAGATTGTTTGAACAGTGGCACAATAGACAAAGTTCATTTTAATTTACCGGTATGGTGTCAAAATAAGTTAAAATCCAACAATGCACTTTGAAAAAATAAATGAATCGAAATTTGAATAACATCTTCAAAATTACCAGAAATTCTTAATGATCTTGAGATGTACAATTTTGTACAAAATGTTCTTAAATATACGGAATTAGGAGAACTTTGATGATTTCACAAACAACCTTCTGTTAAGATACATGTACATGCATACATATTTAGTAAAAGAATGCGTTTCCCATCCCAATATAGTCTCTCTCTCTTCTCTCTCTGTCTCTCTCTCTCTCTCTCTCTCTCTCTTAAAAGAGCTCCGAGAAAGTGAAACAGTGTTACATGTGTAAGTATTTTGTAATTTATACATACGAAATTGCTGGACAAATATGTAAATAAACGTTTATCGATATATCTATACATTTGAATTAGGATATACATTTTAAGAAATTGCAAATCTTTGACCCCACATCTAAAGTATATGTGTGGTTCCTTTGGAAATAATCTTCTTTGAATTAAACCCTTATTTGATAACGGAGAGAGCACATATTTAAATACTTTTAAATCTTTTTAAAGTTAAAACTAAAATAAACACGCTAATTATACCCGTCTCCCCTTTATCACAAAAAAGTATAGACAAAGATAAGATTTAAATCACCGCCTACTTGAAAAAGTCAATTATTTTTCATCCAAGAGATTGTTTTTGGAATTCAACCTATAATTCTGTGTACGATCAAACTGAATTAAAAACCGGCGAAGAGAAAAAAGAGAGGGGGCTGTTATTATTAAGACTGGTTTGTTATACAATGTCCATACAAGCTTAATTAAAATTCCTTTATTGGTTCAGGGCGGGGGGGGGGGGGGGGGGTTATTCAGTCCGGTGGGTCCTGCTTATCGAATATTAAAAGACCACTTTAAAGGTCGATATATTCCCCTTACATCGGGGACTGTGTTCTGTGCGGGTGGTTAGGGGAATATAGATTCGTTCTTATCAGTGAAATATGAATAACTTATAGGAAAGTGGATCTCCCTGTGAAGGATTGACATACGAACTACTTTGCTGCAGAAATACCCCCCTCTCTCTCTCTCTCTCTCTCTCTCTCTCTCTCTCTCTCTCTCTCTCTCTCTCTCTCTTTGCGGGGTAAAAATAACTTTAAAGATTCGGAAATGCCCATATTTATTGAGTTCCACATAACAATTGGTAACCGTCACATTATTTTAAATCACAAGTAGTACATGTAATTACATGTGTGTCCTTTTCAGGTGTTGACCTCTTATAAGAAGCTAGCATATATCAATCAACGCACCTTCCTTGTACATACGTGATAAATTGAGAATGAAGTATCTTCAAAATTTCACCTCTGAAACTTTCCAGGTTTTTAAAAAAAAAATTGAATAGCCCTGAAATTTAATCGTTATAGAATGTGGAATTATGTCATAATATGGGAAGTATGGACAGAGCTTAGGTTCTGAACAACCTTGATTTTATTTAATAATTTTTCTTGGGCGTATATTGTGTCAATTCTGAACAGGCTGACATTTATGAACTAGGATAAATTCACGTTCTATAATCGTTGGTCCAATCTTGTTAGCGATATTGAGTTGTATAATTCATCTGTATGGTAAAAGCTGGTCTGATTATAGTAATCATAGATCCTGATTAATACCGCTCTAATGTGCAGATTCCAACTGAGCTCGTACTAATTAATCACAGATAATGACAGTCGGGACTATGACAAGGACCTTATTATCGAATTGGTTCACAAACAACTAAGGTTAAGAAGTAAAAAAAAAAGAGACTGCATATAGGTCTTTTTAAAGAAAGAACGTTGTAAACAGTACTAGTGCTAGCGTTTTCTTATTACTTCAACAACCAGTGAACATTCGTGTTAAAGACGACTTCTCATATTAATTGAACAGGGCAACTTTTACAGTTGATTACAATATCAATACAGCATTCAGTGTGCACTCCGCAATAGGTAATATTTGTTTGGTGTATGCTAACTTTATTCTATAAAAAATGTAATATATATAGGTCTGTGGATCGCAATGTCGTAAATTTTGTTTTGACTGCATGTAATTGTGCATACATGTCGTGAATTTCAAATTTACAGCTTCACACTGTCTCAAGTGAAAAAAAAAAATCTTCCTCAAACATAAACGCACACGAGCCAATAAATTACATCAGAGAACAGAAATGGTCTGCATTGTCTAGTACGCGCTGGTTAACACCCGAGCCTTCTTATATCCTTTGCGTGACACACGTCGCCCCCTCTATTAAAATTCCTCCGAAATGGAGGGATTATATGTAACAAAGCCCTCCTCATTCTAAGTTTAACCCCCACCATGCTTTCAATGAAAGAATGTTTGAAGCATTCTCTGATGTGCTAACAAGACTTTTAATTTTTAATATCTCTCATTTTTTCCCCCGTGTTCTTGAAGAAGAACAGAACTGGTGTCGGTCTTAACGGAGCATTTAAAACGAAGCAAAATTTTCTCCATTTAATGCGTTAAATACACATGTTCAAGTATATAGGAAAGGTTTACCGCAAACTTGCTGCTGGTTGCTAAGGACGCAAAAGAAAATTGTATAGATTAACTTTTTTAGAGATAAAAAAAAACCCTTGTATATATAAATCCCCTCCCCCTCCCCCGACTCTCACAAAGTACCACCCTCTTTGCCCATGACAAAGAGAGAGAGAGAAGGAGAGAGTATATTCTTTTCCTCAGTATATACGAATAAACTTGACAGTCTTCAGCATGAAATCTCAATATTTACTCTGAACTTTAAAAGAAGGTAGTGGCGCGAATCCGGAGATATGATAGAAATGTCGATTTAAAGCGCAATCTCTCGGCCCGGTCTACCTGTGTATGGGTGGTGTAAACAAAGCGCTAGAGGCCATAACAGTCGTCAGGAATATATACTACCCATCGATAAACGAAAGCCTCAACATGGTAAGTCTTTTTTCACTTGTTTTCCATAGCAACGACACGCTGTAGATTTCATTTTCTTAAATCCCATCTCAATTTTAGATAAATTTAATAAAGGAAAGTATTTTATACAGGGGGTTTCTTTTCCCACGCTTGATGGAGATTTAATTTAGTCTTGGATACGAGAGCAAACAGTAAGGGAAGATGGCATGTTAATCATATAAATCTTGTCATACAAATTATGTACGTTCAGATTTGTTGTAAAACGTGACTTTGTTTAATTTTAAAACTAGTCATCTAGTGTAAAATATAAATATATCAATTATTCTTCATCGAAATGGTGTTTTGTTTTTACTCATGGCGATGTATTTTCAAATTTTCATACTTAATTAAAATGCGAGGAATAAAGTAAAGCAACCAGGTTTACTTTAAATATAAAATGAACATATATTCCCTTGATCAGAAAGTTTCATTTGTTTTAAAATCATCAGAATTATTCAGATTTATAACTTACTAGCTACATCAAAAGCTACCATATACACATGTTGATTTTCTTTAAAATCCAGGTACAAAGGGCTGGCCCCCTGTTGAATCTTTCAAACATTTAATTACCTAAGTATTCAGACCCGGGACAGTGGGATATTTAATTCTTTTTCAAAAGACAGATAATTTTCCCTTGATCGAACGATTTCCATCTAACTCTGGCGTGGAATTCTTTGCAATATCAAAACTCTGAAATTTCCACGTGTTGGCCCATTCATGATTCAGTGAAAAACTTCAACCCCCCCCCCCCCCCCCCCACACACACACACACATCGTCTTAATTCCAAATTGCCGATAACGGATTACAGTGGAAACAATAGTAACCTTAAGAATGTGATGTAATATTTCACCATAAAGTCGATTAATTAATTATGTCAGATTTGTAAATCTAAGACGTCATATTGCAAGTACATATTCCTTGTTAAGACCTGCGATTTAAATTCCACACTCCTTGTACATAGGGTTTTATAGCACCTTTTACGACAATTTTTATGCTAACAATCTTTAACGGTTATTAGGAGACTTACTATGCTTGGGTCATATCTATAAGACGATATATAATTTGTCAATACCATATATCCGCTATCCACTTATAAAATCTTTACTGATTTTTTTTCTCTTTTCAGGATGAATCTGGGGATGTTGCAAGTAAGTTTTAATCACTAAATTTCAATCTATATATATGTTTTTTTTAAAAATATTTATTACTTTTTAAACTAGTACTAAGTATTATACTTATAGCTTTTAAAGTTTTATAGATTTTTCTGTTAAATACACATTTCCACATCTTTATCTCCGAGACAATACGAACCCTCTTCAGCATCATCAATGAATTATTGAAGCGTGACAGTAAATGATTTAAAGCTTATAGTACTATGATGGCATTACGAGTTCAAGTTATAAAAATTGAAGTCAAATTTCAAAAGTTTGACTCTCGTTTCAAAGACAGTGGGAATTTGCCCCCTTAACGCGAGTAACAATACCCTGCATGGTTTGAAAATAATTGTATTAGATTTTAAATTTCCCATCGATTTCTGATCGTTTTCATGCATTTACATAAGAATAAAGAGTATGTACATAAAAACCAAATCAACCGTGTAGGCGTTATAGAAATTAATATTAAGTTAAAGTTAGCTATTAAATCCTGTTGGAAGTCCATTGAAGTTCCTTTTTATGTTCATAGTCTTGATAACCATATATGCAGGACGTAGACATATCAATATATAGAAATGTTGATTAGGAGGGAGAAAGTTTTTACCTATATGTACATACAAACAGAAAAAATCCCGCAGCGATGGCTTGTGTCAATTGTCTTTCTCTGGAAGCATTTAAGGGTGCTCAATATGGTTTTCGCTTTTCTAGAGGGCAAAAACATGCATGTAATAACTTTTGAAAACGCGATTGGATAGATGTACTGGCTTCATTTTGAAACAGATTGTAACTTGATGGTTTTCTGACGATTAACAACAAACATTTAACGTGTACTGGCTTCATTTTGGTAGAAATACATGTACTTGATGCTTCTCTGACTGCAGCTGTATGTACATGTCGTTTGTCAAAAGGTATCTGCACCTGACTGGTGGTTTGACGTTTTAGACTTCTTAGTGAACTGGAAAAAATTAATACACATGTGTATTGTTTAACGTTTGGTTTTCTTACACTTTTTGTGAGGGTTAAGATATTTGTTTTCGTAGAATATTAAAAATAAACGTTCTTTGATTTTTTTCCGTATGATAGAGTACCTGCAATACATTGGCTGCTTAATTAACTTAATTAACTTTATGTCCACTTTGACAGAGGTTGAACTACTATATATATTTTTTGGTAGAGTACCATAGCTTACTAGTACTCTATATATATAGTATTTGACGGACAGATGTTTTAACTTTTTAACTTTTTGTTTGGTTGAGTACCAACAGTACTTCAACTGTCACTTTATACTATGTTTTAACTATTCATTCTTGTTTAGTACCAGCAGTACTTTGACTGTATGTCTAACTTGTTTACTTTGACTAATGTTTGACCAATGTTTGGATTTTCATTTTTGAAGAGTACCAGCAGTACTTTGAGCGGTTCGCGGTGGACGGTCAGTTGGACAAGCAGGGTTTCCGGTCCGTGCTGCAGTGTCTGGAGATAGATCCGCCCCAAAGAGTCGTGGACGACATGTTCGCCGAGCACGACAAGGACGGTACGACACTTATAGCCATCTTTTAATTTTTCTTTTTTTTCTTGGCAGCGTTTGGTTGCGTCAAATTCAACGAAACAAATTGTGGAACTTTAGCTCAATTTCTAAAACAATTACTGGTTGTAACGCTCAGCTTATAGAAGATAAATTCTGTAGCTGTTCAATTCATTCCACAACAATATGGGGTTGGTTTAATCGAATCATTTGCAAAACCCTATCGGGTTTCATCATATATTTGAATAAAGAAAGTGATATCATATTGTGTTTCATCACTAGATCTCCAAGATGATACACTTATACAGTAATCCATTTATATTTATTTACTTATTTATTTTGCTTTGAATCTTGCTATTTCAGAGAGTTCACAGCTGAGTCAAGACGAGTTTTATGAATGGATCAAGGACCGACTTAAGTCTAAGTCGGAGATGCGCGACTCGCTGATGCAGAGCCTGGACATCCTGTTCCCGGGGACGGACCGTGTTCCCATTGACGACCTCCTGGCCAAGCTCTCGGAACTCGGCGAAACATTCGACGAAACCGAGGCCGCTTACGCTCGAATGACGCTGGAGGAATTCGACAGCAACAACGATGGTGCTATTGATAAATCAGGTAACTACAGTATAGGTAAACTCAGAGACTGAGACATATGTGTACTCCTTGGTGCAAGGGAGGGCAACCCTTCGGCCGTCAGTCTCTAGAAATTGTGAAAGACGGGTCTTCTGAGCGAAAATGATTCTATATTCAAAATTAAAATGACAATATGACAATTTTTTTAAAAAATTCACATAGAGAAAATCCCACCACTCACCACATATCCTCACCACCATGGATCAGGATTTTCATAATTTACTTTGCGATTAATTCTCATTTGTTTTGTTTGTTTTTTACTTTGCTTTTCGGTATTTTTTTTTGGATGGTTCGGCCCAAACCAAAACCCGCCCTCGGGTCAAATTTAAAACGATGATATGTGCCTGTAATGAAAAATTAAAAATATATATGTTCGAGTAGTTTCCAATGTTCATTGTAGTTTTGCCTTGCTTAAACGATTCTTACAAAATTGAACGATGATAATTTTCTTGAGGAACTGTATCGAGGATGAAATTCAATTATTTCAATGTCATTGTAGAATTGATGAATTGCTTTTACTCGGATGAAATGCCACAGGAGGAAAATCCCGAGACTGTTGAAGAAACTGTCGAAGAAACTGTTGAGGAAACTGCAGAAGAAACCGTTGAAGAAACGAAAGAGGAAACTAAGGAAGAAACTACCGAAGAAACGAAAGAGGAAACTGTTGAAGAAACCACAGAGGAAACTCAAGAAGAAACCACAGAGGAGACAAAGGAAGAAACAACAGAGGAAACTCAGGAAGTGACAGAAGAAACGACAGAAGGAAACTCAGGAGGTGACAGAGGAAAAGACAGAAGAAACAACAGAAGAAAGTAAGGAAGAAACGACAGAAGAAACCCAGGAGGTGACAGAGGAAAAGACAGAAGAAACGACAGAGGAAAGTAAGGAAGAAACAGCAGAGGAAACTCAGGAAGAAAAGACAGAGGAAACTCAGGAAACAACAGAAGAAACGCCGGAAAATACCGCAGAGGTCACAGAATAATCGGAAAATAACGAGGATGCTTCAATGTTTGAGAACCTTTCAGAGATACTAACTTGATATTTTTGAAATCCTCCTTACAGCAAAATCATAAACCATACAACAACGGAAACAATGGTGCACATTTAATAAAAGAACACTCGATTACAATTTTATTTGCTTCCTTTATTTAACGTTTTAGTGGTAGTAATTACAAAACGTTGTGCTTTAAGCGCTCGGCATGTATATCACGATTAAGGTGAAGAATCTAATAGACAGCATCAAAAAGTTTTGTACGGAAATTCTTCTAACAATAGATCGAGGATATGAAAAAAAATCCTTTCCGTGTCTGCGACTGGACACAGATAAGATGGAATTAAATGGAGTATCTCCACCAATTGTGAATCCGGATATCGTTATCCTCGTTTGTGATCTAGTCCCTGTATCCATGGAGACTGTGATATTAATAAATGTTATCAATAAGAACTCTTGGCCTATTCATACTATGTTGGTCTTGTTGAAATCAATATTTACACATTGGGCATAATTAGTCTTTAATAACACTTGTGTTTAAGAACTACCCTGTGAACTGAATGAACCTTTTGGAAATCCCATAATGTTACAGTTACTGAAAATGGATTAATCATATTTGGATTGTATTTTTGCACTGCAAGCCAAGCAATTTTTGAAGTAGTGAAAATATCAAGCTTTATCCAGTATATAGCATTTATCTCTGTCCATCACCAAGTTCTGTGGAAATACCGACCTACAATTATGTGTTGTGATTGTTCTATCTCTACATTTTACATGTACATTGTAGTTTCAATTTTTCTTTCAATATAGTCATATTGACCACTATATAAATGTGTTACAATTATAATTTAATAGAATATTCAAATAAAAGTCAAATCTAAAATTGTTTCAGTTCATTGAGTATACAGTTTATCCTCATTATTGTGAACATTCTTATCTTGTATACTTGTACAATGAAAAAAAAATGATATCATGTTGAAATTCTCAATCAACACTTTATCCTCTACAACTCCAATTGTTTGCTTTTTCAGACATTTTTAGACCTCTTGCAATTCTAGATATCAAGGTTTGACTGTACATGCATGTACAACTGTTGAATCTATAAATACAGGTATTCATTAGTTAGTTGGTATTTGAACTTAATTAGCAATGTTTACAAATGCTCTGACTATTCCAAGCATATCTGACAATTAATTAATACATTTTATGATGTAGGTGAATATTTGTCAATATCCCAAAGAACAAAGCCAAAGACCTATAACTAATCAAAGATGATCTATAATATGGAGGATATGCTGAGATTTCTATTCCTTGGCTGTGGGGGTAGAAAATATATACAATGAGTTGGATAAAATCAGTTGCAATCACTAATGGTGGGGGCTTTGAATCTAATCCAGTACCATACCATAATATTCCTTTATTTATAGATACACTGTATATTCTTGATGTCTGGATCATCAGGGAAACACAGAACTGTATACATGGAAATATTTTGCTCCCATTTTATTTTCGTCCCTTTTGCCCTCGTTGTCAGGGGGCGAATTTAAAGCTGGGCTAATTCTTATATATCTCAAATTATTTTTCTTTAAACACAAGTGTGTCTGGGCGAATTCAAGACGGGGCAAAACAGTCTGCCAGAGTAGAAGAGCGAAAATTACACAAAACAAAAGAACTCCTGTATACAGTACCGTAATTCATAATCAGTAATTTCAGCTCTAAATATACCCTTGCTTTAAGTTATCAAACAAAACAAGAACATGAAAAATTCACCTTTTAATAGAATGACCCTGCTGTACAAGTTTTTGAACTTTGACCTTGTCTGTGACCTTGACACTGAATTCTGGAGGACAAAGGGAAATCCCCATGGAGATGCCTTCCTTTCTATATTCCATCCTAGATGGAATGGCAGCCCTTGCTGATCCATGGAACTCTCTCGCTCCACTGCCATTTAAGATTCTCTCTAGATTCCCAGAACTTATTCCCCCACCTGGAATAGATATTTGCTTATTAGATACAAACAGTAGTGTCTCCTTCTGGTGGGGGTTTACTTTGTGTGTCCACTCTGGGTCAATGCTGTGACTTTGAGTTTTCTATGGTTTAACTCTGGTTCTGCTCTAGCAAATCCGGAGTAAACTCGGCCCAAGCAGACCCCGAAAGTAAACCCAGGGTTTAGTTGGAGTCTACATTCTGTTAGGTTTGGTCTGATAGGTACTGTACCAACAGTATATATAAAACTAAAGACTCAGCAACAAAAATAAGGAATTTGTGGTCTCTTAGGGATGCAAAAAATGAAAGTTCTTATAATCATCACTGAAGGTTAATACATGCTGTTTTTGCATGTGAAAGTGCTTCAAGTTCTTAATATTTCAAACTTCAAAGGCTATATTTTCTAAGTGATTGCAAATCTTTAGAATTTCTCATTACGGATTTCGATTACTAAGGTTTGAGATTTTTATTTTAACAAAGTTCAATACCTGAACCTTCTACAGGACTCAAAATCAGTTCACTATATCTGTTAATTCGTTATATCTGAATTTGTAATAATCATAAAATTCTACAAAGATTTGAAAAGAATTTTACTGAGGACTTAAAAAAAAAACCTCGCTATTTCCGAGAATTTGCTATATCTGTGTTTGTACTAAATGGGTTTTACTGTATTTCCTTTAAAATCCTTTCTGGTATGTAAAGTTCTTAGAAAAAAGTATTTTTTTTTTAGTTATTCCACCTAATTAAAAATGAGTGGATTTATTATGACTTACCTGGCATAATACAAATCCTCTGTCCAGCCTGCAATGTAATAAGTTTACTAATTTAAAATAACGTATTGGTTTCATACAGCAGGCAGCATAAAAATGTCTCATTGGCTGGCTGCATGTTCAATATTTGTAACATGGTCAGGGATGTTCATAGAAGGTACAATGTATAATAATTTACTCATAATGTTTCACTAAAGGATATCTTTTTCATGAATTTAACCAAAGCGTGTTATTTGATTTCTTAAGATAATCAGCAGGAATTCATTTATAAGTGAGATTTATACAAGTTTTAAGGGGGGGGGGGGATCTATTCTTTTTGGGAGGAGGATTTGTAGGTGAAACTATCAACCTATTGATTTGGGAAGAAATGTGTATATTAAATTTTTTTCTGACCTATTGACATTTTTGGGGGGAGGGGGGTAAAAATTTGATCTTGAAGAACAAATAATGAATAAAAGTGGTCTAATGTTTCCTTTTGGAAAATGACTTTGATTTCAACAGGGAATGAGTCAAAATACAGGGGAATAAATGAATTGAATTTGTAAAACTTTTTCATTTGTGCATGCCTGTATAAGCAAAATCTAAATCACACTGATATTTAGACACAACTAATGAACTAATACTAAGATAATGCAATGTGCAGAATTTTTAAAAAATATGAAGATACGATTAAAATTAGAAACCTATGTTATAAATGCACTAGAATATAATATAAATCAAAAATCTATATGACTCCTTGAGAATCAATTAGATGATACATGATATGATATACATTTATTGTATCCTCCCATAGATATTTGCAAAGAACTTGAAGCCAATGAAATTTAACTCTAAGCAACAAAATTAATTGTGTCTTTTTGACATACTCTCTCAACCATCTGTTGAATCATGGGTAATCCTTCTAAAGCTGTGGAAGATCCTCCACTGGTCAACAGTCGCTGAAATCCTAGATCCACCACATCATCCAGTGCCTGGAGGATGTCACTGGTCATGTCTATAGCTGGAAGAATTCTTAACTTGGTCAGTATATACATGTACTGTATAGAGGGTTACTTTTGTCCCCTGTAATGTTTGCCCTTTTTCACCCACAGACAGTTTCACCCCATCTTAAATTCACCCAGACACAGTTATGTATAAAGAAAGATAATGATATATAATTGTTAATATCAATATCTTAAAAGCCAAGTAATCACACCCTAGCCTGTGTATTTTCTAATATAAATACATGGACTGCTTTTTTTAAATAAATATATGTTCTGTTCACAAGGAAATACTTGCATTTTAGCTTACCTCTGTGAAAAGTAGCAGGTAGTGGCTTAACAAGTTCTGAAAAATTAACGCATACACACCATTTAACAGACAAACATTCAAAGATTAAATAAAGAACAAAAAGTTTATATGAAGTGGATTTTAAATATTTAAAGACTCTTCTAGCTATATTAATTTTCAAATGAAGAATATTTACCTAAGAATTTTGAGCATAACTGTTTATCAATCTTTCCATCCCTACAACATAGTCAAATATAAAATATCAAAACTTTCGAACATAAACATGAACAAACATCTGAATATCTATGTTACTCACTTATAATAATTATTGAAGCAAAAAATCTTTTTACATCAGGGGCTGACAAATACATTTTTTAAGCACTTGTCCTCGGGCAAATGGCTAGGCAAAATTGACTTGCCCTACCTCAATATCTACTAGCCCGACCAAATTCTTCATTGTGATTAAAAAAAAAAATACACATTCCGTACGATGTTTTTACTTTAATATATAGTTTTGATTCAACGTCTCTTCATCTTGGTTTTCTCAAGAATGTGTTAAAAAATCAACACATTACGTATTGATATTTAGTTGGATTTGTTGTAAAGGTAAAAAAAAAAATTATTAACAGTTTTGGGTGTCTTTATAATTTCTTTTACCTTAGGTAAATGTCCGAGATAATAGGTGTCAAGCGCGAACACGTGTTCACGACCGAAGAGGTGTTAAGATAAAGATGAAATAAATCTTCAATGAGTTGTTTGATTCAAATTAATTATATATAAAATTTAGGTCTAATATTTTAATTTTAAAAAGTTCTAGGCTATGATTATAATTATTACGATTACGAAGGCACACATCTATTTTTAACATCAGTTATGGCGGCGTACACATCTATTTTTATCATCAGTTATGGCGGCGTACATGGAGGCAGTGAACACAGCTCATTTGATCAAGTTGATCATAGTATAAACAACTCAGATTGATATTAAATTGCCATTTTATAAGTATTTATCTATTAACAGTTTATAATCAATAAAATTCTATTGTGATGTATAATTTAAGCATCCTTAGATCGTAAAGAGTTTTCTAGGAAAAAAGTGTGTATTATATTCGGTGAAATACGGTATTTTTATTTCCAGTACATATGTGAAAGTTTAAAAAGTCACTTGCCCATGGGCAAGTCCCTACCGATTTTTTACTTGCCCGATCGGAAAAATCACTTGCCCCAGGCGTCGGGCAATCGGATTTGTCAGCCCCTGTACATTTAATAGACTGGTTTCTTTAAAAAAAAAAATGAGAAAAAAAAATTGGTATGGTGCCATGACCAGGATACATCTTGATAGTATGGCGACAACATCTGGGTGAATTAATAAACACAATCAACATAATATAGTTAAATATGTATGCAAAGTCAGATTGTGAATACATGTTTATAAAAATATATATTTACATTTCAATGTAAACAAGACTGTATCCTTATATGAAACTTTATAATTGCAAAAGCATGAATTGTTCTGTGTGAACTTTTTAGTGACATCACAATGATTATGGCACATGCTTATTATTTGACTGTTGCATTACTGTAGACATGAAAACAAGATTATGTAAATAATTCTGATTAGAACGATTTGCCTTTCTAAAGCGTAATATATTATGTATATTACATGTATATGTAATAAACTTGGATTTTAAAAAGTTCATGGGATATGAACTTGGTTAAGTGATACATAATAAAATCTTCTGAGAAGCCCTTTGGACTTCAAAGGATTTGATCACATGACTAACCAAGTTCATATCCCAGTGAACTTTTTAACAAGCTATATATTTCTTTAATTATTAAAAATTTCATCATAATTATAATCTACCAACTTTCCTGCTTTCTTTGAATTTAAAATAGGCCAGTGATTAAAATGATACATGATCAAACATTTAAAACAAAATACCCATGCTTTATCAGCAGCAAGCATAATTTCCTTTGCATTACAATAAACATACTCTTGAAGGAATCCAAACACAAAACCGTCCGCTCCTGACAGTTTGAGATCCACCACCTCCATTTCCATGACTTCTATTTCTTCTTTAGAGTACAGGAAATCACCCCCACGAGGCCTCAACATCACAAAAACAGGGATCTTCACATACTTCTTAATAGTCTTTAACATTCCTGAAATTCAACCGAGAGAATTCAATTCATCATTGGAACTGGTCATTTTATAATTAAGCTACAAATCTGTTAGTTTACAAAAAAAGATTTGTGTTACTTGCAGGAAAAAAAATAAACCCTGCATGCAAAAACCTTTCAAATTTTAGCCTTAACTAGTAAGCATTTTTAATACTTCACTTAAAACTTGAAAACAACAATAAAATGAAAATTTTGACAAAATACACATTGACATGAGATGCAACTTTTCTGGAACTACCGTTATTAAATTGCTTGATTTACAATTGTAATTAACAAGATAGGAAAAAAAATGATGGATCAGTCCGAGATTTGAACACAGGCTTCCTGAATCTCTAGTCAGATGCTCTACTCACTGAGCTATCTGGCGCCAGCATTTAAACTGGTCTGACTGTCACATTTCTCCTCCTCCTCATGCCCTCAAAGATCACCCTAGGCTCTTTAACTTTCCCTTAATTGTCAGAAGTTAATTAACCTGTCTGTTCCAGGGGTTGGCATGACACCAAATGTCAGGGTATGGGAGAAGTAATGATGGACCAGACCAGGATGAACCCTGGGCACCCTGAATCCATCTCTAGTCATGTGCTCTTATACCAACAGAGTTACTGTACAGTATCCGACATAGATATTCAAACTGGACCAACGGGACATCACACAATACATCCTGAATTCAAACTGGACCAACCATCACACAATACTTCCTAAACTGACCATGCCTTGTAAGCTCATTCTGTTGTTTAGCTTGTCAATGCGATTTTTGTCTAATTTTGAGACAAATGGACATAAAACATTTCTATCGATTTCACACGCTTCTGTGATAATTTTGGTTTTCTCCTTGTTAAAATGTATTTACAATGTATCATTCACCATGCATAAAATCCAAAAATTATATTTTAATACATATAAGAGTTCTATTGGTTTTGTGCTGTGAATATTAAAATGAAACCTACATTCTTTCCTTTACCTGTTGTTGGAGTTGTCCCCCCTTCAGACAGATTGGCACAGAGCTCCACGCGTATTGCACCTGAAATCGTATGTATAAATTTTAGAGCATTGGTTTTACTCAATCATTTATAGAAACAAAATATCTGGAAGTCTGTCATTATGTTTGTCATTACCCCCAGTCTCAGCATTTATCGCCGAAATCACAGAATCAACACACACCTCCATTATTGTCTCTTCGCCGGAAATATTCTCTTTTGAGAAGTGGACAGGCATAGCCTACATCCAGTATGCCTATGCCTATGCCTGTCCACTTCTCAAAAGAGAATACGCCGGAAATATTTCCTCCGTTTTCTCCAGGTTCGAAATTTACTCGATGAATTCAACATGGCGTCTAATGTACGGGTGGAAATGTCGATGTGATAAGAAACTTGCTTGCATTCCATTTTTAATGTATTGTGGTGTTGTGAAATGAGCAAAATTAAGAGAAGAGTAACAGTTGATTCTGCTAAGTCTGTCCCGGATGAGGGAGATAGGCGCAAACCAAGTGTTTTTGAAAGGCTTGGTCCCGGAGCTCGTAAACAACTAGACGATGTAAAGAGAAATTATCAATGAATATTTTGAGATTTACTCGCTTTACACTATCAGTATCAATAATTTATAGAAACACAGTATGCAAAGCTGTATAATTTAGTTGAATGAAAGAATGTCATTTAATTTTTGGTAAAATTCGATTGTGTGTTTACAAGGAAATTTCGCTCAAAATGTGGGCCACATGGTTTCATTTTCGATTTTTCTTTACTTCACGTAATTGACATGTTTTTTTTCCCTTTAATTATCACTGGCAATTAGGCTATAGTAATTTGGCCCCGAACTTCTTACTTTTTGGCAAAGAAAGACTGGCCTGAGTTTATTTCTCATCAATGCATTGTTACGCCACTTTTTCATGTATAATACATGAAGACTCCTTCATAGTAAGTGTGGTACTGCTTTTTTGCAATGCAGAATGATATATTTTGGTAAAATTTGATGTAACATTGATTGTTTAATCAACTTAATTAAAATATCTACCAACTAAATCTTTGACAAATTTATCAATTTGTTGAGAAAGATTGCAGTACTGCAGTTGTCATGAAAGGGTCTATTCTGTATGGTACATTTTAGAACTGGTCTTAGGCCAGTATAATTAGGAATTTGCAAACAGAAAACTTATAACTAAAATACTGGTTTTGTGTACAGTTGGTGCTCCTACTCTTTTTGAAATCAAAAAGTTCTCTTCATCAATGAAATACTTACAGAATGTTTAGTTTATATGTGAAAATGTCTTAAGAGTTATAAAAACCTTTCACTTGGAGTTGTTTAAACTGTTCAATTCAAAAGTCACATAGCATATTTCACATGTGTTAATTTTCTTTGTTGTGTTGTTATATATATGTTTAATACTGATTAAAGAATGTGCCGTGTAGATCTAGAACATATAATGATAGGGACATCATGAATATTGTGGGGTATGAACTTGATATGATTCATGTTATAGTTAATCCAGAATTCCAATAACACTGATACTTCTCATTTTATGAATCAACATTTATGAGACAAAATGTTTGAGCACATTCGCTATGAATTGAAAATTGCTTTCAATTTGGTCTGAGCTCTGATGCAATGTCCAATGTGGTGGCATGTACAGAAGTCAGAGAATTCTCATTTTGATAAACATGTACATGTTATTGAACTTGTTTTTTAATTTGAATTTTTACGACATATCTACATACTGTGGTTTCATCAATATTCGTTGAATACCAATTTTCGTGGATTTCGTTAAGTTGTTCCACAAAATTTAATGATCATTGAAGTGCTCATTCTATTAACATTTTGTATTGATAGGGTCATTGGCCACGAATTTACGTATCCTTGAAACTCTGATTTTCACTTTATCCACGAAAATTGATACCCTTGAATATTAATGAAACCACAGTATATGTTTTTCATTTTCATGCGGTATTAGTTAGATTGTGTAAATAGTTGTTGATAATTATATTAATTTATAGAATGTTGTTGATTTTCAAAAATTTGTTGAGTGCTGCACTTATATATGGCACAAGCTTTTTTCAAAAAAACATTTACAGTACTACAGGTTTATTTTTTACTTACATTTGGTCAATGAAATGCAATTGATTTTGATTTACAGCGTGGAGAAAGTTCCTACAACACTAAGTGTCGCCGTTGGTTGATAAGCGGAGAGTGTAACTTTGGAAACAGTTGTAAATTTCAGCACGGTCCTCCGTATAAAAAAGCCAGGTAAATTTCAGCATGGTGCTTTTTAATTTTCTTATAAGAAATCAGTGAAAATTAGTTCTTTAGATACATGTAGTGCATTTCGGGGCAAAATGACTAAAGTATTAGTACATTGTACATGCATATCATTGTTATTTTGTTTATCTTTGTACAATTGGTCTTAAATTTACAGTTTTGTGGGGGGGGGGTTGTATTATGGTAAATTCTGCATCTTATGAGATATAAAGTAATATATTACAGTTATTGCAGTCTGCTTGTGCCACGTAACAACTTACACAATGTATTTTATCATATTACAAGTGATGAATTGCTAATTACAACCAATCAGGAATGCCCCCATGCATATACATGTAGTTGTTATTACCGTATAAATAGAAAAAACTGACTATAATCTCAAAATTTTAGAACATGAGTATTGAAGGGTTGATCGAAAAGTAATGTTACAGAATATGTCACATTTCATAAGATGTTAAAGAGATCAATTTGTAATTTGTACCTTGAACTATGAATAGAACTTATTATGCAATACTGCTATCTTTTTGTGCTCAGGGTCTAATATAAGATGCTCATATTTATAAATGAAAATTAATATGTTTTCCTTTCAGAGGAGAAGACAGCCCTGACAAATCGAGAGCGAGACCCAAACATTTTAAGAAAGAAATCGAGGCGAGTGACTCGGACTCGGACCAACGAAGTCGCAGCAAGGTCAAGAAAGAGAAGATCCGATCCATCGTCAGCAAGAAGGCGGCGGCCCCGGACAGTGATAGCGACAGCTCGGGAGACAGCTGGGAGCAGGAACGACCCCCTTCTGACCGTCCAGGTACTGTCTACCTAAAGAAGGGGGAGGGGGACTGTTCAGCAGCAAGTTTTATACGAGTTGGAGAAACAATTGACAAAAGGGGAATGTTAAATAAGTGTACTGGTATTTTTGATAGGAGATTTTAACTTAGTGCTCCCAATTACCAACTGAATATATTTTTTAATTTTTTTTTTTATCCTAGCTAATTTTGTGATTTGTTTTAAAATAATCATATTTTCAGAGGGAGATATGTGCTTCACCACTTTAGAAGCAAACATTGACCCTACATGAAGTATATTGATTTCTCTAATTCCTCTTGATAACAAATATGACATCACCCTATTCATGAAAAGAGTATAGTACGGGGTGAGAGTATAAAAATTATGATATAAAGTAAAAAGTATTATATAAAGTAAAAATAAATGAAGAAATGAAAGTAAACAAGTAAGGTTAATTAATTAAAGAATCTTACTATTACAGTACTGTAGTTAAAGTTCCAAGATTTTTACGTAATAAAAAAGTTGAAGCACACTGTAGGTGCCATCCTGTACATGTATGTACTTTCAATTTGCACTACTTTGTGTACAAATCTAAAAATAGCCCTGGGGGAAAACCACTTCTATACATTACAACTTTGTTCAGTCATTTCCAGAAAACCACTTGCACATACACATTGTGTTAATGAGAATTGTGGTTGTAGATTTGGATTTTAAGAAGGAACTTGAGCTAGAGCGGCAGCGCCAGCTGATTCAGAAAGAGTTAAGTCAACTGTCACAGGAGGAGGAGGCGAGGGAAAACATCACCATCCAGAAAAAGGTCAGTCCCACAATGCCTGCAGGTGTGCTGATGTCTGACCCATTGTCTTAATGAACTATACCCCCCCAGCCAACCACCAACTCCTTTTAATATTGTATAGCAAGAGAATGGTGAAATGCACATACTCTTAAATCTTTTATATTATTTTAATGCCATATTAAACAGTGGTTTATAAAGTCTTATTTTTTAATGACTGTTAACAGTTCATGCATTGTAATGGATAGATAATAAACACTGCACGCCATGGATTACTTGAGTAGGCACCCCCTCTCCCATCTTTGTTTCAAAAATAGTAGGTAATAGCTTGTATCATTGCTGTATTGCAAGCAAAGAAACATTTTTGAAAATGAAAGTGAAAATTATTGATATTTTTGCTAATCAAAGCAAATGTAATAGTTGTCCTCACATTTCATTTTTTTTTTCAAAGAAGAATTTAGAAATTAATGGTATCGATACAGTAACTTTTTGATTAGATATAAAAGAGAAATTTTTAACATGTTAAGGATTCACAAATATTCAGTCTAACAATATCTTCATTATGTGTAAATATTTTACATACATTTAGCTGAGTAGCAGTGACGACGAAATGGAAAGTCCAGAGAGAAGTACAAAAAATCCAGGTCTCCAAGGTAGGTCTGTCTGATATCAACTGACTGGTACACTATCTCGTCACTGCCATGTCTGATGTTTGTTATACAATAATATGTCTATAGTGTCATTTACTGAGTATGAACCATAATATTATCAGTTACCTCTTTATTATTTTATAATTATGTGTCTGTTGCCTATCTCGTACATGTGAGCTGTATGCAGAAGATAATCCACCTACAAAATTGGTTCTTTCGTCTAATTTTGATTATTTATGTCATGGTAGAAAGGATATCTTTTTTATCAAGAGACAAAAAGCTTGATCTCCAGTCAGTTGTATGGTATTTGGACACTCTTTAGCATCTGATTGAATTATACCTGTAGAATTACTGTTGATGGTAGAAATGCTCATTCAGAGATAGTATTGTCAGTGCATGTAATTAAGTAGATACTGACATATTTATGGATATTTCAGTAAGAAGAAGAAAGAGAAGAAGCATAAGATGAAGTCTCCCAAGGCCAGGGAGATCCGGACCCCCAGTCCAGTCTCCAGGAAAAGGTATCCATGGAAACAATTGTCAGACATTTCTTAACAGTGAGACACACAGTAAATCTGATAAAAGAGGCACAGTCAAAGCAATATCTCTATTTTTTGGCTTCTTTGGTTGTCTACCATGGTAAAAATAGATGTTAGTTCAATTATAAATTGCAACAGTAAAGAAGAGAACAAAGAATGGAGTACAAAATTATCTGAATTATGATCTGTTGCTTCAGATGTAATTCTTTCTTTCTTAAAACTGCAGTATGTTTGTTTATATAAAATTATCTCCACATATAAAATTATCTCCACAGAAGTGAAGATAGAGACTCCCCGAAGAAAAAACACAAGAAGAAGAAATCACTAGAGAAGAAGCAAGCAGAGTTCTCTGAAGAAGAAGACCAAGAGATGAAGTTGAAGAAAATCAAAATGAAGGGCATCAAGTCCAAATCCTCTGAGAAACCCATTCTGAGTTTCCATTCAGAGGAAGAGTATGAGGATGAGCTAGCCAAGAAAGCAGCGGCCAAGAAGATGTCCTCATGGTCAAGATCACCCTCGCGCTCTATATCTAGGTCAAGGTCACCTTCAGCTGAATATGAGAGGTCACGAAGGTCACCTGATGAATACGAAAAGTATCTGGTTCAGCAGCAGGGAAATTCCCCCATGAGCAAGAAGGGAAAGAAAGCCATCCGAGCTCAGTTGGAGTTGGAAAACTACATGAAGGAGAAATACAAGAAGGGCAAGCATAGGGAATTGACTCCCGAGCCCCGAGAGGTAAAGAAGGACCGGTCTCCGTCATCAGATCACGGGGATTTGAAGGGAGGTAAGAAGAAGGGGAAAAAAGAACAGAAGAAGAAGCATAAGGACTCTGATAAAGACTACCTGTCCAACAGTGACACAGATATGTACTCTAAAAGTGACAAAAGTTACCAATCCAAGAAGTACGATCCACCACCGGATAGTCGGGAACAGAGAAGCTCAAGGAGAGACGACTATGAACAACAGAGAGGGTCCCCGAAGGAGTACGTGGACAGTCGGTCAACAAAGGGGTACAAGTCTCAGGACCGGCGGGGATCTAGTCCCCCGGGGAGGGAGCGAAGGAGGAGTCCGTCAGCAGACCTCGGGCTGAAAGCTCAGGAGCCGTACAGCAAGAAGGAGTTCTCTCCCTCTGAGTCCCTCAGGTAATGGGTTTATACAGTGTAATGGTTGTATGTGTATTAATTACATGTAGTATAAAGTAAGGGGCATCACATCAAATGGCATAGTGCTTTTGTTTATCTCGACATGGAATCAAACGTTAAATGAAATAAAAGTTGGAATATCACTATTTATATTATATATATAATGATTTATCAAATTCTTGCCATTGTACTGAGACCTTGGTTTATTTCTTTGAAGAACAATTTATCATATTGAATATGGCATGAGTGTAATGAAGGTCAAGGTATTTTAATATAATTTAAGAGCTTTATATAAGTGAGAGATGCATGAACTGTATGTAGGTCGGGGTCCCAGTACCAAAGAAGTCGTCGTGACCCCTCCCCCAGGGACCGGAGAGATGAGGGGCCCAGGTACTCCAAAGACAGGAGGCTGGAGGAGGAAGGTAGGGGCAGGGACAAGGAAGACCCCATCCGGGCTGTCAGGTACCCATCCCCAGGCGACCGCAGGTACGAGAGGGGTCACGAACCTGTCCCCAGTGCAGAGTATGAAGCAAGGTCAGAGTTCAGTCCTCATCTGTGTTGTTACAGTGATTAGGTGACCAGGTTTTGATACAGTGAAAAACAGTAACAAATTCATGCTTACAGCCGAGTCCTTTTTATTATTGGTCAATGGATGTAACAAATTTTGACCCAAACCAACTTATGCGTCAATAGATCTGTGTTATACAGCATTCTCATTGCAGTGTGAAGAAAGCCTAAATAAAAATAATAGATGTCCTGGTAGATTAAAAAGATTCAACTTTATTGTTACACATTCCAACACAATTAAAAATGTGTTTTAAATCAGATTATGAACATTTCAGTCGAGGAAGATACTTGGACAAAGGTAGGGAGGGGTATGATGACCGCTATGCCCCCACCCCTACCCCCCACCTAGAGGACCTCAGAGATCAGCCTAGGGACAGGTACGGTCAGAGAGGAGGTCTCCCCCAGCCAGAACCCTACGACAGAGACAGGAGGGGACCTCCCCCAGACAGATTCGACAGAGACAAGCGAGGCCCACCAGAGGTATTCGACAGGGACAAGAGAGGTCCCTCGGAGTATAAGAGGGGACCTCCCCCAGCTGATGGCTATGACAGAGATCGATATGCCAGGGACAGGGATAGATATGGGGGGAGGGAACAGAGATATGAGGCCAGGGATCCAAGATATGAAGGTAGGAAACTTAGGTGCTGGCCAGTCTGTATTTATTTATATTAATATTTATCAAGAATGGGAGAGCTCCTTTCATAACGTATATTTTTCTTTTAAAATAAATGAACTGTTTTGAACATCTGTGGTTTCAGATAAGCCTGCAACATGTTAAAGGCAGACACCTGAATACATAGAGTGTACTGAATATCTGTTTTTATTCCACAAGTTACTAAATTTGCAAAGAAACCAGGAATAACATAAAACTTTTTTGTGATTTTAAAAGATTTTTATAGGTAACCATACCAAATATAATGTCTGCATTTGAATATTTTGCGATGTAAAAGTGAATGGCAAAAAAAAATTGTCATTGAAAATTACCAGATATACCAGAAATCAATGTATTCTAAACATTGATTAATGATTGAAATATTTTCAGGTCTTAATCACATGTATTAACAAATGACAATATCAGTTGTGTATTTTTTACAGGTCGTGACCCCTATGAGGGACGTGCACCTCCCCCCGCTGATTATGCCTGGGAACAGAGCCGCCGTGGTGGTGCCTGGCCTCCAGCATCTAGAACACGTGGTGCCCCGCAACCACAGCCTCTGATGGGTAAGACATCCAACTATTCTCTGTAGTGAAAATCTTGAGTAGAATGGCTTTGATCATTTCTGCCATTTATAGGTTTACATATTTCAGAATTACTGAGTTCCAAAAATATTTTGTTTATAAACTAGTAGTTTTGCAGTCCAGAATGCTACAATATCTGAAATTGAATAGGACATAAATGAGAACTTCTAGATCCTCAAGGATCAACTCAAATCGAAAAATGATAATAATTAGATTGAAATGTCAATGATCTTTTGTGTAGGTCTCATCTTGATATTAATCAGTCTGGTATTCCCGTCTCTAGTTTTTTAAAGTTTAAGGAAGCATGTGACTGTATTTTTCTTTAAATCAGAAGCATGCAGTTTCTCATATTATAAGTTTTGCATTGTATATATTTATAAATGAAACAGATGTTGAATTTTGTTTATTGTTTAGTTTGGAAAGGCCTATGGCATTTAAATTACATTGTTTATGTTTGTTTACAAATACATTCACCTGAATTAATAATGATATTAAACAAAAATAATAATCCAGGAAGATCAGATATTATGTGCATTTTTCATCATTGCTTTATGGCTATAATAATTTGGTTTGCTTCTGCTTATTTATTTTTTTCAAAACACAATTTTTTGACCACACGCTTTTCATTACTTTCAATCAATATCAACCAAGGAAACATAAACTACACACCTATGCAATAACACTTACAATACCCGCAGCGTTATTTTTTACAAGATAAACAATAGAAAATGATTCACGCGTGATAGGATACGATTAATGCATAATAGAGCAGTATACACGCATGATACGATGGGATTGATGCCCCAATATCATAGGAAAAGATAAATAATGTTCATGATAAATGTATAAATGCCTTAAACGATCTTTACGATAAACCTGATAATGGCAGAATTTGAGAAATAACACGTACGAATCAAGATCTTTTTATTAACAAATAGAAAAATTATTGTCTTTTTAATAAATGATCATAAAATTATCTGTATTGTTAACATTGTTTTCTTTGGGGCACACCCTATAGCTGATCGCTGCAAACTTTTAAGCCCGAGATCAAATCACATTGAAAAAAAGGATGTTCATTTAAATTCTATGAAATGTAAAAATCTATGATAAATACACTTCTTTCTGTATAAAAATGATGCATTATTAATGAATTATTTTAATTACAATTGAAATAAAAGTTTACACAGAGATACACTGTGCGTACGATTTGTTAACATTGTTTTCATTACCGCACACCCTAGCCGATCGCCGAGAACATTTTAACCCAAATCAAATCACACGAAAAAGGGCCAGTTCAATTGAAAAACAACTCTTTTTCCAAATAAATATTGAATATATCATAAATTCTTATGTTTTTGTGTAAATATGATGCATGAAAAACATTATATTACATACAAGTCAATGTTTTCGCAGGTATACACTCCCCGTACAGTTTAACATATTCGATATACAGGTAAATATGTTACTTTGATACTTTGATAGTTTACATTAATTTTTCATTTCCATTACTTACAGATATGAATCAAATGTAATATTCTTTAATTTTGGTCTAAAGAATTAGAAATTAGTATCATGATAGAACACTGGATAGGATATCGATATTACATTTCTTCTTAATATAACTCTGAAATATATCTACTTGCTTATGAAGAGGCACAAAACGATTAACACTATAGGGTAAATGGAAAAACTGTTAAAATTGAATAATAAACCTGATAGAATTAACATATGATAGGATTAAAGCACAATAGAACAGTATACACACATGATACGTTAGGATAGGAATGTAAAAAATAACGTTGCGGGCACTGTATTTTTCTACATGTAGTTATTTCTTTTTTTCAAACACTTGTAGTGAGACATAAATTATACCTTAGAGATACACTCAGATCGATTTCAGGGGCATGGTTTGTTGCCTTGGAAACCCCTGCATGTCAAGGCCGTGGCCAGTGAAAGAGACAATGTGAGCGTTGATGCGTAACCACTTGTTTGATACTAACATTGTATGTTTGTAGGCCCAGACCGAGGTTACCGACCCCCCGACCGGTACGCAGATTACGGACCCCCAATCCCAGGTTTGTGCCCCCAAAACTGTGTCACGTCAAAAGGTCAACAGTGTTAAACTAATCATGAAATACACGTCCGTCTAGTGTTCCCTCCATGTTAACTACTTGTCTTTCAGTGTGGGTTGAAAAATCCTTAAAACAGAATTTTCTCTGATTGGTATTGACCCACACTTTTGTTATACCAGAATATAATCTCTTATTTACTAGATAGATTTTATGTCTAATTTATGAACTTATTGAAATGATTCTCACTTTTCTAATTTTTGGCACTTATTTTGCTTCATTTTTCATTTTTTCATGAATAAATGCATATTGAAGTCTTGTATTTTTTGCATCAACAACACAATTCTCTAAAGGAATATTACTTTGTATTTCTTGTTGGTTATTTATTATATATATATTTTTTATATGAGCAATTGTACAACTGATAAAATTTTACAATTAAAGACTTTTAATTCAGTATGAAAAGTTTAAGGAAGTTGACTTTGAGTTCATTTGACAATTAAGGTCAAGGTCATTTGACTTTTAAAGCCAAGGTCAATTGAATCTCGAAAACTTGGTCAAATACTGTAAATGGTAATAATTGCAGATGCACTGGGTGTACATGTGCTAAGGTCAGGACATGATCTACTTTATGTTTTAAAGTACACATTTATTTGTTGCATGTGGAATGAATATTTCTCAAAGCATTGGAAAACAAGAATAAAGGTATCATGGTTTAAAATTTTTCCTTTTAGCTGAAAATGAATTATTAAACATATCTGTTTTAACAAGTGTAAGAAGAAGTTATTTTTATATCTACATCCATCAATTTAGGCATTCGGAAGTGAAATTCTTGATTATCATAGGTTTGTTTAGTATATTTTTCTTTTATTTACACTGTTACCTCATAAACAATTGAAACAATAGTCTTTTTCATTAGATTTTTTTCCTAGGTGAAGATGGAAAGAGAGATATCAAAAGAGAGCCCTGTCGTCACTTTATATGACATGTATTCATTGCGATGCATATCACTTTTACCATTAACAGGTGCCAGATATGACTCACCACGAGACCTTCGGGGGGAGAGGGCGGACTGGGACCGCCAGGACATGAGGGAGGAGTTCTACCCTGACCGCAGGGAGTGGGACAGCAGACATGACGAGAGGAGGGACTATCCCCCTCCCCCCAGGGACGACCGCTTCCTGGACCGGCCTGATGACAGGTTCAGGGACAGGTGTGTGTCTGTAGACATTTTTTGATTGTGAAAAAATATGGTCACATACATGGCATAATTACGAGGAAGATTTTTAAACACGAAGAATTCATTAGATAAAATTGATACAGTGCTGCTATCGTGAAAGTTGACAAAACTATCCTATCCTATCCTATATCCTGTATCCTGCATCCTATCCTGCAAATAAGCTCTATCCTATCCTATCCTATCCCATACTTTCAAAATATAGAAATGCAAGTTAAATGAAACGAAATTTAAAGATAAAATGATTTTATTAATTAATGTAGTACTCAAAATGAATAATTAAATCTTAAAACCGAATATTCATCGAGCGGGATAACTTACTTACCTGTGCTACGGTAAAATTAAATCATACGCGGGATGGACACAATAACGTAAACAAACAGGTAAGCGATTAGATTTTTGATTTAATCATATTTATGCATAAAAAACAGATAAATAACTTCGATTCACTTATTGAGGAACTGTTTAGTCACATATTTTTTTCAAATTATTTTCTTATCACATACAACTGAGCGTCATTCTCATTATTCGAGCGATTCGTTCGGCGATAAATGTAAACACGATCTGAAAATAAGTAATTCCTTTAGGAAGTTTATATCGTTTATAGTTTAAACCACTCGGAGGTATTTTTAAAGTATAAATTATTAAGCATTTATAGCTAGCTAACATTTATTAATTCGATATGTTCAGGTTAATATCGGACAAAAATATGCATCCCTGTTACTGGGCTTCGAAGAAATTATATTAAACGTGAATCAATGTCTGATTCTTGTATACATGTTTATCTTTTAAAATGCCAAATTAGTCGTTTATAAATTCAAGCTTTTATTAATTTGCAGATTTAAATGAAGATAATACAGAAATATATTTCTGACGTCAAATGTTGCAACGAATTTTCGCAGTAACTCCGTACTTGCGTACGAATTGACAAAGATGTAGCGCCGACATTTTAGCGCGCATTAATGTTATGCACCGCGTTCTTGATATAATAATTATTCTTAAATGGTTTAACTTGTTAAACGTTTTAAATTGACGTTGAAAATACATTGTTTAGCCAATTTTCGTTTCGCAAAATAACTCTGAAATTTATACTCGAATCTGATTGGCTACAGGATGCAGGATAGGATAGGATAGGATAGGATAGAACTTAATTTTTATATTTCTATCCTGTATCGTGCATCCTGCATCCTATCCTATCCTATCCTTGTCAACTTTCAGGATAGCAGCACTGTAGTAGATTAGTGGTTTGTATATAATTGGAGTTAACGAGGCCGAGTACAGAACGAGTACGCACGCTTTCGCGCAGCGTTTCATTTGTATTGTGACGTCATCTTTTTGCTTGGTTGACACCATGGCGCGATAGTTTCAACTGCAGATTTTCAGCGAAATTTGTTGAAAATGGCTCGTTTAATGCGTAAAATTAATGTTATATTGTGGAATAAACATAACTGTCTCGAAGTATAAGCTATATTTGGGCTCGGGTCGAAAACGTGAAGAGGGTTCAGCAGGCCTAACCCTCTGTAACGTTTTCTTAACCCGCCTAAATATAGCTTAATTCATATATTTCAAGGCAGTAACCATGTAATTTATATTAATGACCCTTAATATGTGATGTTATATATTTTTTTATTACTTAAATATGTCTGAATGCTTTATTAATACTATAAAGATCACCTTTTCCGCGTTTGTCAAATAAAAAATAGCCATTATCTGACAAATCTGGGAAGTTGGGCATACAAAAATCAACTTTGATAAGACCCCTGGAACAAACCAGGAGGTAAAAGGTTTTTTTTTATTTGACCATTTGATGCCTTTTAGCAGTACCTTTAATATGTAGAACAGAAAAAGAAATCCCTAGGGCAGAAGTTTAAAAAAATGTGCAAAATTGATACATTTCAAGCGAAATCCCATAGGGTCTTATGTTAAAGATTAACAAACTTGAGATGACCCCCTAAACAAACGGTGTGGTAAATGTCTTATTTTTTAATCTTAAAATAATAATTATATTAGTAGAAATTCAGGTAAAAAATTTCATTAAAAAATCTAGGGCAGAACTAATTAGACCCGGCCTCGTTAATATGGAAATATTTTTGTTGATGAAATATATATTTTTATTTTATTTTACAGTCGCTATGAAAGAAAAAATGATGATAGAAGAGATGACAGTAGGTCAAAGAGAGATCGCTATGGCGATGATAGGTCAGAGAGAGGGGATAGGGACAAGGGCGATTCTCTCGGAAGGTCAGACTATGACAGAGATCGTAGAAGTGGGGCATCCATAGACAGAAGGCAGGATTTGTCTCAGGACAGAAAGGGAGACATAAGGGATCGCAGAAGGGAGGGGTCACCTGACAGACAGCTAGGGGGCCCATCAAGGGGAGCATCTAAAGAGAAGCACCGTGAGGAGGGAGACAGAAGGAAGGAGGAGGCAGGGGATAAAAAAGGGGAGCGATCAGTGGATAGGAAGAGAGAAGAAAAAAGGAGGGATGAAAGAGGGAGAGGGACAAGTGATAAACAGAAGGCTGGCTCTGTAGAGAAACCCATGGAGGCCTCACCCAATCGGATGAGAGAGAAGTCACATGACAAGAAGTGGGAGGAGTCACCGGAAAGGTTGGCTGGGGATAGAGAGACAGAGAAGGTCAAAGGAGAAGTGGAGGACAGGGGGAAGAGAGATACCGAGAGAGAGGAGAGGTCCAGTCAAGGCCGAGATAGGACATCTCGCGATAAAGGCGACCCTACACCGGTAAGTCTGATATCGTTTCTGGAAAATCGAAATTGTTATTTTGAACCAAGTTTCTATGTCAAATGTAAAGGTCATAGCAGATATTTCAATTGAATCTTTGTCCAGACAATATTTTTCTTTTCAACAACCCTATCACACGTACACTATTTCCATGGATTGCTTATTGGATATAGGATGTGAGATGATCTTAAAGTCAATAGTTAAAGTGAAGTAAAGTCCTCCTACAGGCTTTTCATCATTATGTCCTTAAATAAACAAGGGTCCACAAAACAATCTCAGTCCATGTCAGTGATGCCTAGTCTCTTTGAAAAGCGTTTCTCAACTGTAAAAACACAATTGTAAAACACAAGCATATTCTGCATGATCAGGAAAGTCATTTTTTCTTCAAACAGACAAAGAAAAAGGACAAAAAATTTAAAAAGTCTCACAAGGAAAAATCCAAAGAAGAGGAAAAAGTAGAGGAACATAAAGACAAGAAAGAGAAAGTGGAGTCGAGAAAGGAGAGCAGGTAGAACCACAGGACTTGAACACTCTCTTAGATTTCACTTGAACCATTGGACAAAGCTTAAAATAGCCTTGAAAGGAAATTCGATAATAGCTCTGAAACTGCTTCGTGAATTTTTCTGAATCTTTTGTTAAATAATATATCTGTTCAGTACATAAATATCTATGGTACCAACACACTGTATACAGGTGAGACATTGACATTTGCCCAGACTTAAATTCACCTGCTAACAACAAGAACGAAAGGAGCGAAAAATAAAACAAGGGCGGACATTTCCCTTAATACAGTGTCAGTCTGAATATCATTAACAAAGATACTAGTCATATAAACTTGAGCATTGTTCTCTTACAGAAAACGAGGGCATGATGATAAAGACCGATCAGTGTCACCTGCACCCAGAAGGGAAGCTGACCTATCTCCCACCCCCTCTACAAAGAGGGTCAGGGACATATCCCCTACCCCCTCCACAAAAAAGGCCAGGGATTTATCCCCCACCCCATCAATGAAGAAGGCTAGGGAAATATCCCCAACCCCTTCTACTAAAAGGAGCAGGGAATTGTCACCAGCAGAATCCCATCGAAGCAAGAGAGAGGTGTCACCAGCTCTTTCTCACAGGTAGAAGACAGCTTTGATTTAACGCTATACTCATCTTTTTCCCTTTATGCTTCCTTTGTATCAGATAATTTAGTTCAGCATTTCCAACCTTTGGCTTTTGTTGTAGAAGCAAGTCCAGTGCTGTGGCTCCTGTAGAGAAGCTGTCAACCTAAGGGGGGAGAGGAGGAGGAGAAATCAAGGTCACGGGACTGGGACCGAGGCAGTGAGAAGTCCGACAGGAAGGGGAGGGAGAGACACGCCTCTAGTGTAAGAACCAAGACACACATCTAACTCACTAGAGCATCAATCATTGGCAGTTCTATAGATGAATATGTTCTTACATCAATTGATCAGAAAATATGTCCTCTTCCCATCGCCAATTCGAGCTTATCGTAAGCAATAGAGTGCCTTTGGTGCAAGGTGTGCAATTACCTTCAACCAAGTTTGTTGGTCTAAGGGTGCCTTCCATTTAACCGGCATCCAAGGATTTGCCGGCGTTGTCTTCGTCGCCCAAAGCTGGAATACGCGTCACTGGCAACGCATTTTATCATTGCCGATTAGGACACAATAGGGCGCCAAGGTTACCATATTTCACAAAACTGGATTTCTGTTTCTTCTACTACATCGATAAACATGAAAACTTCAAATAGCCAAGTTTTGAGCTGCAATTGTCCTCGTTGGACCATTGTGACGTTGCCAACCGTTCCATTAACGTCACCGTTTCCTTATAACGTCGCCAGCAGGCAACGTTAATTGAAAGCGCCCTAAGGTTAAGGTCGTAAGAGACTTATGGGTAAAATCCTTGTCCTAACCATACATTCCCCCACCCAACTTCTTTGCCAAATCTGATTCATGCATCATCCACAGACTGCCTTTAGCCTCATGTTGTGTAGATAAGACCTCTTTAAAAAAAAATCAAACTTGTCCAGACTGTATGTTCTTCCCCCTTAGCCTTATCTAGCTCACACTTTATATAAACAATGCCATTAAACTTGTTGAAATGATGATTGAAATAAAAAACCCAATTCTTATTTTTTATACATTTATATCAATTCTTATTTGATATTCATATAAATTTGTTTTTAAAAAGACATAAAATATTCGATCAACATGCCTTTTATTGCTCAAACAGCCCTTCTCAGTTGAAGAAGACAGAAGGTCAAGGATCTCCAAGAGGTCAAGGTCACCTGAGGTCAGAGGGGATCAGCGAGATCTAGACAGAAGAAAGAAAAGGAGAACGGATAAGGAAGGTAAATATCTCGACAAAGTTACTCTTCGGTCACAAGATCAAGATTGTTAATTCAGTAACTCAATTCATTACTGTGGAATCTTTAAAATTCATTGGGGCCAGTTTTCGTGGATTGCTGATATTTTATAGGTTGGTGGGGACATAATTTTGTGTGTTTTCTTATACCTACAAAAGGAAATATAACTTTTTAATATTAATTTATTAATTCACGGAAGATGTCAATGCATGGTATGAGAGGTACCAACGATTTCAACAAAAATTAAGCTACCTCAAAATCTATTGATTCAACAATATTTGAACCATTTTATTTATTATTTTGAAAGAGGGTCATTTTATTTAAACAATATACATATTGATATGTGTTTTACCTTACATTTTACACATGCCCTTGTAGATGACAGAAAAAGTAGTGACAAACCTAAAGAAGAGGACCGCAAATCAGGTATACTGTACATACTATAGGGTTACCATAGCTCTGGCATGCTTCATTTACTCTCCTTCATTGTATGACCGCCATTATTTACCTTCTGCCCTCATTTATCTTGTTCCAGTCAGCAGACGATCTCAGGGCAGCCAGCCAGATAACAAGCACAGTGATTGGTCAGAGGATTCAGAGGAAGTCCCCAAAACAGCAGACAACACAGAGAAAGAGCAGGTGGGTGAAAGTGATGGATGATTGGGGGGGGGGGGCTATAAATATGTGTGTATTTTTGCAAGTTATCTTTAATAAGTTAAGTCTTTTTACTTTTTGTTTTCTTTTGTGCGTAAAGAAATTTGAAATCATGTACTGTTATAATACTAATTTTTTTTTTAAAAAGACATCTTCAACATCCTGATTGCTTAGGTTTTAATGTCATAAAAAATTTCCATTTTTACAGGGCACTGCTGAAAGCAGAGTCCTGGCAGTAGGCAGGCAAATCGCCAATGTTACTATAAATAGCACAACTTCAAAAGTAAACAAAAAACCAAACGGCGTCAAAGTAAAAGCTTCCGCTATACCAAATAGTTACTCAAAGAGCCACGTTTTGTCAAAAGTGTTGGCATTTTGTTTCTTTTCTTTTTTTTAATTTCGAGAGAATAATGTATCTTTTTTAGTTTTCTTATTAAAATAACATTTTTTAAAAACAAGACTATGGATTTTGGACACATACAATGCGCATGAATTTCCATGAACTACTTTGCTCCATGTTGAAAAAATAGGGATTGAATGTATAACGCTTGTTGCAAAATTCAAGGCAGCAGCTGTTGAACTTTTTCTAATAGACAGACATATTTTTGTTTATAGCCGCTTACAAAATTTGGTCGCTCTCTGATGCTTGCCGACATCAAAAGCATAAGAGAGAGAGAGAGAGAGAGATTTTCAGTCTTTACTACACAATATTCATAAAGACACACCAAAAGAGCCCGACTTTCAGTACTTCAGTATTTTGATTACTGTTGGACCTAAGGGAATTTGTTGGAAAAAAGTTTTACTTTTTTTTCATATCTACCCTAGAAAATTTTTTTCTTTTGATTAAATGATTTGTTTATGATACAGGTGGCATCTGCATTACCAGAACATCTCCAAACTCGCCGACAGAGAAGTCAGAGTCGTAGCAGCATAGGCAGCACCGGGCGCAGCAGTCACCGTGACAACCGAAGCAGAAGATCCTCGTTTGATCGCAGTAGACGTGACCGCTCACCAGACAACAGAACCTCTAGTCGTCCCAGCAGCAAAGAAAGGTCAAGGTGAGTAGATTGAGATAACTAGTCCTTCAGTCAAGGACTTTAGGAAATGGGAAATCCTGTCTGGTTTAAAATGTCTTTTTGTGGGAAGGCGAAAAAACAAACCTAGGAAATTGAAAAGAGGTTATAAGAACTGAAAGGGACAAGAAGGGAAAACATTCTTATATACTGATTGGGGAAGTTGAAAAAGTTAAAAATGTAAATGTGTTGTCTTGAGAGCTGTTGTATTACAGGGCTTGTGTCTATTTACAGCAAAGCAAGAGCGAGCTCTATAGAAGACAGGGAAAAGGAGAGGAGCAAAAGAGAGACTTCGGAGAGCAAAACTGTGGCTCCACCCCTAAAAGAAGAGGACAAGAACGATATAGGTAAGTGGAAAAACTTTTTTTCTGTAAAATGTATGTGATGAATTATAATTTATTGGGAATCACGTTAATCAGTTGTCTCCTTGAAATTTTTTGGTTGTAATATATTTTAAGGACTCTGATTTGCAATAAGAGAACAAAATGTGTAGAAAAAAATGAAAGATTTAATATGTTGATTTGTTACAGATGAGGAGGAGAATTCTGATGACAATTTGTCTCTGGAGGAGATATCAAGTGAAGAGGGCAGTGTTATTGGGGAAGAGGAAAAGAAACCCAGTAAGAAAGGATTTTTAAAAAAAATTTTGACATGCATTTTTCGTAAAGAAATACATCATGATGAATTAAACTGTAATCCAAATTAATTTTTCCCACCCAAAAAATTTGAATGTTAAGTATTAAATTCTTCCATTATCTTTCGTCTGTTGCCCCCGCCCGCCCCCCCCCCCCCCCCCCCCCCCTTTTGTCCTGAATTTCAATTTATGGTTAATTCTGTGGGATTGTAGGTATAATGGACATCGTGGATATAGACTGGACAAGTCTGGTTCAGTCTTCACAACCAAAACCGGCCAGTACTGGTTCAGCTCTCCAGCGCTTCAGGGCACCTGCTATCTTTGCCTCACTTGGTGTTTCTAAGGAGTTTGCTGGGGAGAAGCTGTTCCAAAAAATCCAAAGTTCTTGTCAACAGGAGCTTGAGGCTCAAAGAGAAAAAGGTAAGCAGTGTAGTCAGTTTGGGGTTCTTTTGTTGATGAGTTAACCAAATGTTGGATTGCACCTGATGAAGCAGAGCTTCATATTTCACTTATTAGTAAAATTTGAAAAAATTATGCAGATTCAGGGACACCATCAAAACCTAGTTGTGTTATGAACTACAAGATTCTCTTAAGAAAGTTCAGACAGAGAGATCAACGGCATTTTCCTCCAAAAAGGACATCCTAGCCAAAATCGGCAACTTCCGAAGGGCGCTGTGTGCCAGGAAAGATGTCGAGATCCGACGGAAACTCTGTAGAGTTGACACAGTAAGCGATTTCAATCTAATATAAACTCTGTAGAGTTGACACAGGAAGCGATTTACAATCTTATATAAACTCTGTAGAGTTGACACAGTAAGCGATATTCAATCTAAAATAAACTCTGTAGAGTTGACACAGTAAGCGATATTCAATCTGATAAAAACAATATATATTACATTTTACCAAAAATATTTTACAGTATATTTGTTTAAATCATTGTCAGTTTTTTACGTTTGTCATATTAAATTAATGACGCCATATTTTCAATTATTTCATTCAGAACTTGGACCAATCCTTCAATCCCTCCGGTACCAGACCAAGAGCTGTGTAAAATGAGTGCACAGCTTACTGTCTCAGTGCGGCGACGTTTTCCCCGTGAAAAAGGAGGAGACAACTCCCTCAGCCATTAAACCTGAAATACAGTGTGCCTAAGGTTGGCAAGAGGTCATGAGGGGTCCATTGTTGTAAACTAGCTCAGACAAATGGTTTGTCATGACATGCCTGTTATCTTATTTGGATCTCAATCCATTAACCATAGGCATAATGTTGTTCCATGTGCAGAGACGCATATCCATCAAAAGTGTGTGTTCAATGATTGTATCTTATTAACAGGATGAAAAGAAAAAAAATATTAAAATATTAATCAAATCAGAGAGTGTTCAGTGTTTATTGAATAGATTTCATTTCTTACAAGAAATCCATTACATAATATTGGGTTATTTCAGTTTCTTATGTTTATCATTGAATTTTAAAAAACTCTTTTGTTCAGAACTATATTTTCATAGTTGCCTCATACATGATGTTAAAGAAATAAAAATGCACAATTTGCAAGTATTTAAATCACAAAATATTGTAATGAATGGTACAATAAATACAAACATGATAATAAATCAATTCAGTGTACACATGCATATTAGTCTAGAATAAATCGAACAACTTTTCAGAATGCATACGCGCGTTATTCAATTTGGATGCACACTCCGTTGCAGTCATGAGACCATATCTTTTAAAGAATACGGATTCAATGCTTAACTGTGCATTGAATGAACACATTGGTTTACAAATATGTCATAAAAGGATACTTTGATGAAAAATGAGTTAAGTCCCGGTGGTCTAGATACTTGGGGAATAGAGGGGGTTGGTTAAAACATGTAAAAACAAAAAGCAAATTGTCATTTCCGTTACTCTATTTTCATTTACAGTCAAGTCATACCAACTTTGTATTCCTGTTAAATCAATGCCTCTACTAAGAAAATTGGTAACAACTAACAATTTGATGAATCAAAAATATTTTTCCTGATATGTAAATTAACAGTACATGTATTATTATGCAGTTCATGATTTACCATAATGATTGCAACTCTAGAATTCGCACCGCTGTTTCACTGATTTAATTGATTCAAAACCAGTGCACTTCTGTATCTTATGGCATTCTGTATTCTGTGCATTTGTTTCTCTCTCAGTGACTGTTGATAAGACTGTAACGACCCGTGTAGGTCCCCCACAACGTGTTGACAGATCCCCAGTATCTGCCACGAGAGGTCTCTGGTATATAAAGGTACGTATCTCCCGTCATCATAGAGCATCAGTGTCTGTAGGTCTGTCAGTGACTGTAGACACTGGGACCGGTTACGTAGTCTGTAGTTACATAACACCCTTAACATGTCTGTCAATACATAGGGTGAAATATACAGGGTTAGTGCACCGTTTTCGTTGCTTACATTCTGTTCTAAAGCTAGTTCCTGTATAAAGTAAATATCACTAATAAGATGTAAGGCACCTAACCAAGCTTTCTTCAGACGTTTAGACAGAGACCAACCAGCCACTGATTCATTGTACCTATCTCGGTCAACTGTGTCATACATGATATAAGGCTGTGTGAGTCTTGATTTAACCAGAGCTGTAACATGAAGCGCCTCTCTATATCTACATGTTCTGTAGTAATACAGAGCAAGGTACAACAAATAAGACACATCACCAACTCTACCCGCCAGCTTCAACAAGTTACCAATCAGTCTGTCTGATCTGTATACTGCCTTATTTGTACTTTCTGTTAAACTATTGTGATTTAGAAATGCTGTTTGAACTAAAACATCTGATGTACATTGCTGTAATGTTAATGTCTGGTATTCTGTAATTGATTGATTTGACAAAATTATTATAACCCTCAGAATAAGATAATTTTTCCATATTTCTTTTTCTGAAAAACTTATAATATCGATTTCGCTTTTGATACCAAATTCTGTATCAGCAATACTTATTACATGGCCCCAAAATGGCTCTATTCTGTAAAGGCTGTTACAAATAAGTTTTTCAATCATTGTTTTGACCGTCGGACTTTGTAGCAAACAGGTCACGCCCATTTCATAATACCCGTTCAGTTGTTCTAACAGACACTTCCGTGCGCCTGTACCTTTAACTGTGGACAACTTTCCGGCAAACATATTATTTTGTTGAATGAAAAAATTAGGAAGCACGCCTCGATGAACGCAATGATATAGCCATTTGAAACATTTCCAGAAACAATCCAGTAAGTTATTTGGACACCATGTAATATTTCCTATTTGTATCAGCCAGAACAAAGTAGTTTTTGCAAAATATGAACACAGGAATGGTTCTTCTATGTCGCGATTGACGACTTCCATTAAAAATATTTTTAAAAGGCCATAGCACAAAAATTGGGTATGGTTCATGGAATAGACCAGTTTTTGTTCTGCCTGAGAAAAGGATAATCTCCAGTCAAGTTCATTTCCATCGGCTGCAGTTTTAATTCCGACAGGCACAAAGTGACAACCATTACTCAGAATGTCATAAAAAACGTGGTTTTGGGGCCAGTTATGTAGGGTACATCTTTGTTTCCAATAATAAGATAACCGTGGCCAGTAGGAACAATGCAAACAAAGAGCATAGTCAGCTTCTACATTACCAACGAACCCGTTTGCACAAGGACCATGAGTTTTTAAATTCGTGAACGTTTTATTTCCACTTATCTTTGTAAGTATGATTTGTCTCCACTTAACATTTGATATGTACATCCCGTCATTGAACGGAATAACAGATGATGCTATGTCTCTATCTCGTGGTGACGTCATAAGCTGTAGTCTGACAAACCCGATTGGTGTTTCAGTGTCCTCCATGAGAATAATGGAATGCTTTGACAGATCATAAACACTGGACTGTGACAAGTCGGTTATCACTTTATGATTGGTAAACCAGAACATCGTGTCTCTGTCTGAAGATTTAAACCTGAAACCTTCCCTTTGACTACCACTGTCTATCATTCTACTACTTTGATGTATCTCTACAGGTTTCATTATCAATGCCCTCATGTCCTTCACCTCCCTCCTGACGGTTACTTCTGTCGGTGTCCCTATATAACCACACAGACCCACGTACAGGGCCTCAGACACACGGAAATTGTCAGACATTTTCTCAAATTATGTTTTTTTTTGTAAAATCCAGTTCTCTATGACAACGTCTATTCATGTTGAATTAGGTTGATTAAGTTTTTAATTGATGTTAACCAAATACAACATTTTGTCAGATATGAGTTACAAAAATCACAATTTCCATTTATCAATTAGTCCATTTACCTTCGTACGTGTTTACAAATCGTATACCTGTAACTGAAAATTTCCAATCTAAAATTAGCGTTTTGGAAAAAATCTGCTGGAATTTCCCCACAAACGTCTGCTTTCACTTTAGAGGATTTTCATTAAAATTCTGTTATAAAACAGTAAAATAGTTTTACCTATGTTTTAACTATTACACAGTGGGTTAAATGGTATTGCAGAAAATTGAATTTTATAATAAATAAAGTTTGAGTAAAATTAAAAAATATATAAGGTAATCATAAAATTGCACTGACGTCTTACATGTATAACTAAAATGATCATGCTTAATGCATGCACATTTTCGATTTGATGAAACTGATAATTTAAATTACATGTGGATTGTAGATCTTGGTTGGAATTACCAAACTTGTGCTATCTGATCAATGACTGTTACATTTAGTTTAACTATGTCAGTCACTGGAGATTTAAGCAGATAATATTTTTTTAAATGCATTACTTTGTTAATGAAGATTCATTTCCTATAGCTTTATGTCATATGAGTAGCTGTAAATCCCATTACACAGTCAATGAGACACTGACATTAAGCCGCAAGGTTATCGTATCTGCTTTAGACAATAGTACTATAACATATATAAATATAAATAATCATTTATATATATGTCATAGAGTGTAGAGCGGATACATTGGTATTTAGGTTCCAATACAGATATCTTATACTTTCGTCTCACAGAATTACAAGATTTACTACTTCAAAGAAATTATCCCACACAACTGATTCAAAACGGAATTAACAAAGCCAAATCCCATGAACGAAAGGATCTTCTTTTAGTTAAAATTAAACCCGTCAAAAATGTTATACCATACGTTTCAACGCACAACCCTAGAAATCCAGAAGTGTTCAACATCATTAGAAATAACCTACCTATCCTAGAGGAGGATCAAGACATGAAGAAAATATTAGATACTTCACATATCATCAAAAGTAAACGACAAAGCCCTTCTCTTAAATGTATTCTTACCAGAGCATCGTTTTCCAGTAAAATCCAGGAACCACCCATCATCAAAAAATGCGACAAACCCAGATGTAGTACATGCCCATATCTGACAGAAGGATCCACATTTCATTTTAAAACCGGAAGCAATTTTTCCATCAAAACCTCCATGTCATGCACCAGTTCAAACCTTATCTATGTCATACGTTGCGCTGGTTGCGGTGAAAATTATATCTGTCAGACAGGAGACACCTTGAGACACAGGATGACCGTGCACCGACAACAAATCAGGGAACCTAAATACCAATGTACGTCCGTCAGTGAACATATAAGGAACTGTGCAAGGAATGAAAGTCCTAATTTTACCGTTTTTCCTTTTTACAAGTTTCTGAGGGATACCACAGAAAAAGAACGTGAGGCAAAAGAAAAACTGTTTATCAACAAATATAGACCTGTTTTAAATGCCTAATAATTATATAATGTATCAGATAAAAACTGTTTCCCGTAATTATTTTATATATTTCTATCATTTGTATGGAGAATTTTATTTTTCCGTACTTAATGTATATCTTTATATTATGACGTCATAATCAATTCGGCTACATAACGTAACATAATACTAGCGTTTTATGACGTCACAATAAGAAATATGTATTCGTATGTATGTGTATTTGTGTAACTTAGCAACATGTTGTCAAACTCCTGATGATTTAAAATGAAACTAGTTGAGTTTATTTCGGTGTTGTGATTTTTTCCATATAATACTACGTGTGTGGATTTATACTATATATATATATTTTCGTCCCAAGGGGGCTAATATAATCAATGTTGCCCGAAAACACAGTCAACATTTGTTTTGTTATATGAAGAAACAAACCAAAATTTAAGAAATTAATTGAAAACAGATAGCCGTAATTTTCTCAGCTCAACAAAGAATTCACGATCGAATTCAATTTTGTGCAAAGTTCATTTCCAAAATATCCTCAGCACCATACGGTCACTTGTGATATTCCGCCGACCGTAAGAATTATCAGACAGGTGTTCTACCTGGTTTTACTTCACAGTAATTCGCAAATCCTTATATCCGTTATGATAGCAAACCGTTGCATTGCGCGTTCGTTGTTTACTTGCCTTGACTGACTGTCTATTATGACGTCACCTTGTTTTGGAGTCGCGAAGAATTATTTACGTCACCATTTACGAATCAACAAATCAGAGGCGATTATTTGAAATAGAGGGAATGTTCTCTAAATATTATTCCTAGCCGGTCAATATCTAAAAAATATTGACCGGTCAATATTTTTCGGACGAGCTAATATTACAATTATTGACCATTCGTCTATATAGAGTTATATAGTGAGAATATACTACTGAATATAATAAATATATTTATCACATGTTCATCCCAATATACGGTGGGTATCACTCATGGGATAAATTTTTGATATTCCACTGTGTGTCCTTACGCCACGTGACGTCATAGTTAATCATTACGTAGGTTTAGACGGTTGATTGACGTTGAATGAAAAAGTAAATAATTAATTCAGTTGAGGGGTGTTGAGATATAAATTTGAAACATTTAATGTTGTTTCAGTTATTTGTCATGAATTTATAAAAAAAATGTTCGAAAATGAATGTCTGTTTGTTAAACTTCAAGGAACTTTTTTCCATGCGTAACGTTGTTGACGTGTTGTAAATAATGTGTTGTGCGGCTCACAATCACAATTTTTACAGAAAAAGTTGGAAGAAACAAAATACTTTGTAAAACATGTGATAAAAAGAATCTCTCATGATTTGCGATGGTATATGATTTTTATCCAACTTGTTGTGTGTTTTCTATCCCCTCGCCAAGGCTCGGGGATAGAAAACACACAACTCGTTGGATAAAAATCATATACCATCGCAAATCATGAGAGATCCTATATATATATATATATATATATATATATATATATATATATATATATATATATATATATATATATATATATATATAGAAAATTTGAAAAACGAAAGACAACACAGAGTAAAACGTTAGCGCTTTCATTCAATCTTCAGACGTTTTTAAAATAACAATTACGTTACTTGGTGACGTCTACAATACAATGACGTCATAGTTAAAGTTAATGTAGTAGAGGGATATTTCCGCGTAATCTATAGGGTAATTCAATGAAATATATACACAATACATAAAAAAGTTAAATTATAGCAGTCTGTTGAGGCAAGGTTTTAAAGTTTGAATAAAATGTTTTTCTTTTTCTCTTCTTTCCGTTGCACTCTCTGTAAAAAGTTTATAAAATGGAAACACTTTAAATTGCCCGCCTCCGCATACATCGATGTGCTCGCTGAGTTTTATTTTCCGGTACTCTGGGTCTTTAATTTGCTGTTTATGCACCCGGATTCTTGCTCTTAATGTTGTCCCAGTTTCGCCGATATAAAATTTGTTGCAACCATCACATATAATGCTATATATTAAATTTTTGGAATGACATGACATGTCCGAATTTACGTGGAATTGTTTTCCTCTGAAGTCAACCGAGCTGCCTTGTTTTAAAAACGGACACGTGCCGCATCGTATGTCTCCACATTTAGATACCGTTTTTATTGACGTATTAATTGTAGATGGACAGAGTATTCTCTTAAGGTTCTTTGGTTGCCTTTTACTGTTAAAAAACTTGAGTTTGGTTAAAACGCGAGCCATATCTTCATCTGTTTTGAGAACTCCGTTGAGATGATTGACCACTGGAGCTATATTCGGGTTCCTAGGGTTATGGGTAGTAACAAGCGGTAATATTTTGGTTTCCTTGTTGTTCTGTAAAATTGGATTAATAAGATCCTGTCTATCTATTCCTTTGGCCTTCATTATTCCGTCGTTGATAAGGTTGATAGGGTAATGGTGGTTAGTTAAAAATTGTTTTAATTCGTTGAGACGCTGATTTCTTGTTTCCTCATCACTGACTATAGTACATATTCTCCTGGCAAGGTTGTAAGGGATGGCCCTCTTTATATGTCGTGGATGGGACGATCCAAAATGCAAATATTGATGAGTATCTGTACTCTTGTAGAAGATATCTGTAGAAATGACTAGAACATCTAAAAACGGAATTTTTGTGGAACTTTTTTCTAATGTGAATTTAATATCTGGATCTAGATCATTAAGAATATTTTTCATCCTTTGTAATTCCGAGTCTTCTTTATTCCATATGATGAAACAATCATCTAGATATCTTTTCCAGTTCTTTGTCAGAGTCTGGCTGAATTCTTCACCGAATTCCTCCTTTGTCTTTTTATACAGACTTTCTTCTAAAAATCCTAGGCATAATGTAGCGTATGTTGGGGCCATTTTAGTTCCCATGGCTGTACCTTTGATTTGATGAAAGTATTTGCCATTAAACGTAAATACATTATTCTTTAAAACCAAGTCTGTAGCCTCCAATAAAAACTCCTTTGTAAATCTGTTATCAATGTCCGTTCTGCATTTATCAATCCAGAAATTCAAAGCTGTAAGTCCTCGTGTACTGCTTATATTAGTGTACAAGTTGACTACATCCAAGCTTACTAGTTCAGCATCAGGATCCACTTGTTCCGGTAGATATCGTAGAAAATCTAAGTCATCCCGGATGAAACTTTTTACATTTTGACATAGTGGTTTCAAAATGATATCCAATAAATTGCTGAGTCGTTGGGTGGGTGCTGCAGGTCCTCCAACAATAGGACGGAATGTTAAATCTGCGGGATGTTCACAAGTAATGTATTCAGAATTCTGTTTTTGTATAGCTTCTTTGATTGTTTTTGATTTGTGAACTTTTGGTAACCCATAGATGGAACTTTCTTTATATTCAAACTCAGTGACAAATTCTTTCTCCTTATCTGTTAAAGTAGAGGAATGTTTGAGTAGCAGTTTTTTTATTTTTTGTAGGATTGCTTTTTCCTGGTTTTCAGATATTTCAGTATAAAATTCCGTGTTTGAAAGCATATCCATTATTTTTTGCTCATAATATACTGTGTCCATAATAACCACGGCTCCGCCTTTATCCGCCTCTTTAATTACAATATTTTCATCACTCGATAATGATTTTAAGGCATTGGTTTCTTCTTTAGACAAGTTTTGTTTAGTAGATATACATTCAGTACTATCTAGTGGTAAGTTCTGGAGCGTTTCACAAACAGTGTCTAGAATGTTGTTTCGTCCTTTCTTTGGGTTGAAATTAGATTTATTTTTCACTAAATCTAGTTGAGTTTCATTTTCTTCGTCGCTCTCCGTATTATTGAAATATTCGGCCAGACGTAATTTGCGAGTGTATTCTTTTATGTCTTTTCTTAATTCTTGTTTATTACTGCATGGGGTTGGTGTGTATTTCAATCGTTTTGATAGAAGCTTTATTTCGGATTCGTTTAATTGTTTGGTGGACAAATTGATTATTTTTGGATCCACGCATTTCGTCGTTGCTGTTGTTGTCGCTGGAATCTTTGTCCGTGTCCTGGTTTGCCTCCACCTAAAAAATACTTATTTAGTCCTCTGCCGATGTAGGTTGTACCGTTTCTCCGATATGTATTCCCTAGAGAGCAGTTTGGCCTTACATGCCTGTTATTGTTACTGCTGTTGTTCTTGTTGTTGCTGTTGTTATTGTTGTTGTATGAGTAACTGGAAGTTTTCCTTTGTTTCACTTGTTGTGTTCCATTGTTTACTCTATTTTCATAGCCCGTATATTGTGGCACGTTGTGCTGTTTTCTTCCATATCTGTTACGTGTATTTTCTTGTGGTCGCAACGTTGACCGTTGTTGCTCATTGCTCGTTGATTGCTTTCCGTTTTCTTGGGTGGAATTTTGATTGACAATTTCAGCAAAACTCGGTTTATTTCGTGCTGCTCTATTTAGTACGTTTTCTTTGGGCTTCTTCTGATTTTTTTCTTTCACTATACTGTTCCCGTATTTTCTTACATAATCTAACTGCCAGATTTCCTTTATTCTCCATCTATCCTGTGATCGCTTTTCTTCCTTCTCACAATCCACTTTCCACATGTTTTCCAGAATATCAAGTATTCTCCCGCTTGCTTTTTTCTTAAGTTCGCTACCCATTTGCTCATCAATTTCAATACCTTATTTTGGCTATTTTCAGATCTCATGCGCAAAAGCCTTTATCCGCCTCTTTAATTACAATATTTTCATCACTCGATAATGATTTTAAGGCATTGGTTTCTACTTTAGACAAGTTTTGTTTAGTAGATATACATTCAGTATTATCTAGTGGTAAGTTCTGTATGCGGAGGCGGGCAATTTAAAGTGTTTCCATTTTACAAACTTTTTACAGAGAGTGCAACGGAAAGAAGAGAAAAAGAAAAACATTTTATTCAAACTTTAAAACCTTGCCTCAACAGACTGCTATAATTTAACTTTTTTATGTATTGTGTATATATTTCATTGAATTACCCTATAGATTACGCGGAAATATCCCTCTACTACGTTAACTTTAACTATGACGTCATTGTATTGTAGACGTCACCAAGTAACGTAATTGTTATTTTAAAAACGTCTGAAGATTGAATGAAAGCGCTAACGTTTTACTCTGTGTTGTCTTTCGTTTTTCAAATTTTCTATATATAAAACCGGACACTGCGATATTTTTTGGATTTAACTATATATATATATATATATATATATATATATATATATATATATATATATATATATATATATATATATATATATATATATATATATATCTCATACGTGTGGTGTATATTACCCTGTGATAAACCTTTGCTATATCACACGGGTGATGCTATATCAAATACTTCCGGTCGGAACTACTTTTGAGACAGCCCCTCGCTTCAACGCTTCAATGACCTATTTTCGAAGATTTGCTAGTACTTTCAAATATAACTATATGATATCTACTACAAAAATTAATATAAAATTGATTTTGTCAAAGATTTAAATTACAAATATGAAGGAAAACACATAACTGCGTAGCACAGGCGTTGGAACCGGGGGGCTATTGTGAGGGGGGAGGGGGGAGGGGGGTAGCCCCCCCCCCTTTTTGCAAATTTATTCATAACCGTAACCACAAGACCATGTTTTCTTGTTTGTCAAGATTTTTGATAAATTTAGCCCACTTCCAACTTTCAATTTGCTTTGTGAAGTTTATAAAACTACAAATTACGTTTACTATCAAGGAGTTCATCCTGACGACGCGATGAAAACAGAGCGCTCTGGTTGTGTTTATATACAAGAACTTACCGAAATAATGTTTCATGAGACTTTTATTCCACCACCAGTAAGCATCCTTATTCTGACACTATTTTCAATTTCGAATCATAAGGCTAGCCTAGTGTTTGTTTTATTAAACATCATACATCAACAACTGTTCCTCGTTCGAGTCAATTCAAACTAACGAGCATTCGCAACTTTGTGTATGTCAACAAACTTTATATTCAAGTCTTCTAATCGGAATTTCCATTTAATCAAGTGAATAAGCTCTAAGAAAAATTATCTAGAGCTAAAAAATTATTTTAAGGTTTATTTCAGTGAAACTTTACATTAAAACAGTTAGATTTTTCTCAGGAATGACGTACTAAATTGTATTGCGCAAGGTCACAATAGCCGCATAACACAACGTTGAATCATCTTTTTTAATCTTTGAAAAAAAAACCAATTTGGGTCACACAAGGGACTGTCTCAAAAGCCTCATAATATAAATCAAATTGTATGAGATAAATAGAACATCTATAATTGTGTGATTTTATATTTGCTTTATCCAACTCGTTGAAATGGTTATATTCGCTCGGCAAGCCTCGTGAATATATACACCATTTCAACTCGATGGATAAAGCAAATATAAAATCACACAATATAGATATCCTCTATATATATATATATATATATATATATATATATATATATATATATATATAGGATCTCTCATGATTTGCGATGGTATATGATTTTTATCCAACGAGTTGTGTGTATTCTATCCCCGAGCCTTTGCGAGGGGATAGAAAACACACAATGAGTTGGATAAAAATCATATACCATCGCAAATCATGAGAGATTCTTTTTATCACATGTTTTACCAAGTATTTTGTTAACCCCAACTTTTTCTGTAATAATTGTGATTGTGAGCCGCACAACACATTATTTACAACACGTCAACAACGTTACGCATGGAAAAAAAAGTCCCTTGAAGTTTAACAAACAGACATTTATTTTCGAACATTTTTTTATGAATTCATGACAAATAACTGAAACAACATTAAATGTTTCAAATTTATATTTCAACACCCCTCAACTGATTTAATTATTTACTTTTTCATTCTACGTCAATCAACCGTCTAAACCTACGTAATGATTTACTATGACGTCACGTGGCGTAAGAACACACAGTGGAATATCAAAAATTTATCCCATGGGTGATATCCACCGTATATTGGGATAAACATGTGATAAATATATAACTATAAATATATAACAACAGATACTTGAAGACGCCGTTAAACTATTATGACGTCATAACAAACGTTACCATGTTAGTATTGTAAAACATCTGAAGAAAATGAAAGCGCTTATGTTTTACTCGATCTTTGTTTTTTCATTTATTTAAGTTTTATATATATATATATATATATATATATATATATATATATATATATATATATATATATATATATATATATATATATATATATATATATATATATAATAACAGAAAGCCGATTCAAAACTCTACCGGTTTCATTATAATCTTCAGGAGTTTTGAACAATCACCATAGATACATAGGTACATACATTTCAAATGATCATTGTGACGTCATATAATATCAAGTATATGTTGCGCTTTTCAGAGTTTTCAGAGACAGAGTAATTGAGTAAGATATAAGTAAAGAAAGAAGAGCAAATAGGATGTTTTCCAGTGCAAAGATGACCAGAAGTTATGCAGAATAAAAACAATCACGATGTCAGTAAATGTGAAAAATTCTGATAAAAGTGTTTTGTATAATTTTCTTATATTTAGTAATTGGCACAGTAAACGTCTTTTCCTTTCTTTTTAATATTGAATCGAGACTAGAATAGAATATCATAACAGTTAAAGGATATTTAAACTTTACAGCTAATTAGTAAATTCCAATATCAACAACTTGCACTTTTATGATACATTAGAACATTTTTTCTGATAATTCAATTACAATATATACATATATTAGTTTTAAGACAAATGATAAAAAGCTTTGATGAAAAAAATAGCCAGTGTTATAAATTGACCCAGAACGTTCCTATTTACTTTTTTATTGATTTGTTTTATGTTGCTGCATTCTGTATTTTTGGAAGTTATCCTGAATCATTAAATGTATATAAAACCGTAAAGCTCGATGTCAAAACATTTTTCTTTATTTAAGAAATGAACTCAATGTCTACCCAAGTTATACTCGTATAACCTGGGTTGGAGCAATTTACGCTTTTTTATAATCCAGGTTATACGAGTATAACTTGGGTAGATATTGAGTTCATTCCTTACAATTTTATTTTCTGGAATTTGCTGTACAAATTGAGTCCGTTTTACTTTTAAAAATGATATAAATCTGTTCAAAATTCAAACGTAACGTCAAGTGAATTAGTACGTTGGTGCATTGTGACGTGTCTCGTGACGTGCAAACCAGGTTATACAAATTTAACTAAATTTTTCTATCCAATCAAATGCCGCGTTACAACCAGAATTAAATTATATATAAATACGTAGTTACCGTCTTGAAATATACGCTATATTATTATTTGGTCGATGGTAAGAAAACGTGACAAGGGATAAGGCTTGCCGTTGCTTCACGTTTTCAATTGGAGTCATAATATCGCTTATATTTCAAGGCAGCTATTATGTATTTTGTTTAACATGCAACACAATATCACATTTTACGTCTCAAGCGAGCCATTTTCGACACACTTCTCTGCATATCTGCATTTTAAATCATTAGACCTGCCTAAATGAAGCAAAAAGATGAGTCAAAATCATTTGAACGTCGGATAAATACATGATGCTTTATTGGGGCATTCACTGAATTGTTATATAGCTATGATTTATAGAACATATGCTTTATCTACAACTGAAAATTTCCAGTTCAATTAAAGAGTTTTTGGAAAAAATTCTGGTTTTTACCAGAACGTCTACTTTTGCTTTGAATAAACCTGCGCAGGATTTTTATAAACTTTAACTTTTCTGTAGCACAATTTGAACCTTATTCCAATATCAACAACTTGCACTTTTATGATACATTAGAACCTTTTTTTCTGATAATTCAATTACAATATATACATATATTAGTTTTAAGACAAATGATAAAAACACCTAACTTTTTATATGTAAGCAATTATTGACGATTGAAAATCAAGTAACACAAAGTTATAATTGTTAATACATAGTTTGTGTTTCATGCATGCCATAAATGCAGATCAACAGACGTTTAAATAACCAAATAATCGTATATTCGATCAATGATATGCCAGATATATGTCTGTTTTATTCACAATACTTAATTGCTTGCCGGAATGTTTGTACATCTTGATTTTTACCTTGGAAGGTAAAAAAGGAAAGATTACGTAGTATTAACTTTGTTCCATGCTCACATTGAAAAATACTGTTGTTTTAGTTGATCAATCGTTGCTTCAAAAATGATCAGTATCATACGACTGACAAACATATGCACACAATTACAAACAGATTTTGATAAAAAAAAACTGCACAAATGTGTATTGGTGACTTTATCATTGTGCACTAGAAATAAATACAGGTAACTGTACATTTTTAACATACGTGAATAGCCACGGTAGTAGAAATGCACAAATATACAAACGCAGAAGCGCAAGCTTTGCAGCATGTACATGTCGTATTTTGTCCGTTAAGCGTTCTGATGATTGTTCCTGAAGAAAATATCAACGCGCATTCTCCTAATGTTGTCCCAAGTATGGGGTATCACGTGAGAAAAACGGTACTCACTGGTTCTAATTCAATAGGACGTACCTCTCTTTTGAACATTGACAATGGGGTATTTAAATAGGTTGATATAAATCCTCATATGTAATATTTTTTAAATGTGAGCATAGAAATTGATGGTCAGACATAATTGTCCATATCAATTTCATAAATTCTGAAAATTCATTCAAAATGAGTTTCCAAAGGACAATTCAAAATGGTATATATATTTTCAATACGCTTTCTATACACTGAAACTTGTAGTAGCCCACAACGCCTTGCAACTCATTCACCTGATTGGTTTGTCGATAAAAGTAAACAGATGGCTAATTTTGTATGCAAATTTATGCCGACGTCAAAAAAATAGTGGTCTCGACCTGATAAACAGAGCAACGGAACTGGTGCCTGGCCTCTATGTTCTACATTTCAACCACAATGCACTGGCTGATATACTCACTAAAGTACACAATGGTAAATGTACAAAAAGGCACCTACATTTATTTTGAAGCAGACGGGGAAATAAACTTGAATCAGTTTCTTTAAACAACTGTTTCCATTATATAAGCTTCGAACATTAACAATGTTCTTTTGAATAAATCTATGCTTTAAACAGGAACATTACAGCAAATGTATCTTTGTACTTATATATGCTCCATGCCTGCCGAAGACATTTAATTTGAATAGGACACATGTTTACGATTTAGTTGATCACATAACCAGTATCTTTGAAATTATTTTTTTAAAAAGTGTGATGGACGGGTTTCTTATTGAATTAAAGGTTATATGTTACAGTAAAATAACGTATGAAAAAGTATGTACATGAATTTAAACAATGGCGTAAATGGAAAGGTTCTGCTAGATATAAAAGAAACTGCTTTATAAAATATGAAATGCGCCTTGTTAATTGTAGAAGCTGAATAGGAGATAAATAAAATAATGAGATCAGTCCTGTATAACACAGCAATACACTCTCAAGGAAACCAGGAAACGATGATAAATAGAGACCAGTCTCTTCTGCACGGAGGGGGGAAGCTGACCACTGCCCAACCCTCTTTACAAGGAATGTCAGAGACATATCCCCAGCTGCTCCCAACGAGAGTAAGTAACATAACCCCACCCCTTTTTATAAAGGTCAAGGACATATCCATCAACTTTCCTGCTGAAAGGAGCAGGGACATACAGATTGTGTAGTAATTTTAAAAAATTGCATCGAAGACCAAGGCCAAATCAGACCTTGTTTAAAGATAACCTGTCCTGACCGTATGTTCTCACCCTTTAAATAGCCTAAGCTGGCTCATTTATAATAGTACTTTGCAGAAACAGTGCTCTGGAAACTATCAAAATAATAACCATAATATGCAATCCAACAATTTCCTAATTTATATGCATTTATATTCACTATATTCATGACTTTCATATAAAATTACTTCAAAGCTACTCGGTCCGATTTTATATCAAATTTTAAGTACGCTTTTAAACAATGGTTATGCTTAGTATTTGTATAAAAATAGACAGTGCATTAGTTTCCCGGTCACTTAAGCCACATTTCAATGAAAAAAATAATATACAAAATTTATTTACAAAACAAACGACATAAAAAGGGTATGGGTTATTTTGGCTCTTAAAATTCGCCCCTGACGTCGATGTTGGTATGATTGTATTACGACTACTCAAAAATAAAGATCATAATTTGAAAATAAACCTGTTTACATTTTGCCCACTACTATTTTTTAAGTTTGTTCTGTTAAAATTTATACTAAAATTAAATTTGATCTAAAAACAAAAAATTGAAAACGACCGGATACGACGTACTCACTATACACGCTTAGCATTTTTCAAATAAAATTTCTTATGCACTTGAGGGTTGTCATTTAATACACTAGATTAGATGAAATGAATACGGAACAAAAAATCAAAATCCTAAAAAGTTTGTAATTTTTCCAGTCAGCTGCAATAAAAAATAATACACCACAAGTATCATCAATTTCAATTATCATCACTGTCCGCTCCTCTAAATATCGAGGCGGTTCCTTTTTTAAAACATAGGTACAAAATATCTCGGACACAGTATATATAAAAGAAAAGAAAATGGTTCATTACACAAATTCCGTTTCAATATAAAGTTTCATTTTCCGCGCTTGCATAGAATATCTTCTAGCTGTAGTATATTTTTATGACTCATGATATGATTTGCAAATAAACAAAAAACATGTAACACAAGAAGATTTATGATGCACTGGGGACTCTGATGACAATTTTGTCTCTTGAGGAGATATCAAGTGAAGAGGGCAGTGTTATCGGAATCGGGGAGGAGGAAATGAATCCAAGTAAGATCGATATCTTTATTTTTTTGAAAGGCATTTGTCAATTTAAAGTACAAGCAGAAATACATTTAAAAGAAAAATACTGTGAACATAATTCATTTTTCACCCAAAAAGTTCTAATGTTAATATTATGTTCTTCCATTATCTCTTGTCTGTTAGCCCCCTCCCCAATTTATTCTGAATTCCAACTTCTGTATGATTGTAGGTATAATGGACGTAGTGAATATAGACTGGACAAGTCTGGTTCAGTCTTCACAACCCAAACCGGCCAGTAGCGGTTCAGCTCTTTAGCGCTTCAGGGCACTTTCTATCCTCGCCTCACTTGGTGTTTCCGGCGAGAACTGTTACAGAAAATACAGAGGTTTTTTTTAATAGGATCTTGAGGTTAAAAAAGACAAAAGTAAGCAGTACAGTCATTTTAAGGGTTCTTTTCAAATGTTGGATTGCACCTAATGAAGGAGAGCTCCATATTATAATTAAGTTAAAATTTCATTTTCATGCCAATTTAGAGACACCATCAAAAGCAGTGTTTATGAAAACAGGCACCTGAATTTTCAACAATCAGTGGCTTTATAAGTCAAATATCGAAAAATTCTACCCCTACCATTTATTATTACACATTGGTTGATGAAAATTCAGGTGCCTGTGGTATGAACTACAAGATTCTCTTTAAAAGTTCAGACAGAGAGATCAATCAACGGAATTTTCTTCCAAAAAGGACATACTAGCCAAAATCGGCAACTTCCGAAGCGCGCTGTGTGCCAGGAAAGATATCGACACAGTCAGCAGTATTCAATCTAAAATAAACTCTATAGAGTTGACACGGTAATCGATGTCCAAGCTATAAATAAACTTTATTTAACTTTACAACAGAAGAACATTTTACTGTATGATATTTATACATGTAAAAAAAATTGACAGTGATTTTACGTTCGTTAGATTAAATAAATTACGCCATATATTTTGATCATTTCATTCTGAACTTGGACCAATCCTTCAATCCTCCGATACCAGACCAAGAGCTGTGTAAACTGAGTGTACAGCTACTGTCTCAGCGCGGCGACGTTTTCCCCGTGAAAAAGGAGGAGACAACTCCCCCAGCCATTAAACCTGAAATACAGTGTGCCTAAGGTTGGCAATAGATCATGAGGGGTCCATTGTTGTAAACTAGCTCAGACTAATGGTTTTGTCATGACATACATGTTATCTTATTTGGATCTCAATTCATTAACCACAGGCATAATGTAATTCCATGTGCAGAGACGCATATCCATCAAACGTGTGTGTTCAATGATTATATCTAATTAACAGGATGAAAAGGAAAAAATATTAAAATATCAATCAAATTAGAGTTTTCAGTGTTGATTGAATAGATTTCATTTCAAACAAGAAATCCAATACATAATATTGGGTCATTTCAGTTTCTTATGTTTATCATTGAATTTTAAAAAACTCTTTTGTTCAGAATTATTTTTTCATAGTTGCCTCATACATGATGTTAGAGAAATAAAAATGCACAGTTTACAAGTATTTTAATCACAAAATATTGTAATGAATGGTACAATAAATACAAACATGATACTAAATCAATTCAGTGTACACATGCATATTAGTCTAGAATAAATCGAACAACTTTTCATAATGCACTAGCGCGCATTTTTAATTTGGATGCACACACCGTTGCAGTTATGAGACCATATCTTTCAAAGAAAACGGATTCAATGCTTAACTGTGCATTGAATGCACACATTAGTTTACAAATATGTCATAAAAAGATACTTTGATGAAAAATGAGTTAAGTCCCGGGGTTCTAAATACTTGGGGAATAGATGGGGTTGGTTAACATGTAAAAACAAAGAGCAAATTGTCATTTCATTTCCGTTACTCTATTTTCATTTACAGTCAAGTAGTACAAACTCGCATTTCTGTTAAATCAATGCCTCTGCTCAGAAAATTGGTAACAACTAACAATTTGATGAATCAAAAATATTTTTCCTGATATGTAAATTAACAGTACATGTATTATTATACAGTTCATGATTTACCATAATGAATGCAACTCGATAATCTGCACCGCTGTTTCACTGGTTTAATTGATTCAAAACTAGTGCCATTCTGTATTCTGTGGCGTTCTGTATTTTGTTTAGTGGGATCTCTCTCAATGACTGTTGATAAGACTGTAACGCCCCGTGTAGGTCCCCCACAACGTGCTGACAGATCCCAAATATCTGCCATGAGAGGTCTCTGAGACACAAAGGTACGTATCTCCCGTCATCATAGAGCAGCAGTGTCTGTAAGTCTGTCAGTGACTGTAGACACTGGGACTGGTTACCTAGTCTGTAGTTACATAACACACTTAACATGTCTGTCAATACATAGGGTGAAATATACAGGATTAGTGCACCGTTTTCGTTGCTTACATTCTGTTCTAAAGCTAGTTCCTGGATATAATAAACATCATTAAAAAGACGTACATCGTATATCCAAGCTTTCTTCAAGCGTTTAGACAGAGACCAACCAGCTACAGATTCGTTGTACCTATCTTGGTCTACTTTGTCATACATGATAAAAGGCTGTGTGAGTCTTGATTTAACCAGAGCTGTAACATGAAGCGCCTCTCTATATCTACATGTTATGTAGTAATGCATAGCAAGATACAACAAACGAGACACATCGCCCACTCTACCTGCCAGCTTCAACAAGTTACCAGTCAGTCTGTATGATCTGTAGACTTTCTTATTTGTATTTTCTGTTAAACTATTGAGATATAAAAATGCTGTTTTTACCAAAACATCTGCCGTACATTTCTGTAATGCTAACGTCTCATATTCTGTAAGTGATAGATTTGACAAAACTCTTATAAACCTCATAATAAGAAAGCTTTCCCTTAAGTTTTGTAATGGAAAATCAATACAACGTATTTCCTCATTGATACAAGCGTCTGTATCAGCGACACTTTTGATATGACCCAGAAGTGGCTCTACTCTGAAAAAGCTGTTGCATATAACTGGCTCAATCATTGCTCTGACCGTCGTACTTTGTAACAAACAGGTCACGCCCATTTCATAATACCCGTTCAGTTGTTCTAATAGACACTGTCGTGTGCGTGCTCCTCTAACTGTGGACAACTTTCCGGCAAACATATTATTTTGTGGGATAAAAAAATTAGGAAGCACGCCTCGATGAACGCAATGATATAGATATTTGAAACATTTCCAGAAACAATCCAGTAAGTTATTTGGACACCATGTAATATTTCCTATTTGTATCAGCCAGAACAAAGTAGTTTTTGCAAAATATGAACACAGAAATGGTTCTTCTATGTCGCGATTGACCACTTCTTTTAAAAATATTTTTAAGAGGCCATAGCACAAAAATTGGGTATGGTTCATGGAGTAGATCAGTTTTTGTTCTGCCTGAGAAAAGGATAATCTCCAGTCAAGTTCATTTTCATCGCCTGCAGTTTTAATTCCGACGGGCACAAAATGACAACCATTACTCAGAATTTCATAAAAAACGTGGTTTGGGGGCCAGTTAGGTAGAGTACATCTTTTTTTCCAATAACAAGATAACCGTGGCCAGTAGGAACAATGAAAACAAAGAGCATAGTCAGTTTCTATATCACCAAAAAAAAAAAACTGTTTGCACAAGGACCATGAGTTTTTAAATTCGTAAACATTTTATTTTCACTTATCTTTGAAAGTATGATTTGTCTCCACTTTACATTTGATATGTACATCCCGTCATTGAACGGAATAACAGACGATGCTATGTTTCTATCTAGTGGTGACGTCATAAGCTGTAGTCTGACAAACCCCGGTGGTGTTTCAGTGTCCTCCATGAGAATAATGGAATGTTTTGACATATCATAAACACTGGACTGTGATAAGTCGGTTATCACTTTATGATTGGTAATCAAGAACATCGTGTCTATATCAGAAGATTTAAATCTGAAACCTTCCCTACGACTACCACTGTCCATCATTCTACAACCTATATGTATATATACAGGTTTATATATTATCTCCCCCATGTCCATCACCTCCCTCCTGACGGTTACTTCTGTCGGTGTCCCTATATAATCACACAGACCCACGTACAGGGCCTCAGACACACGGCAATTGTCAGACATTTTCTCAGATTATGTCTTTTTTGTAATATCCAATTCTCTATGACAACATCTATTCATGTTGAATTAGGTTGATTAAGTTTTTAATTGATGTTAATCAAATAACAAACAATCTCCGATAACATTTTGTCAGATATGAATTACAACAGTCACAATTTCCATTTATCAATTAGTCCATTTACCTTCGTACGTGTTTACTTTGCATAGGAATTTATAACTTCCTTTGAATTTCATACCACCAGAAAGAATCGACATATTACCAAAGCCAGTACCAAGAAAAGGGAAATTGAAAAGCAAATCAGAAGAGCCAACTCCAACCGAGCCTGTTAAATCACACACACAGACAGTGATGAAGACATGGACTTCCCACATGACGTCATACATGTTCCTCACACTGCTGCTGAGAAGATCTTGGGAGAAGATATTGGTGACTTGGATGCAGGCGATATTGTGGAACCTGTCCATGAACCACATATTGCAGAAGAGGACTTCTTACATGATGCAGATGCAGACGCAGATGCTGAAGAAGATGAAGAACAACAGCCGGCTGATCGAGACGCTATCCAGCATTTGGATACGAATGATAAGGAGGAGGATGCAGAATCCCAGGAACTTGAAGATTCACCAGAACCTCAAGTTCGTAGATCATCAAGAGTTAGAAGAAAACCAACATGGATGAACACAGGCCAATTTCTCGTAAATCAACACGTAACAGAGACAAGTTGGAGAGACAAGGCTGAATTCCTTCTGAAAGTAACTAGAGAACCAGCTTTGAAAGACCATCGTGATAAACTTTTGGATGGACTTTTAAAAGTTACTGTGAAATAGACTTTTATACTCTTTTAAACCAGCAAAATGATGGGACATCATTTTCAAGCAAGGGGGGGGGGGAGAGTGTAATAGGGTGCATTTTATGATGCATTTTAATCAGAGTTATCCTTCTTTACAAATAGTTTGATTAGTGAACTCTGAGCATTAATGTATTTCATGAATATGTATTTGAATATGATTGCATATTTTTATGCTGAAACTTATGTAAACATTGATCCTTTTTATGCTGATATCTATGAATTATATTACAGGGTTTAAATCCTTTAATCCTATCCATGTATCCGAATAAATGATCGAAGAACCCTTAAGTGGACTTGTTTAATTCTTGGGACAACCCACTATCACATTTGGCTGGCGACGAGGATAGGATTAAAGGATTTAAACCCTGTAATATAATTCATAGATATCAGCATAAAAAGGATCAATGTTTACATAAGTTTCAGCATAAAAATATGCAATCATATTCAAATACATATTCATGAAATACATTAATGCTCAGAGTTCACTAATTAAACTATTTGTAAAGAAGGATAACTCTGATTAAAATGCATCATAAAATGCACCCTATTACATACCTGTAACTGAAAATTTCCAGTCTAAAATTAGCGTTATGGGAAAACCCTGCTGGAATTTTCCCACAAACGTCTAGCTGCTTTCGCTTTAGATGATTTTCATTAAACTTGTTATAAAACAGTAAAATAGTTTCACTTTTGTATTTACTATTACACAGTGGGTTTAAATGGCAGAAAATTGAATTTTATAATAAATAAAGCATGAGTAAAATTTAAATTTGTTTAGATAATCATAAAATTGCACTGACGCCTTACATGTATAACTCAAATGATCGTGCTTAATGCATGCAGATTTCCGATTTGATGAAACTAATAACTTAAATCAGATGTTGATTGTAGATCTTAGTTGAAATAACCAAACTCGTGCTATCTGATCAATGCATATGACTGTTACATTTAGTTTAACTATGTCAGTCACTGGAGATCTAAGCAGACTAGTTTTTTTAAATGCATTACTTTTTTAATGAAGATTCATTTCCTATAGTTTTATGTCATATGTGTTGCTGTAAATCACATTTAACAGTCAGTGAGACAATGACATTAAGCACCTAAAAATCATGTAAAGACATGATCAAACTAATTTAGTCTTGTTCTGTCCAAAAAGTTAGTCAGAAATCAGTCACACGAAACACATGTAGTTTATTAGGGCGGAAAACATACAATGACACATAACAGACAAAACCAACATGATAAGACAAAGACAATTCCGGAATACTACATTCCTCCCCCTTTAAGTTAATTTCATAATGATTTTGACTAGATCATCAACTGTAAATAAAACATATTAAAACTACTTATATATATATCAGTATATGCAATATCTTCAAAATTATAGTTATTACATCGTTAACTTTAACAGTTAAAAGGTGGGTACACACAACATAAAGGCACAAATCTGTCCCTTCCATTTCAACAGTTTATTTATGGAGTTACGTAGTCGTCCAGATAGGCTGGTTTTTAACAGAACGAGATGATCTGCATGGACTGGTTACGCTTGGAGCGCTGGACGATGTTGAAGTACATGTAGTGGATAATGGTAAAGTCGTATCGGTCACGGACTCGCAGTCGGATGCTTTGGATGTAGGACTCTCTTCTATGGTTACTGGGGTATGAGTATAGTCGCTTCCATCAGGATTGTCCAGTTCCATAGATGGATTAAAATGTCGCTGCTTGATATGATCGACATGTCTGCGTGCGATTCCTCCGTCTGGTAGTGCGACTCTGTATGTTACTGGTCCTGTCTTTTGTGTTATTTCCCCACATTTCCACTGTCCACTTGGAAAACTTTTCACAATAACGGCATCTCCTTCCATAAAGGTTCGTCCTTTTGCATGTGCATCATGGTAGTGCTTGAATTTTTTCTGTCGATTTTCTACTCGTTCTCGAATTTCAGGTTTGACGAAGTCTAGCTTTGTTCGTAATTTCCTATTCATGAGGAGTTTGCTGGAGTTACACCAGTCGTAGTATGTGGAGTTGTTCGGTAGTTTAACAAAAACCTTTGCAACTTGGTCATCAATGATCCAGGGCCTTTATCCATCTTCTTCATCCCTTCCTTAAAAATTCGAACAGCCCGTTCAGCCAACCCATTGGATGCGGGGTGGTATGGTGAGGTCTTCACATGTAGAATACCATTCTCCGATATAAAACAGGAAAGTTCATGACTTGTAAAACAGGTCCCATTGTCCGTAACAAGTACATCAGGGATTCCATGTGTTGCAAATGCCTGTCTGAATTTTTCGATGGTCACTTCAGATGTAGAAGTAGATGACTTATAGACCTCAATCCACTTGCTATAAGCGTCAATTAGGATCAAAAACATGGATCCCATAAAAGGTCCTGCATAATCTGCATGTACTCTAGACCAGGGGCGATCTGGCCATTCCCAGGGATGCAAGGGCGCCACTGCCGGCATGGCGCTTTGTGCCTGGCAATCTTCACATCCTCGTACTTTGGTCTCAATAGCTTCATCAATTCCTGACCACCACAAGTAGTTCCTTGCCAGGTTTTTCATCCTGACTATTCCAGGATGTCCTTCATGCAACAAATCCAATAATTTTTCTCTTCCTGGTTCTGGGATCACCACACGACTTCCCCATAGAATACACCCATCATGAGCACTTAGTTCGTTTCGCCTGCTAAAGTAAGGACGAAGTTCCTCATCCTTATTTTTCTCTTTCCATCCATTCTTTATACAAAAGGTTACTTGACGCAGGAGTGGGTCCAACTGTGTCCATTCTTCAATTTCTTCAGCATGTACTGGTGTACTGTTTAAGTGTTCAATGAGTAAAATAGTCTCCCCCGGTACAGGTACATCCACACTATCCTTGAGTGGAAGACGACTGAAACAATCTGCATTACCATTCTTCTTACCCTCCTTGTACAATATTTCATACTCGTATCCGGCCAGGATCAGAGCCCATCTCTGAATTCGAGCGGCAGCCATGGTTGGAATGGCTCGGTCAGGTTTAAACAGGCCCAATAATGGTTTGTGGTCAGTATAGATAACAAAATGATGACCATACAGGTACTGATGAAGTTTTTTCACTCCGAATATAATTGCAAGTCCCTCCTTTTCCAACTGAGAGTAGTTCTTTTCTGCTGGTGCCAGGGTTCGTGACACATAAGCTATTGGCTTCTCTCCTTCTGTAATGTGTGACAACATAACACCCAACCCAGTTGGCGAGGCATCACAGGACATGACAAGCTTCTTGGCTGAATCAAAATGAACTAGTATAGATGAAGATCTCAAAAGGTTTTTTGACTCCTGCATTGCGTTTGACTGTTTGAGAGCTCAAGACAATGCAACATCTTTTCCTAAGAGTTCATGTAATGGTGCTAATACAGTTGACAGATTTGGTAAGTAGCAACCATAGTAGTTAAGCATTCCAAGAAAAGCCTGTAATTCTTTAACGTTATTTGGTTCAGGTAAGTTCTTGATCGCTTGCACCTTGTCTTCAGTTGGCTGTCTTCCATGCTTATTTATGCGATGTCCAAGGTATGTAACTTCATCTGCCAAGAAAACACACTTCTCTCTTTTCAGTCGAAATCCCGCTTCTTCCAACTTCTTTAACACTTCCGCAAGATTTTGTAAATGTTCACCACGGGTTTTTCCAGTCACAAGTATATATATCATCTAATCGAACAATAACACTGGATATGCCCTGGAGCAGGTTTTCAATAGTTCTCTGAAATATGCCAGGAGCAGATGAGATTCCGAAAGGTAGACGATTATACTGAAAAAGCCCCTTATGTGTGTTGATAGTGGTGTATTTCTTGGATTCCTCATCTAACTCTAACTGCTGATAGGCTTGACTCAGGTCGAGTTTGGAAAAATGTTCGCCACCCCCTAATATTGCAAATAGATCCTCCGTTTTTGGAATAGGATAGTTGTCCAGCTTCGAAACTCTATTCACTGTGACTTTATAATCACCGCAAATCCCCTTTTACCACTTCTGCTTTCAGATCATACTGTTTATCTTTGTAATTCAAAATCAACTGTACTGTTCCTGGGATGGGAATAAGTTCTCCAGTGTAAGTACGCAATTTTGTGCATGAAGGTTCTAAGTTCAACTGAGAGTCAGATTTACATAAAGTCTTGTATACTTCTTCACTAATCACGGTCTTACTTGCTCCCGTATCCAACTCTATAGACTGATCTACTCCATTCAATGCTAAAACACACGATATGGTGGCTGCTTGCCCGGCTCCATCATATGATACAAGGTATACTCAGTGGGGTCTTCTTCTTCATCAGATGTATCACATTCATTGTGCACATTTTCTCTTCTGAACTGATCCCTTGGTTTGTTACTCCAAAAATTGCCTCTCGAGTTTCCTCTTCCTTTTCCCCGATTAGCGACTTGGTCGGCCTTCTTTTTCCTACACTCTGTGGCAAAGTGTCCAAACAAGTGACAATAATAACACTTTATGCTACTTTTGTCTTTTTGTGGTTTTTCACCATCACTCACTTTGTTTACAGTTTCAGCATGTGGAGTTCCACTCTGTAGATCAAGTACTCCCTTCGCTGCAGTTTCCATTGATATTGCAGTTTCATATGCTTTCTTTAAAGTCAAATCCTTCTCCGCTAGCAGGTGTCTCTGTATCTTATCGTCCATGATCCCGCAAACCAGACGGTCTCTAATAATCACTTCAATAGCCGCACCAAAATTGCAATGTTCCGTTAAATGACGTAATTCGGCCACAAACGAGGCCACAGACTCTCCTGGTCTGCGAAAACCATTATGGAATTTGAATCTTTGGACTATTTCCGAGGGTTTGGGTGCATAATGATCTTGCACTAATTTTACAAGTTCATCAAAAGTTTTCGTACCTGGTTTATTTGGTGCTAATAGGTCACTCATCAGCTTATATATTTTACCGCCACACACACTGAGCAAAATAGACCGCCTCTTTTTTTTATCCGCCTCTTCGGTGTCACCAATTCCATTTGCTATGAAATAATGTCCCAGACGCTCACAGTAATGTTCCCATGTCTCTTTGCCCTCCTCGAAAGAATCTATTTTCCCGAAAACTGCTGTCATCTTGACACTTTAATCCTCGTCGCCACTGTTCTGTCCAAAAAGTTAGTAAGAAATCAGTCACACAAAACACATGTAGTTTATTAGGGCGGAAAACATACAATGACACATAACAGACAAAACCAACATGATAAGACAAAGACAATTCCGGAATTCTACAAGTCTAAAAATTGATGAGCACTCAAGAAGACTCTAAAGAAGGTTTTCTTCATAAAACAGTCTTGGTTAACCTTTAATTTTTATGATGGCATGTGGTGATAACGAACAGTGTTCAAATTCAAAAGTTCAAAGGAAAATTACAAAACAGGAGCAGTCAGCAATCACAGACCTCTTAGAAAAAAGCTAGGATCAGGCGCCATGGAGGATAAAACATTCTCTGCTGACCGGTCACACCCGCCGTGTGCTCTTTGTCGTATACAGGAAAAATGTCCACAAGTGTAAAACAAGTGTTAAACATATATTTTACATATATATTTGGCAAATAATTATCAAAGTCATTTAAAATCAATCGTATTGAATAACTATGCCCGACAGTTGTCACATTTTCTGACAATCCACAGCAATAAAGGCGACCCATTGAGACGACATATTGAGATACAGATAACAAACAGCATGAATTTTCTGATAATAAATATTACTGTATACAGGGTAGTTTTTGCCCCGTGTAATTTTTTACAACGAGGACGAAATGGGCGAAAATAAAACGGGGTGTATATTTCCCTGTATACAGTAATTGATTGCAACTGTACATGTATGTAAGATAATGAAGACTTCAGTAGCCAAGTTGTCGGTTACTTAATGTGTAATTCTCACTCTCCTTTTATTTATTCAGATTCGTACTAAGATTGAATGTAATGGTGTCATCTGGATCAAGGTCATCCAGATCAATGGGATTCCCATTTACCGTTAAGATAACTTTGGCGCATGAGTAAAAGCTTTAATATAGCTAATTCTACAGGAGGGACTGTTAATTAATCTCACAGCATTCAAATTAAATTCGGATGAAACATAAACACGGTTTTGTTGTAGTAAATCTTTATCAAAATCAAAAAGCACAAGACAATTAAGCAAGAATTTTTGATTTTGGATTGAACTTGACCTATGTATGAAACTGTAAATTATTAAACGTGTTACCTAATTTCTGGATTATAATTGATATTGCTTATCAAACCTACACAAACAGAAAATATTTCTCATGCACCACGTTATATTTTTTAAACTGCAGTTTGCCAACAAGGGGAATCGATGCCGTTAATATAAGCAATAGTCTTATTCACAAAAAAGATCAGTCCTGCATTCTACCATATGTCAAGATAAAGTCAACTCCTTTTATTTCCTACAATTATACTTTAACCATCGCTTCCAAACTCTTCATTTACAAAAAAAAACTCTACAAGACCCAAGATCCTTTACATGGCGTCGTATTTTAATACATATCATGAATTCTGTTCAATATTACTCCAAGATACGGTCAGAATCTGAAAAAGAAGAACTTGATACCTTGTCACATTTGTTAAAACATCAGATGTATTTTAAAATCTGGTATTAAACGACTGAGAGGTCAAATGAAAACCCTCTATCCTTCTGTTTCAGTAAAGCAGAAGTGAGAATAGAACTAGACAGATTGCACGATCAGTATGTACTGGTCTCTGCTGATAAGGCAAGAAACAACATTGTCTTTATTTGTAAGGTACATTATATTAATCGCATTTTCAAAAAACTAGGTTTTGATTCTACACATTGTAATCCTACTTACACCCATAGCAGCCTTTCGAAGCAGGAAATACTAAAATTATAAATAAGTTATGGACATCTTTAAAATCCCCCAAACCAAAATGAATTTCATGTACCTTATTTGTACTGGATTCCAAAGCTTCACAAAAGTCCATTCAAACAGAAATATATAGCAGGTTCCAGCAAAAGTTCTACAAAACCTCTCTCTTTACTCCTTGCTTAAAATCCCTACAGTAGTGAAGGAGAAACTTCAATACATTCCAGAAGAGCTGTAAATCAGATGTCGATACTAAAAAACACCTCTAAATCTTACTCAGATCAATAGCATCAAAACGTACGATTTTTACCGCTTTATACAACCATTCCCAACGACAAACTAAAATCTAGGCTTTTTGATCATCGATGGTTGTTTCTTCTATAAAAATGGAAGCCGTAAAATGCTTACCTTGTTATTGGGGTTCTTAAATATTATTTTGTTAATAACCATTCTGACAGAGAGATCAAAGGCATTTTCCTCCAAAAAGGACATCCTAGCCAAAATCGGCATCTTCCGAAGGGCGCTGTGTGCCAGGAAAGATGTCGAAATCCGACGGAAACTCCGTAGATTTGACACAGTAAGCGATATTCAATCTAAAATAAACTCTGTAGAGTTGACACAGTAAGCGATATTCAATCTAAAATAAACTCTGTGAGTTGACACAGTAAGCGATACTCAATCTAAAATAAACTCTGTAGAGTTGACACAGTAAGCGATATTCAATCTTAAATAAACTCTGTAGAGTTGACACAGTAAGCGATATTCAATCTAAAATAAACTCCGTAGAGTTTACACAGTAAGCGATATTCAATCAAAAATAAACTCCGTAGAGTTGACACAGTAAGCGATATTCAATCTAAAATAAACTCTGTAGAGTTGACACAGTAAGCGATATTCAATCTAAAATAAACTCTGTAGAGTTGACGCAGTAAGCGATATTCAATCAAAAATAAACTCTGTAGAATTGACGCAGTAAGCGATATTCAATCAAAAATAAACTCTGTAGAGTTGACACAGTAAGCGATATTCAATCTAAAATAAACTCTGTAGAGTTGACGCAGTAAGCGATATTCAATCTAAAATAAACTCTGTAGAGTTGACACAGTAAGCGATATTCAATCTAAAATAAACTCTGTAGAGTTGACACAGTAAGCGATATTCAATCTAAAATAAACTCTGTAGAGTTGACACAGTAAGCGATATTCAATCTAAAATAAACTCTGTAGAGTTGACAGAGTAAGCAATATTCAATCTAAAATAAAATCTGTAGAGTTGACGCAGTAAGAGATATTCAATCTAAAATAAACTCTGTAGAGTTGACGCAGTAAGCGATATTCAATCTAAAATAAACTCCGTAGAGTTGACACAGTAAGCGATATTCAATCTAAAATAAACTCTGTAGAGTTGACACAGTAAGAGATATTCAATCAAAAATAAACTCTGTAGGATTGACACAGTAAGCGATATTCAATATAGTATAAACTCCGTAGAGTTGACACAGTAAGCGATATTCAATCTAAAATAAACTCTGTGAGTTGACACAGTAAGCGATATTCAATCTAAAATAAACTCTGTGAGTTGACACAGTAAGAGATATTCAATCTAAAATAAACTCTGTGAGTTGACACAGTAAGAGATATTCAATCTAAAATAGACTCTGTAGAGTTGACACAAAAAGCGATATTCAATCAAAAATAAACTCTGTAGGGTTGACACAGTAAGCGATATTCAATATAGTATAAACTCTGTAGAGTTGACACAGTAAGCGATATTTAATCTGAAATAAACTCTGTAGAGTTGACACAGTAAGCGATATTCAATCTAAAATAAAACGGTGTCCAAGCAACAATACACTTTATTTCAACTTCACAGCAGAAAAACATTTTACTGTATGATATTTATCCAAAAAATTGACCTTTTTTACGTTTGTTACATGTAAAAATGACGCCTTGTTTATTGATTATCTTCATTCAGAACTTGGACCAATCCTTAAACCCTCAGTAACCGGAACAGAAGTTTGTGATCCGAGTGCCAAGCTACTGCCTCAGTGCGGCGATTTTCCCTATTTAAAAGGAGGAAGAGACAACCCCCCCCCCCCCCAGCCATTAAATCCGAAATACAGTGTGCTGTGCATCAAAGTTACGAGGGGTCCAACGGTGGAATACAGACAAACGGTTCTGTCATGACATTTGTGGTGGGTTTTTTTTCCTCATTTTAATGCATTAATCATTGACATAATATTATATTGTGTACATAGACACCTTAATATCAAATGTGTGTGTTCTATAGGGATATCTAGTTAACATAATGTAAAGAAACAACGAACTAGTAGACTAATTGTTCTCGAACAATTAGAGGTCTTTCCACATCATTGTTTTTTTTGTTTAACATTGGATTGCTTCATAATAAAAAAGTATTTTTTAATCTTCGTTACTACAGAAAAAAGTGTCAAAAGATTAAGTATGCAATTTTTTATTGCTTGACCTTGACCTTTGACCTTTATGTCATTTTGATCGGACAAGGTAGACGCTTCAACACCAAGTGGTCCAATGTATCTATGATTATTGATTCAAAAGTTATTTGTGTTTTTACTGAATGTTCGAAACTTTCAGTGGCAATAACTGCTAGAAAGGGACTTTGGACCCTGTCGGTATGAATAGATTGAAGAAGCGTCTAGGTATACTGAATACATTAGTAAACGTTTCAAGCCTCTATCTAACGGTCAATGAGGAGTAGCGATAACAAGCATTTTGTACAAAAGGGGCAATAACTCTATAATTGTTACATGATAAGGGTCAAAGGGCTATATTTTGAAATGTCTTAAGATGTCCTACTACATCCATTAAAAAGTTTTTCTCTACCATCCTAAACAAAAAAGATACTAAAACTCATTATTTAAGAGATTTCCAAATGACCCTGACCTTTGACTTTTATGTCATTTTGTTCGGCCAAGATAGACGCTTCCATCCCAAGCGGTCCGAAGTCTCTATAATAAGTAATAAAAAAGTTGGAAGTGATTTTATAGAAATGTAAATACTTTCAGGGGCAATAACTACTAGAAGGGGGGGGGTGGGGCTCAGATCCTTTCGGTATGATTAGACTGAAGAACCCTCTAAGTGTACTGTAGACATTGGTAAAAGTTCCAAGTTTCTATCTCTTATGGTTTCAAAGGAGTAGCGATAACAAGATTAATAGATTTCCACATGACCTTGACCTTTGACCTTTATGTCATTTTGTTCGGCCAAGGTAGTCGCTCCCATTCCAAGTGGTCCAAAGTCTCTATGACAAATAATAAAAAAGTTGGAAGTGATTTAATAGAAATGTAAATACTTTCAGGGGCAATAACTACTAGAAGGGGGGCTCAGATCCTTTCGGTATGAATAGATTGGAGAACCCTCTAAGTGAACTGAAGACATTGGTAAAAGTTCCAAGTTTCTATCTCTTATGGTTTCAGAGGAGTAGCGATAACAAGCTTTTCGTACACAAGGGCAATAACTTTGTAAGTTTTGGGAGTTATAAAGCAAAGGGTCATTTGGTACCATAACTTTTAATGGCCAATAACATAAAGAAAAAATTGTTTCAATATCTCTTGAAATAAAAAAGCTGTCCCTGGAAAAAAAGAGAAGAAAAAATAATAATAATAATAATAAACTAGTAGACTAATTGTTCTCGAACAATTAGAGGTCTTTCCACCTCATTGTTTTTTATGTTTGAAATAAGATTGCTTCCATAGAATAAATTATTTTATCTGCGTTACTTCATAAAAAAAAGTGTCAAACGATTAAGTTTGCAATTGTTTATTGCTTAACCTTGACCTTTGACCTTTATGTCATTTTCATCGGACAAGGTAGACGCTTCAATACCAAGTGGTCCGATGTATCTATGATTATTGATTCAAATGTGTTTTGTGTTTTTTATTGAATGTTCGAAACTTTCAAGGGCAATAACTGCTAGAAAGGGACTTTGGACCCTGTCGGTATGAATAGATTGGAGAAGCGTCTTAGTATACTGAATACATTAGTAAACGTTTCAAGTCTCTATCTCTAACGGTTAATTAGGAGTAGCGATAACAAGCATTTTGTACAATAGGGGCAATAACTCTATAATTGTTACATGGTAAGGGTCAAAAGGTCATATATTGAAATGTCTTAAGATGTCCTACTACATCCATGAAAAAGTTTTTCTCTACCATCCTAAACAAAAGAGATCTAAAAGCTCATTAATTAAGAGATTTCCGAATGACCTTGACCTTTGACCTTTATATCATTTTGTTCGGCCAAGGTAGACGCTTCCATCCCAAGTGGTCCGAAGTCTCTATGATAAGTAATAAAAAAGTTGGAAGTGATTTAATAGAAATGAAAATACTTTCAGGGGCAATAACTACTAGAAGGGGGCCTCAAATCCTTTCGGTATGCATAGATTGAAGAACCCTCTAAGTGTACTGAAGGCATTGGTAAAAGTTCCAAGTTTCTATCTCTTATGGTTTCAGAGGAGTAGCGATAACAAGCATTTCGTACAATAGGGGCAATAACTCTGTAATTCTTGAAAGGTAAAAACCAAGGGGCTAAATTTTAAAATGTTTTAAGATGTCTTACTATATCCATGAAAAAGTTTTTCTCTACCACCCTAAACAAAAGAGATCTAAAAACTCATTAATCAAGAGATTTCCAGATGACCTTGACCTTTGACCTTTATGTCATTTTGTTTGGCCAACATAGACGCTTCCATCCCAAGTGGTCCGAAGTCTCTATGACAAATAATAAAAAAGTTGGAAGTGATTTTATGGAAATTCAAATACTTTCAGGGGCAATAACTGATAGAAGGGGGTCTTGGATCCTTTTGGTATTGTAGATTGAAGAACCCTCTTAGTGAACTGATGACATTGGTAAAAGTTCCAAGTCTCTATCTCTTATGGTTTCAGAGGAGTAGTGATAACAAGCTTTTCGTACACAAGGGCATTAACTTTGTAAGTTCTGGGAGTTATCAAGCAAAGGGTCATTTGGTACTATAACTTTTAATGGCCAATAACATAAAGAAAATTGTTTCAATATCTCTTGAAATAAAAAAGCTGTCCCTGGAAAAAAAGAGAAGAAAAAAAAAAAGAATAATAAAAAACATAAGAAATACAATAGGTCTTTCACCTGAAAGGTGGAAAGACCTAAAAACATAAGAAATACAAAAGGTCTTTCACCTGAAAGGTGGAAAGACCTAAAAAACATAAGAAATACAAAAGGTCTTTCACCTGAAAGGTGGAAAGACCTAACTAGTAGACTAATTGTTCGCGAACAATTAGAGGTATTTCCACCTCATTGTTTTTTATGTTTGAAATAAGATTGCTTCAATAGAATAAAGTTTTTTTTCTGCGTTACTTCATAAAAAAGTGTCAAACGATTAAGTTTGCAATTTTTTATTGCTTGCCCTTGACCTTTGACCTTTATGTCATTTTGATCTGACAAGGTAGACGCTTCAATACCAAGTGGTCCGATGTATCTATGAATATTGATTAAAAAATTGTTTGTGTTTTAATTAAATGTTCGAAACTTTCAGGGGCAATAACTGCATGAAAGGGACTTTGGACCCTTTCGTTATGAATAAATGAAAGTAGTGTCTAAGTGTACTGAATACATTAGTAAAATTTTCAAGTCTCTATCTCTAACGGTTAATGAGGAGTAGCAATAACTAGCATTTTGTACAATAGGGGCAATTACTCTGTAATTGTTATATGGAAAGGGTCAATGGGTTACATTTTGAAATGTCTTATGATGTCCTTTTAAATACATGAAAAAGTTTTTCTCTGCCACCCTAAACATAAGAGATCTAAAAACTCATTAATTTAGAGATTTCCAAATGACCTTGACCTTTGACCTTTAGGTTACTTTGTTCGGCCACGGTAGATGCTTCCATCCCAAGTGGTCCGAAGTCTCTATGATAAGTTATAAAAAAGTTGGAAGTGATTTTATGGAAATGTCAATACTTTCAGGGGCAATAACTTCTATATGGGGAACTTAGATCCTTTCGGTATGAATAGATTGAAGAACTTTCTATGTGTACTGAAGACATTGGTAAAAGTTTCAAGTTTCTATATCTTATGGTTTCAGAGGAGTAGCGATAACAATTATTTCGTACAATAGGGGCAATAACTTTTTATTTATTCAAAGGTATGAGCCGAGGGTCTATATTTTAAAATGTCTTAAGATGTCCTAATACATCCATGAAAAAGTTTTTCTCTACCACCCTTAATAAAACAGATCTAAAAACTCATTAATTAACAGATTTTCAAATGACCTTGACCTTTGACCTTTATGTCATTTTGTTCGGCCAAGGTAGACGCTTCCATCCCAAGTGGTCCAAAGTCTCTATGATTAATAAAAAAAAAGTTGAAAGTGATTTTATGGAAATTCAAATACTATTAGGGGCAATAACTGATAGAACGGGGTCTCGGATCTTTTCGGTATTAGTAGATTTAAGAACTATCTAAGTGTACTAAAGACATTGGTAAAAGTATCAGGTCTCTTTCTCTTATGGTTTCAGAGGAGTAACGATAACAAGCTTTTCGTACACAAGGGCAATAACTTTGTAAGTTCTGGGGGTTATCAGGAACAGGGTCATTTGGTACCATAACTTTAAATGGTCAATTACATGAAGAAAAAAATTGTTTCAATATGTTTTATATTAAAAAAGCTGTCCCTTAGAAAATATAGAAGAAAAATTATAAGAACTAGTAGACTAATTGTTCTCGAACAATTAGAGGTCTTTCCACCTCATTGTTTTTTATGTTTGAAATAAGATTGCTTCAATAGAATAAAGTATTTTTTCTGCGTTACTTCATTTATAAAAAGTCTCACACGATTAAGTTTGCAATTTTTTCTTGCTTGACCTTGACCTTTGACCTTTATGTCATTTTCATCTGACATGGTAGACGCTTAAATACCAAGTGGTCCGATGTATCTATGATTATTGATTCAAAAGTTATTTGTGTTTTTATTGAATGTTCGAAACTTTCAGGGGCAATAACTGCTAGAAAGGGACTTTGGACCCTGTTGGTATGATAGATTGAAGAAGTGCTTAAGTATACTGAATACATTAGTAAAAGTTTCAAGTCTCTATCTCTGACGGTTAATGAGGAGTAGCGATAACAAGCATTTTGTACAATTGGGGCAATAACTCTATAATCGTTACATGGTAAGGGTTGAAGGATTATATTTTGAAATGTCTTAAGATGTCCTACTTCATCCATGAAAAACTTTTTCTCTACCATCCTAAACAAAAGACATACAAAAACTCAATAAATAAGAGATTTCCAAATGACCTTGACCTTTATGTCATTTTGTTCGGCCAAGGTAGACTCTTCCATCCCAAGTGGTCCAAAGTCTCTATGATAAGTAATAAAAAAATTTGAAGTGATTTTATGGAAATGTAAATACTTTTAGGGGCAATAACTTCTAGATGGGGACCTCAGATCCTGTCGGTATGAATAGATTGAAGAACCGTCTATGTGTACTGAAGACATTGGTTAAAGTTTCAAGTCTTTATCTCTTATGGTTCAGAGGAGTAGCGATAACAAACATTTCGTACAATAGGGGCAATAACTTTGTATTTATTCAAAGGTATGAGCCGAGGGGCTACATTTTAAAATGTTTTAAGATGTCCTACTACATCCATGAAAAAGTTTTTCTCTACCACCCTTAACAAAAGAGATCTAAAAACTCATTAATTAACAGATTTCTAAATGACCTTGACCTTTGACCTTTATGTCATTTTGTTTGGCTAAGGTAGATGCTTTCATTCCAAGTGGTCCGAAGTCTCTATGATAAGTAATAAAAAAGTTGGAAGTAATTTTATAGATATGTAAATACATTCAGGGGCAATAACTACTAGAAGGGGGCTCAGATCTTTTCGATATGAATAGATTGAAGAACCCTCTAAGTGTACTGAAGACATTGGTAGAAGTTTCAAGTTTCTATCTCTTATGGTTTCGGAGGAGTAGCGATAACAAACATTTCGTACAATAGGGGCAATAACTTTGTGTTTATTCAAAGGTATGAGCCGAAGGGCTATATTTTAAAATGTCTTAAGATGTCCTACTACATCCATGAAAAAGTTTTTTCTCTACCACCCTTAACAAAAGAGATCAAAAAACTCATTAATCAACAGATTTCTAAATGACAATGACCTTTGACCTTTATGTTATTTTGTTCGGCCAAGGTAGACGCTTCCATCCCAAGTGGTCCGAAGTCTCTATGATAAATAATAAAAAAGTTGGAAGTGGTTTTATGGAAATTCAAATACTTTCAGGGGCAATAACTGATAGAACGGGGTCACGGATCCATTCGGTATTAGTAGATTGAAGAACCGTCTAGGTGTACTGAAGACATTGGTAAAAGTTTTAAGTATCTATCTCTTATGGTTTCAGAGGAGTAGCGATAACAAGCTTTTCGTACACAAGGGCAATAACTTTGTAAGTTCTGGGAGTTATCAAGCAAAGGGTCATTTGGTACCATAACTTTTAATGGCCAATAACATAAAGAAAAAAATGTTTCAATATCTCTTGAAACAAAAAAGCTGTCCCTGGAAAAAAAGAGAAGAAAAAAAAAAAAATAAAAAACATAAGAAAAACTAGTAGACTAATTGTTCTCGAACAATTAGAGGTCTTTCCACCTCATTGTATTATATGTTTAAAATAAGATTGCTTCAATAGAATAAAGTATTTTTCTACGTTACTTCATAAAAAAAAGTGTCAAACGATTAAGTTTGCAATTTTTTATTGCTTGACCTTGACCTTTGACCTTTATGTCATTTTGATCTGACAAGGTAGACGCTACAATACCAAGTGATCCGATGTATCTATGATTATTGATTCAAAAGTTATTTATGTTTTTATTGAATGTTCGAAACTTTCAGGGGCAATAACTGCTATAAAAGAGACTTTGGACCCTTTCGGTATGATAGATTGAACGAGCGTCTAAGTGTACTGAATACATTATTAAAAGTTTCAAGTCTCTACCTCTAGCAGTTAATGAGGGGTAGCGATAACAAGCATTTTGTACAATAGGGGCAATAACTCTATAAATGTTACATGGTAAGGGTCAAAGGGTGATATTTTGAAATGCCTTAAGATGTCCTATTACATCCATAATAAAGTTTTTCTCTACCATCCTAAACAAAAGAGATCTAAAAACCCATTGGTTAAGAGATTTGCAGATGACCTTGACCTTTGACCTTTATGTCATTTAGTTCGGCCAAGGTAGACGCTTCCATCCCAAGTGGTCCGAAGTCTCTATAATAAGGAATGAAAAAGTTGGAAGTGATTTTATAGAAATGTAAATACTTTCAGGGGCAATAACTGATAGAAGGGGGCTCAGATCCTTTTGGTATGAATAGAGTGAAGAACCCTCTAAGTGTACTGAAGACATTGGTAAAAGTTTCAAGTTTCTATCTCTTATGGTTTCAGAGGAGTAGCGATAACAATCTTTTCGTACAAAAGGGGCAACAATTCTGTAACTATCTAAAAGAAGGACCCAAGGGGGTATATTTTAAAATGTCTTAAGATGTCCTATTACATCCATGAAATTTTTTTTCTTTACTACACTAAACAAAAGAGATCTAAAAACTCATTAATTAAGAGATTTTCAGATGACCTTGACCTTTGACTTTTATGCCATTTTGTTCGGCAAAGATAGACGCTTCCATCCCAAGTGGTCCGCTGTATCTATGATTGTTGATTCAAAAGTTAATATTTGTGTTTTTTATTGAATGTTCGAAACTTTCAGGGGCAATAACTTCTAGAAAGGGACTTTGGACCCAGTCGGTATGAATAGATTGAAGAAGCGTCTAAGTATACTGAATACATTAGTAAAAGTTTCAAGTCTCTATCTCTAACGGTTAATGAGGAGTAGCGATAACAAGCATTTTGTACAATAAGGGCAATAACTTTATAATTGTAACATGGTAAGGGTCAAAGGGTTATATTCTGAAATGTCTTAAGATGTCCTATTACATCCATGAAAAAGTTTTTCTCTACCATCCTAAACAAAAGAGATACAAAAATTCATTCATTAAGACATTTCCAAATGAGCTTGACCTTTGACTTTTATGCCATTTTGTTCGGCCAAGATAGACGCTTCCAACCCAAGTGTTCCGAAGTCTCTATTATAGGAAAAAAAAGTTGGAAGTGATTTTATAGAAATGTAAATACTTTCAGGGGCAATAACTTCTAGAAGGGGGGCTCAGATCATTTCGGTATGATAGACTGAAGAAACCTCTAAGTGTAATGAAGACATTGGTAAAAGTTCCAAATCTCTATCTCTTATGGTTTCAGAGGAGTAGCGATAACAAGCTTTTCGTGCAAAAGGGGCAATAACTTTGTATCTATTTAAAAGAAGGAGCCAAGGGGATATATTTTAAAATGTCTTAAGATGTCCTATTACATCCATGAAAAAGTTTTTCTTTACTACACTAAACAAAAGAGATCTAAAAACTCATTAATTAAGAGATTTTCAGATGACCTTGACCTTTGACGTTTATGTCATTTTGTTCAGCCTAGTTAGACGCTTCCATCCCAAGTGATCCGAAGTCTCTATGACAAATAATAAAAAAGTTGGAAGTGATTTTATAGAAATGTAAATACTTTCGGGGGCAATAACTACTAGAAGGGGGCCTCAGATCCTTTCGGTATGAGTACATTGAAGAACCCTCTAAGTGTAATAAAGGCATTGGTAAAAGTTCCAAGTCTCTATCCCTTATGGTTTCAGAGGAGTAGCGATAACAATCATTTCGTACACAAGGGCAATAATTTTGTAAGTTCTGGGAGTTATCAAGCAAAGGGTCATTTGGTACCATAACTTTTGATGGCCAATGACTTAAAGACAAAATTGTTTCAATATCTCTTGAAATAAAGAAGCTGTCCCTGGAAAAAAAGAGAAGAAAAAAAATCACTAGTAGACCAATTGTTCTCGAACAATTAGAGGTCTTTCCACCTCATTATTTTTTATGTTTAAAATAAGATTGCTTCAATAGAATAAAGCATTTTTTCTGCGTTACTTCATAAAAAAAAGTGTCAAACGATTAAGTTTGCAATTTTTTATTGCTTGACCCAGACCTTTGATCTTGATGTTATTTTGATCTGACAAGGTAGACCCTTCAATACCAGGTCGTCCGATGTATCTATAATTATTGATTCAAAAGTTATTTGTGTATTTATTGAATCATCGAAACTTTCAGGGGCAATGACTGCTAGAAAGGGACTTTAGACCCTTTCGGTATAATAGATTGAAGGAGCGTCTAAATGTACTGAATACATTAGTAAACGTTTCAAGTCTCTATTTCTGACGGTTAATGAGGAGTAGCGATAACAAGCATTTTGTACAATAGGGGCAATAACTTTGTAATTGTTACATGGTAAGGGTCAGAGGGTTATATTTTAAAATGTCTTAGAATGTCCTACTACATCCATGAAAAAGTTTTTCTCTACAACCTAGAAAAAAAAAGATATAAAAACTCATTAATTAAGAGAGTTTCAGATGACCTTGACATTTGACCTTTATGTCATTTTGTTCGGCCAAAGTAGACGCTTTAATCCCAAGTGGTCCGAAGTCTCTATGATAAATAATAAAAAAGTTGTAAGTGATTTTATAGAAATGTAAATACTTTCAGGGGCGATAACTACTAGAAGGGGGGCTCAGATCCTTTCGGTATTGATAAATTGGAGAATCCCCTAAGTGTACTGAAGACATTGGTAAAAGTTCCAAGTTTCTATCTCTAATGGATTCAGAGGAGTAGCGATAACAAGCGTTTCGTACAAAAGGGGTAATAACTCTGTAACTATTTAAAAGAAGGAGCCAAGGGGCTATATTTTAAAATGTCTTAAGATGCCCTACTACATCCATGAACAAGTTTTTCTCTACCACCCTTAACAAAAGAGATGTAAAAACTCATTAATTAACAGATTTCCAAATGACCTTGACCTTTGACCGTTATGTTATTTTTTTCGGCCAAGGTAGACGCTTCCATCCCAAGTAGTCCGAAGTCTCTATGATAAATAATAAAAAATTTGGAAGTGATTTTATTGAAATTCAAATACTTTCAGGGGCAATAACTGATAGAAGAGGGTCTCGGATCCTTTCGGTATTAATAGAATGAGGAACCCTCTAAGTGTACTGAAGACATTGGTGAAAGTTTCAAGTCTCTATCTCTAACGGTTAATGAGGAGTAGCGATAACAAGCATTTTGTACAATAAGGGCAATAACTTTATAATTGTAACATGGTAAGGGTCAAAGGGTTATATTCTGAAATGTCTTAAGATGTCCTATTACATCCATGAAAAAGTTTTTCTCTACCATCCTAAACAAAAGAGATACAAAAATTCATTCATTAAGACATTTCCAAATGAGCTTGACCTTTGACTTTTATGCCATTTTGTTCGGCCAAGATAGACGCTTCCAACCCAAGTGTTCCGAAGTCTCTATTATAGGAAAAAAAAGTTGGAAGTGATTTTATAGAAATGTAAATACTTTCAGGGGCAATAACTTCTAGAAGGGGGGCTCAGATCATTTCGGTATGATAGACTGAAGAAACCTCTAAGTGTAATGAAGACATTGGTAAAAGTTCCAAATCTCTATCTCTTATGGTTTCAGAGGAGTAGCGATAACAAGCTTTTCGTGCAAAAGGGGCAATAACTTTGTATCTATTTAAAAGAAGGAGCCAAGGGGATATATTTTAAAATGTCTTAAGATGTCCTATTACATCCATGAAAAAGTTTTTCTTTACTACACTAAACAAAAGAGATCTAAAAACTCATTAATTAAGAGATTTTCAGATGACCTTGACCTTTGACGTTTATGTCATTTTGTTCAGCCTAGTTAGACGCTTCCATCCCAAGTGATCCGAAGTCTCTATGACAAATAATAAAAAAGTTGGAAGTGATTTTATAGAAATGTAAATACTTTCGGGGGCAATAACTACTAGAAGGGGGCCTCAGATCCTTTCGGTATGAGTACATTGAAGAACCCTCTAAGTGTAATAAAGGCATTGGTAAAAGTTCCAAGTCTCTATCCCTTATGGTTTCAGAGGAGTAGCGATAACAATCATTTCGTACACAAGGGCAATAATTTTGTAAGTTCTGGGAGTTATCAAGCAAAGGGTCATTTGGTACCATAACTTTTGATGGCCAATGACTTAAAGACAAAATTGTTTCAATATCTCTTGAAATAAAGAAGCTGTCCCTGGAAAAAAAGAGAAGAAAAAAAATCACTAGTAGACTAATTGTTCTCGAACAATTAGAGGTCTTTCCACCTCATTATTTTTTATGTTTAAAATAAGATTGCTTCAATAGAATAAAGCATTTTTTCTGCGTTACTTCATAAAAAAAAGTGTCAAACGATTAAGTTTGCAATTTTTTATTGCTTGACCCAGACCTTTGATCTTGATGTTATTTTGATCTGACAAGGTAGACCCTTCAATACCAGGTCGTCCGATGTATCTATAATTATTGATTCAAAAGTTATTTGTGTATTTATTGAATCATCGAAACTTTCAGGGGCAATGACTGCTAGAAAGGGACTTTAGACCCTTTCGGTATAATAGATTGAAGGAGCGTCTAAATGTACTGAATACATTAGTAAACGTTTCAAGTCTCTATTTCTGACGGTTAATGAGGAGTAGCGATAACAAGCATTTTGTACAATAGGGGCAATAACTTTGTAATTGTTACATGGTAAGGGTCAGAGGGTTATATTTTAAAATGTCTTAGAATGTCCTACTACATCCATGAAAAAGTTTTTCTCTACAACCTAGAAAAAAAAGATATAAAAACTCATTAATTAAGAGAGTTTCAGATGACCTTGACATTTGACCTTTATGTCATTTTGTTCGGCCAAAGTAGACGCTTTAATCCCAAGTGGTCCGAAGTCTCTATGATAAATAATAAAAAAGTTGTAAGTGATTTTATAGAAATGTAAATACTTTCAGGGGCGATAACTACTAGAAGGGGGGCTCAGATCCTTTCGGTATTGATAAATTGGAGAATCCCCTAAGTGTACTGAAGACATTGGTAAAAGTTCCAAGTTTCTATCTCTAATGGATTCAGAGGAGTAGCGATAACAAGCGTTTCGTACAAAAGGGGTAATAACTCTGTAACTATTTAAAAGAAGGAGCCAAGGGGCTATATTTTAAAATGTCTTAAGATGCCCTACTACATCCATGAACAAGTTTTTCTCTACCACCCTTAACAAAAGAGATGTAAAAACTCATTAATTAACAGATTTCCAAATGACCTTGACCTTTGACCGTTATGTTATTTTTTTCGGCCAAGGTAGACGCTCCCATCCCAAGTAGTCCGAAGTCTCTATGATAAATAATAAAAAATTTGGAAGTGATTTTATTGAAATTCAAATACTTTCAGGGGCAATAACTGATAGAAGAGGGTCTCGGATCCTTTCGGTATTAATAGAATGAGGAACCCTCTAAGTGTACTGAAGACATTGGTGAAAGTTTCAAGTCTCTATCTCTAACGGTTAATGAGGAGTAGCGATAACAAGCATTTTGTACAATAAGGGCAATAACTTTATAATTGTAACATGGTAAGGGTCAAAGGGTTATATTCTGAAATGTCTTAAGATGTCCTATTACATCCATGAAAAAGTTTTTCTCTACCATCCTAAACAAAAGAGATACAAAAATTCATTCATTAAGACATTTCCAAATGAGCTTGACCTTTGACTTTTATGCCATTTTGTTCGGCCAAGATAGACGCTTCCAACCCAAGTGTTCCGAAGTCTCTATTATAGGAAAAAAAAGTTGGAAGTGATTTTATAGAAATGTAAATACTTTCAGGGGCAATAACTTCTAGAAGGGGGGCTCAGATCATTTCGGTATGATAGACTGAAGAAACCTCTAAGTGTAATGAAGACATTGGTAAAAGTTCCAAATCTCTATCTCTTATGGTTTCAGAGGAGTAGCGATAACAAGCTTTTCGTGCAAAAGGGGCAATAACTTTGTATCTATTTAAAAGAAGGAGCCAAGGGGATATATTTTAAAATGTCTTAAGATGTCCTATTACATCCATGAAAAAGTTTTTCTTTACTACACTAAACAAAAGAGATCTAAAAACTCATTAATTAAGAGATTTTCAGATGACCTTGACCTTTGACGTTTATGTCATTTTGTTCAGCCTAGTTAGACGCTTCCATCCCAAGTGATCCGAAGTCTCTATGACAAATAATAAAAAAGTTGGAAGTGATTTTATAGAAATGTAAATACTTTCGGGGGCAATAACTACTAGAAGGGGGCCTCAGATCCTTTCGGTATGAGTACATTGAAGAACCCTCTAAGTGTAATAAAGGCATTGGTAAAAGTTCCAAGTCTCTATCCCTTATGGTTTCAGAGGAGTAGCGATAACAATCATTTCGTACACAAGGGCAATAATTTTGTAAGTTCTGGGAGTTATCAAGCAAAGGGTCATTTGGTACCATAACTTTTGATGGCCAATGACTTAAAGACAAAATTGTTTCAATATCTCTTGAAATAAAGAAGCTGTCCCTGGAAAAAAAGAGAAGAAAAAAAATCACTAGTAGACTAATTGTTCTCGAACAATTAGAGGTCTTTCCACCTCATTATTTTTTATGTTTAAAATAAGATTGCTTCAATAGAATAAAGTATTTTTTCTGCGTTACTTCATAAAAAAAAGTGTCAAACGATTAAGTTTGCAATTTTTTATTGCTTGACCCAGACCTTTGATCTTGATGTTATTTTGATCTGACAAGGTAGACCCTTCAATACCAGGTCGTCCGATGTATCTATAATTATTGATTCAAAAGTTATTTGTGTATTTATTGAATCATCGAAACTTTCAGGGGCAATGACTGCTAGAAAGGGACTTTAGACCCTTTCGGTATAATAGATTGAAGGAGCGTCTAAGTGTACTGAATACATTAGTAAACGTTTCAAGTCTCTATTTCTGACGGTTAATGAGGAGTAGCGATAACAAGCATTTTGTACAATAGGGGCAATAACTTTGTAATTGTTACATGGTAAGGGTCAGAGGGTTATATTTTAAAATGTCTTAGAATGTCCTACTACATCCATGAAAAAGTTTTTCTCTACAACCTAGAAAAAAAAAGATATAAAAACTCATTAATTAAGAGAGTTTCAGATGACCTTGACATTTGACCTTTATGTCATTTTGTTCGGCCAAAGTAGACGCTTTAATCCCAAGTGGTCCGAAGTCTCTATGATAAATAATAAAAAAGTTGTAAGTGATTTTATAGAAATGTAAATACTTTCAGGGGCGATAACTACTAGAAGGGGGGCTCAGATCCTTTCGGTATTGATAAATTGGAGAATCCCCTAAGTGTACTGAAGACATTGGTAAAAGTTCCAAGTTTCTATCTCTAATGGATTCAGAGGAGTAGCGATAACAAGCGTTTCGTACAAAAGGGGTAATAACTCTGTAACTATTTAAAAGAAGGAGCCAAGGGGCTATATTTTAAAATGTCTTAAGATGCCCTACTACATCCATGAACAAGTTTTTCTCTACCACCCTTAACAAAAGAGATGTAAAAACTCATTAATTAACAGATTTCCAAATGACCTTGACCTTTGACCGTTATGTTATTTTTTTCGGCCAAGGTAGACGCTTCCATCCCAAGTAGTCCGAAGTCTCTATGATAAATAATAAAAAATTTGGAAGTGATTTTATTGAAATTCAAATACTTTCAGGGGCAATAACTGATAGAAGAGGGTCTCGGATCCTTTCGGTATTAATAGAATGAGGAACCCTCTAAGTGTACTGAAGACTTTGGTGAAAGTTCCAAGTCTCTATCTCTTATGGTTTCAGAGGAGTAGCGATAACAAGCTTTTCGTATAAAAGGGCAATAACTTTTTAAGTTCTTGGGGTCATTAGACACAGGGTCATTTGGTATCATAACTTTTAATGTTCAATCACATAAAGAAAAATTTGATTCAATATCTCTTGAAATAAAAAAGTTTTTCCGAGGAAAATAGAGGAGAAAAATAATAATAAAAAACATAAGAAAAATGAAAGGTCTTTCACCTGAAAGGTGGAAAGACCTAAAAACATAAGAAATACAAAAGGTCTTTCACCTGAAAGGTGGAAAGGCCTAATAAGAAAAACAAAAGGTCTTTCACCTGAAAGGTGGAAAGACCTAAAAACATAAGAAATACAAAAGGTTTTTCACCTGAAAGGTGAAAAGACCTAACTAGTAGACTAATTGTTCTCGAACAATTAGAGGTCTTTCCACCTCATTGTTTTTAATGTTTGAAACAAGATTGATTCAATAGAATAAAGTTCTTTTACTGCCTTTCTTCATTAAAAAAAATGTCAAACGATTAAGTTTGCAATTTTTTTATTGCTTGACCTTGACCTTTGACTTTTATGTCATTTTCATCTGACAAGGTATACGCTTCAATACCAAGTGGTTCGATGCATCTATGATTATTGATGTAAAGTTATTTGTATTTTTTATTGAATGTTCGAAACTTTCAGGGGCAACAACTGCTAGAAAGGGACTTTGGACCCCGTCGGTATGAATAGATTGAAGAAGCGTCTAAGTATACTGAATACATTAGTAAAAGTTTCAAGTCTCTATCTCTAACGGTTAATGAGGAGTAGCGATGACAAACATTTTGTACAATATGGGCAATAACTCTATAATTGTTACATGGTAAGGGTCAAAGGGCTATATTTTGAAATGTCTTAAGATGTCCTACTACATCCATGAAAAATTTTTTCTCTACCATCCTAAACAAAAGCGATACAAAAACTCATTAATAAAAAAATTTCCAAATGACCTTGACCTTTGACTTTTATGTCATTTTGTTCGGCCAAGATGGACGCTTCTATCCCAAGTGGTCCGAAGTTTCTATGACAAATAATACAAAAGTTGGAAGTGATTTTATAGATATGTAAATACTTTCAGGGGCAATAACTACTAGAAGGGGGGGGGGGGCTCAGATTCTTTCGGTATGAATTGACTGAAGAACCCTCTAAGTGTACTGAAAGCATTGGTAAAAATTCCAAGTTTCTACCTCTTATGGTTTCAGAGGAGTAGCGATAACAAGATTTTTAGTCAAAAGGGGCAATAACTCTGTAACTATTTAAAAGAAGGAGCCAAGGGGATATATTACAAAATGTCTTAAGATGTCCTATTACATCCATGAAAAAGTTTTTCTCTACCACCCTAAACAAAAAAGATCTAAAAACTCATCAATTAACAGATTTCTAAATGACCTTGACCTTTGACCTTTGTGTTATTTTGTTCGGCCACGGTAGACGCTTTCATCCCAAATGGTCCGAAGACTCTATGATAAATAATAAAAAAGTTGGAAGTGGTTTTATGGAAATTCAAAAACTTTCAGGGGCAATTACTGATAGAAGGGGGTCTCGGATCCTTTCGGTATTGTAGATTAAAGAACCCTCTAAGTGTAATGAAGACATTGGTAAAAGTTCCAAATCTCTATCTCTTATGGTTTCAGAGGAGTAGCGATAACAAGCTTTTCGTACACAAGGGCAATAACTTTTTAAGTTCTGGGAGTTATCAAGCAAAGAGTCATTTGGTACCATAACTTGTTATGGCCAATAACATAAAGAAAAAATTGGTTCAATATCTCTTGAAATAAAAAAGTTGTCCCTGGAAAAAAAGAGAAGAAGAAGAAATAAGACTAGTAGACTAATTGTTCTCGAACAATTAGAGGTCTTTCCACCTCATTGTTTTTTATGTTTGAAATAAGATTGTTTCAATAGAATAAAGTATTTTTCTGCGTTACTTCATTAAAAAAAGTGTCAAACGATTAAGTTAACAATTTTTTATTGCTTGACCTTGACCTTTGACGTTTATGTCATTTACATCTGACAAGGTAGACGATTCAATACAAAGTGGTCCGATGTATCTATGATTATTGATTCAAAAGTTATTTGTGTTTTTATTGAATGTTCGAAACTTTCAGGGGCAATAACTGCAAGAAAGGGACTTTGGACCCTGTCGGTATAAATAGATTGAAGAAGCGTCTAAGTTTCTGAAAACATTAGTAAAGGTTTCAAGTCTCTATCTCTAACGGTTAATGAGGAGCAACGATAACAAGCAATTTGTACAAGAGGGGCAATAACTCTATAATTGTTACATGGTAAGGGTCAAAGGGTTATATTTTGAAATATCTTAAGGTGTCCAACTACATCCATGAAAACGTTTTTCTCTACATTCCTAAACAAAAGAGATCTAAAAACTCTTTAATTAGGAGATTTCCAAATGACCTTGACCTTTGACCTTGATGTCATTTTGTTCGGCCAAGGTAGACACTTCCATCCAAAGTGGTCCGAAGTCTCTATGATAAGTAATAAAAAAGTTAAAAGTTATTTTATGGAAATGTAAATACTTACAGGGGCAATAACTACTAGAAGGGGGCCTCAGATCCTTTCGGAATGAATAGATTGAAGAATCCTCTAAGTGTACTGAATACATTGGTAAAAGTTCCAAATCTCTATCTCTTATGGTTTCAGAGGAGTAGCGATAATAAGCGTTTCGGCAAAAGGGGCAATAACTCTGTAACTGTTTAAAAGAAGGAGCCAAGGGGCTATATTTTAAAATGTCTTGAGATGCCCTACTACATCCATGAACAAGTTTTTCTCTACCACCCTTAACAAAAGAGATGGAAAAACTCATTAATCAACAGATTTTTAAATGACCTTGACCCTTGACCTTTATGTCATTTTGTTCGGCCAATGTAAACGCTTCCATCCCAAGTTGTCCGAAGTCTCTATGATAAATAATAAAAAAGTTGGAAGTGATTATATTGAAATTCAAATACTTTCAGGGGCAATAACTGATAGAAGGGGGTCTCGGATCTTTTCGGTATTAGTAGATTGAAGAACCCTCTAAGTGTACTGAAGACTTTGGTAAAAGTTTCAAGTCTCTATCTCTTATGGTTTCAGAGGAGTAGCGATAACAAGCTTTTCGTATACTAGGGCAATAACTTTTTAAGTTCTTGGGGTCATTAGACACAGGGTCATTTGGTATCATAACTTTTAATATTCAATCACATAAAGAAAAATTTGTTTCAATATCTCTTGAAATAAAAAAGTTTTCCCGTGGAAAATAGAGGAGAAAAATAATAATAAAAAACATAAGAAAAACAAAAGGTCTTTCACCTGAAAGGTGGAAAGACCTAAATAATAAAAAACATAAGAAATACAAAAGATCTTTCACCTGAAAGGTGGAAAGACCTAACTAGTAGACTGATTGTTCTCGAACAATTAGAGGTCTTTCCACCTCATTGTTTTTTATGTTTAAAATTGGATTGCTTCAATAGAATAAGTATTTTTTCTGCGTTACTTCATGAAAAAAAGTGTCAAACGATTAAGTTTGCAATTTTTTATTGCTTGACCTTGACCTTTGACCTTTATGTCATTTTGATATGACAAGGTAGACGGTTCAATACCAAGTGGTCTGATGTATCTATGATTATTGATTCAAAAATTATTTGTGTTTTTATTGAATGTTCGAAACTTTCAGGGACAAAAACTGCATGAAAGGGACTTTGGACCCTGTCGGTATGGATAGATTGAAGAAGCGTCGAAGTATACTGAATACATTATTTAAAGTTTCAAGTCTCTACCTCTAAGGGTTAATGAGGAGTAGCGATAACAAGCATTTTGTACAATAGGGGCAATAACTCTATAATTGTTACATGGTAAGGGTCAAAGGTTGATATTTTGAAATGCCTTAAGATGTCCTACTACATCCATGAAAAAGTTTTTCCCTACCATCCTAAACAAAAGAGACACAAAAACTTATTTATTAAGAGATTTCCAAATGACCTTGACCTTTGACCCTTATGTCATTTTGTTCGGCCAAGGTACATGCTTCCATCCCAAGTGGTCCGAAGTCTCTATAATAAGTAATGAAAAAGTTGGCAGTGATTTTATAAAAATGTAAATACTTTCAGGGGCAATAACTACTAGAAGGGGGGCTCAGATCCTTTTGGTATGAATAGATTGAAGAACCCTCTAAGTGTACTGAAGACATTGGTAAAAGTTCTAAGTTTCTATCTCTTATGGTTTCAATGGAGTAGCGATAACAAGCTTTTGGTACAAAAGGGGCAATAACTCTGTTACTATTTAAAAGAAGGAGCCAAGGGGATATATTTTAAAATGTCTTAAGATGTCATATTACACCCATGAAAAAGTTTTTCTTCACTACACTAAACAAAAGAGATCTAAAAACTCATATATTAAGAGATTTTCAGATGACCTTGACCTTTGACTTTTATGTCATTTTGTTCGGCCAAAGTAGACGCTTCCATCCCAAGTGGTCCGAAGTCTCTATGACAAATAGAAAAAAGGTTGGAAGTGATTTTCTAGATATGTCAATACTTTCAGGGGAAATAACTACTAGAAGGGGGGCTCAGATCCTTTTGGTATGAATAGATTGAAGAACCCTCTATGTGTACTGAATACATTGGTAAAAGTTCCAAGTTTCTATCTCTTATGGTTTCAGAGGAGTAGCGATAACAAGCTTTTCGTACACAAAAGGCAATAACTTTGTAAGTTCTGGGAGTTATCAAGTTAAGGGTCATTTGGTATCATGACTTTTAATGTCCAATAACATAAAGAAAAAAATGTTTCAATATCTCTTAAAATAAAAAAGCTGTCCCTGGAAAAAAAGAGAAGAAAAAAAAATAAGAATAAATAGTAGACTAATTGTTCTCGAACAATTAGAGGTCTTTCCACCTCATTGTTTTCTATGTTTGAAATAAGATTGCTTCAATAGAATAAAGTATTTTTTTTGCGTTACTTCATAAAAAATGTGTCGAATGATTAAGTTTGCAATTCTTTATTGCTTGACCTTGACCTTTGACCTTTCTGTCTTTTTGATTTGACAAGGTAGACTCTTCAATACCAAGTGGTCCGATGTACATGTATCTATGATTATTGGTTCAAAAATTATTTGTGTTTTTATTGAATGTTCGAAACTTTCAGGGGCAATAACTGCTAGAAAGGGACTCTGGACCCTTTCGGTATGAATAAATTGAAGGACTGTCTAAGTGTACTGAATACATTAGTAAACTTTTCAAGTCTCTTTCTCTAACGGTTGATGAAGAGTAGCGATAACAAGCATTTTGTATAATAGGGGCAATAACTCTATAATTGTTGCATGGTAATAGGTCAATGGGTTATATTTTGAAATGTCTTATGATGTCCTAGTACATCCGTGAAAAAGTTTTTCTTTACCACCCTAAACAGAAGAGATCTAAAAACTCATTAATTTAGAGATTTCCAAATGACCTTGACCTTTGACCTTTATGTCATTTTGTTCGGCCAAGGTAGACGCTTCCATCCCAAGTGGTCCGAAGTCTTTATGATAAGTAATAAAAAAGTTGGAAGGGATTTTATGGAAATGTAAATACTTCCAGGGGCAATAACTACTAGAAAAGGGCCTTAGATCCTTTCGGTATGAATAGATTGAAGAACCCTCTAAGTGTACTGAAGACATTGGTAAATGTTCCAAGTCTCTATCTCTTACGGTTAATGAGGAGTAGCGATAACAATCATTTGGTACAATAGGGGCAATAACTCTGTAGCCTTTTAAAGGAAGGTGCCAAGGGGCTATATTTTAAAATGTCTTAAGATGTCCTACTACATCCATGAAAAGTTTTTTCTCTACCACACTAAACAAAATAGATCTAAAAACTCATTAATTAACGGATTGCCAAATGACCTTGACCTTTGACCTTTATGTCATTTTGTTCGGCCAAGGTAGACGCTTCCATCCCAAGAGGTCCGAAGTCTCTATGACAAAAAATAAAAAAGTTGGAAGTGATTTTGTAGAAATGTAAATACTTCCAGGGGCAATAACTACAAGAAGGGGGCCTCAGAGCCTTTCGGTATGAATAAATTGGAGAATCCTTTAAGTGTACTGAAGACATTGGTAAAAGTTCCAAGTTTCTATCTCTTAGGGTTTCAGAGGAGTAGCGATAACAAGCTTTTCGTACACAAGGGCAATAACTTTGTAAGTTTTGGGAGTTATCAAGCAAAGGGTCATTTGGTACCATAACTTTTAATGCCTAATAACATGATTGATTCAAAGTTATTTGTGTTTTATATTGAATGTTCGAAACTTTCAGGGGCAATAACTGCATGAAAGAGACTTTGGACCCTGTCGGTATGAATAGATTGAAGAAGCTTGTAAGTATACTGAATACATTAGTAAAAGTTTCAAGTCTCTATCTCTAACGGTTAATGAGGAGTAGCGATAACAAACATTTTGTACAATAGGGGCAATAACTCAATAATTGTTATATGGTTAGGGTCAAAGGGTTATATTTGAAATGTCTTATAATGTCCTACTACATCCATGAAAAAGTTTTTCTCTACCACCATAAACAAAAGCGATCTAAAATCTCATTAATTAAGAGATTTTCAGATGACCTTGACCTTTGACCTTGATGTCATTTTGTTCGGCCAAGGTAGACACTCTTATCTTAAGTGGTCTGAAGTCTCAATGATAAGTAATAGAAAAGTTGGAAGTGAGTTTATAGAAATAGAAATACTTTCAGGGGCAATAACTACTAGATTGGGGCCTCAGATCCTTTCGGTATGAATAGATTGAAGAATCCTCTAAGTGTACTGAAGACATTGGTAAAAGTTTGATGTCTCTATCTCTTATGGTTTCAGAGGAGTAGCGAAAACAAGTGGTCAGCTGTATCTATGATTATTTATTCAAAAGTTATTTGTGTTTTTTATTGAATGTTCGAAACTTTCAGGGGCAATAACTGCTACAAAAGGACTTTGGACCCTGTCGGTATGAATATATTGAAGAAGCGTCTAAGTATACGGAATACATTAGTAAAAGTTTCAAGTCTCTATCTCTAACGGTTTATGAGGAGTAGCAATAACAAGCATTTTGTACAATAGGGGCAATAACTTTATAATTGTTACATGGTAAGGGTCAAAGGGTGATATTTTGAAATGCCTTAAGATGTCCTACTACATCCATGAAAAAGTTTTTCTCTACCATCCTAAACAAAAGGGACACAAAAACTTATTTATTAAGAGATTTCCAAATGACCTTGACCTTTGACCCTTATGTCATTTTGTTCGGCCAAGGTACATGCTTCCATCCCAAGTGGTCCGAAGTCTCTATAATAAGTAATGAAAAAGTTGGCAGTGATTTTATAAAAATGTAAATATTTTCAGGGGCAATAACTACTAGAAGGGGGCTCAGATCCTTTCGGTGTGAATAAATTGGACAACCCTCTAAGTGTACTGAAGACATTGGTAAAAGTTTCAAGTTTCTATCTCTTATGGTTTCAGAGGAGTAGCGATAACAAGCTTTTCGTACACAAGGGCAATAACTCTGTAACTATTTAAAAGAAGGAGCCAAGGGGATATATTTTGAAATGTCTTAAGATGTCCTATTACATCCATAAAAAAGTTTTTCTTTACTACACTAAACAAAAGAGATCTAAAAACTCATATATTAAGAGATTTGCAGATGACCTTGACCTTTGACCTTTATGTCATTTTGTTCGGCCAAGGTAGTCGCTTCCATCCCAAGTGGTCCGATCTCTCTATGATAAATAATAAAAAAGTTGGAAGTGATTTTATGGAAATTCAAGTACTTTCAGGGTCAATAACTGATAGAAGGAGGGCTCGGATACTTTCGGTATTAGTAGATTGAAGAACTCTCTAAGTGTACTGAAGACATTGGTAAAAGTTCCAAGTTTCTATCTCTTATGGTTTCAGAGGAGTAACGATAACAAGCTTTTCGTAAACAAGGGCAATAACTTTGTAAGTTCTGGGAGTTATCAAGCAAAGGGTCATTTGGTACCATAACTTTTAATGGCCAATAACATAAAGAAAATTTTTTTGAATATCTCTTGAAATAAAAAAAGCTGTCCCTGGAAAAAAAGAGAAACAAAAAATAATAATAAAAAACATAAGAAATACAAAAGGTCTTTCACCTGAAAGGTAGAAGGACCTAATAAAAAACATAAGAAATACAAAAGGTCTTTCACCTGAAAGGTGGAAAGACGTAATAAAAAACATAAGAAATACAAAAGGTCTTTCACCTGAAAGGTGGAAAGACCTAATAAAAAACAATAAAAAAAGAAATACAAAAGGTCTTTCACCTGAAAGGTTTCCACCTAATAATAAAAAACATAAAGAAAACAAAAGGTCTTTCACCTGAAAGGTGGAAAGACTTAAAAACATAAGAAATACAAACGGTCTTTCACCTGAAAGGTGGAAAAATAATAATAAAAAACATAAGAAATACAAAAGGTCTTTCACCTGAAAGGTGGAAGGACCTAATAAAAACATAAGAAATACAAAAGGTCTTTCACCTGAAAGGTGGAAAGACCTAATAAAAAACATAAGAAATACAAAAGGTCTTTCACCTGAAAGGTGGAAAGACCTAATAAAAAACAATAAAAAAAAATACAAAAGGTCTTTCACCTGAAAGGTTTCCACCTAATAATAAAAAACATAAAGAAAACAAAAGGTCTTTCACCTGAAAGGTGGAAAGACCTAAAAACATAAGAAATACAAAAGGTCTTTCACCTGAAAGGTGGAAGGACCTAATAAAACATTAAATCAACTAGAGACGAGCTCGTTGCAAGCAGCGATTAGGTTTTCCGTCGTAGCTGCGTCATACTTGTGACGTATTACAAAAAATTGATAGCTGACCATAGTACAATATTAGATGTGTAAACACTGAGAAACAAAGTATTATATATCTGTGACCGCGTAGATTTTACGGTGATAGAGAATTCGTCTGGATCTGCATCGGTCGAGTGCAGTACGAATCGGGTGAGGGAATGTTGGCGTAAAGTGTATAAGGTAAAATGTTAGGGCGCGCTGTGGGCCGTAAGCTAAAACGAAGGGTAGGTTTGCCGTATTCCCGAAGGTCCACCAGTATACAGTTCCAGAGAAATAAACATGCAATTGATGCAGGATTCCACATTATTGGACGAGACTCAACGATGGCAACATTATTAATAACAATTTAACAGACAGACATGTTACAAACAAGTCGGATATGGCCAGAAGTGGCCTCCGGACTCAAGACTCTGGGAGAGTCGGACGTGGCCGGGGCTGGCCGCCGTATTCCAGACTGCGGATTGACAATTGTACATAACTATTTATAAGAATCTTAACAATGAGTATAAATTGCAATTGACAGGTAATGATATAAGTAAGCTGAGTGAAAGGTTCACAGATATAAAATAATTAAATAAACTCAATGAGTCTTTGATGTCCATGAAATGAAACTCTGATAATTGCACAATGTTGTTTTAAGAGATTTACAGTCCTTGAGACATGACACTCTGTCTCTTTGAAATCACAAATAAAGTCTGAAAAGTGTCAATCACTAAATAAAAAAAGTAACTATGTAAGAAATAAACTGTAAGAAAAAATTACGAAACAGATATTGAATTTTACAAGTAAAAAAAAAATTATAATTGAACAGTGCATTTTGCACGATGATACTACATGTTTATAAGCAAATACAGATCTTAACACGTTGTCTCTAGTTTGATTCGCCGCATTTTATTCACAGAGTGGGACTGTGGTTATGCCCGGTACGAAGGTAAAAAGACCATTGGCAAACGTTTTACACGCATTTTTATCGAACGCAAGCGCCAATGAATCTCTTAGTATATATGCGGAGATCCTGGAAATTTTACAAGGGGTTTTGAAGAATAATTTTGTATTTCGAGGAGAGGGAACATGCGCGGATCAGAAAATTTATCCGGGGTGGGGGTTGAAAAGTCAGACGGTTATTTGAGTTTGCCAAGGGATGTCCGAGGCATATTTGGTAAGTTTATAATGTACACGTAATTGAAAGAAATTTCGCTGGGGGGGGGGGGGGGTGGTCTGGAACCCTTCCAGATACGAACCATTTAGTCTCGGTGAGTATTGCGTCCGCGTACGAAAATAATGGCAATTTTCAAGAAATTTGGATGGACGATCTGTGTCCTAGGTCGTCCATCCGATTCTTTTTCAAACTAAAAGCTACAGACCTGCAGTTAGAGATTGTCAAACTCTTATTGATTATGTCAATTTGTTTGTCTCAAAGAATCATTTTTTAAATCAATAAAGTTTTACCATAAAAAAAAGAAAGAAATCGGGCACAATTTTCAATGTTAGCATTTTACAATTGTATGGTCTAATAAAATTTCAAGAAACAACTCCGCATTGCTTTATCCGAAATATTGCATGAAAAAAATCTACATCGCATTTTTTAAATTACAAAAGGATATTCAAAATGAACTTGGATTAACCGCTAACAAACAGGCATAAAGAGGGACTAAGAACCAATTTCTTCTCTATTTTTTACATCAAAAGAAATTCAAAAATAAATCAAAATATATTTTTTCTTTGTATGCGTTAATGAAAATGTAGATCAGCAAGGGGTTCTTTTTCGTGCAAGCACCTATTTAACAGATTGTTACACGGGTCTACAACGATGACAAATATCGAAAAGGCAATATTGTGGGTGAAGGATGAATATGTAGTTTGTTTTTTAAGTTTATTTTTGATACATGTAATTATATTTATCTGGATCGGTTATGTTTGTTAGTTTGTTTTGTTTATTAAAGAGGGGAATAAAGAAATGAGTAATTTCCAAGCACATAGCATCATTTTTGAAAGTGTGTGGGGGGGGGGGGGGGAGCAAACTCATCCAACAAATCTTGACAGGCAAATATTTGTTTTTTCAATTTTCCACAATTTTCAAAATTTCACTCATAATTTCATGATTTTCATACCATTTTATTTACATGCTACCAAAATGGGGGGGGGGGGGGGGGAGGGCAACTCCATGATAATTCAATTTTTTTATGTAAATTTTATGAAAATAGTTGTTCGAGAAAAAGTGGGGAGAGGACATCTTTATGTCATATAACATGTGAAACTGATTTCATTCCACCCAAAAGCTTGAAATAATGAAAACAATATAAATAGACGTCATAAATCCCATATCAAACGACATATTACCACTTGATTCTGCGCGTCATTTTAATGAATTTATAAACAGCGGCAAATTCTAAAATGTATTTTTAAAGGTAATGTTAGCTGCAAGTCTGTAGACCTTGTATGAAAAATTTCGGATGGCAGTCAATTTTTCCGGGTTACAGACCGAGCGGTACATATTTGCAGCTAAGGTAACTAAGAATGATTCCAATAAAATACTTTGTTGAGTAATGCAAGCTTTTAAGAAAGCAATACTTATATTTGTTTAAAATATAACACCCAAATACTTCGTCTTACATTCGCTATTTGTAGAACAAGCAGTATCAGTCTGACCGGCCTCACCATATACATTGTTGGAATTTTATTGTCCTAGCATTGCATTGCTCTGCATGTACACAATTTCTTTTAAAAATTAAACACTTAAAGTGTTCATCTATATGGCTACACATAACGTACACACGTGATTCAAAATAACCCAGACGGAAAACGGTAAAGAATTCAGTCATTGAGTCTACGTTTCATAGAACTTGTAAGAAAACACATTGCGGGTCTGAATGTTTGTTGATATGTCAATCTATCAATATACAGTTTGTTAATAATTTTCGATTGCTAAGGCTACAGCATATTTGATGAACAATGAAGAACATTTTTTCCATGCCACTTTTTTCCATGGAAGATAGCGAATACAAGTATAAAGCATTTATAAAATTTATTTAATTACCTCTTTAGAATTGTGTATGGAATAAATAATTTATAAGTTGCTGCTGAAGGTTGTTTGGTATTTTCGTTTGTAGATGTTTTGCAAGTAAAAAACCTGAAACGCGGGGCAAGTCATAATTAATATCCCTAATAACCGTAACTTAAAACTAACGGCTTTGGATTCAAATATTATCGTATACGAATATTAAGTTCACTTTTTAAAATCAACTCCACGATGATAATTATATTATATCCATCGCAAATCAGTATTTTTTTTTTTTGCTTTAAAAGAATTGTTCTATCGGGAGCAATCCCGTGTTCGTTTAAATTGCCAGCGTACATTTGTCATGTCAGTAATACACATTGTGCTTTATATGACGGCCGTGTATACGTATTGTAGAAAAGTTGAGTTTAATTACCATGCATTGGAACCATTTTATTAACACATCTCCCAGTACTGAAACAATTCAAAATGTCTCTGTTACAGTAACACAGTGGGGCGTTAATCGTGTACGTCTAGCTCTACAAACACATGCACTGTCGTCTAGGGGACGGCATGAATACAGCTAGCGACTCTCCTATCGATCGGTTACCTGAGTCTCGTAATGCATCTAAATATAGACCGGGGCACAGTTATGAAACAAGCAACAAAAATAAGGTCAAAGAGGTTTATCTATATGAAATGAAAATGTACATATGTATAAAAACATTTGGGAATTTTATGTGGAATTATTTTTGCGCGCTGCAAAAACTGACTATAAATTACGAAAACATTAAATTGAATACTATAGAAGGATTAAAATTTAATTTCTTTACAACTTTGCTTCAATAATGCATTAGAAATGTTTATTCATTTTTAAGTTATTGACAAGAAACTTTGGACGCCTCTAACTCCCTAATTATAAGGGCCAGCCCCTTTTTCGGTATACCGAATGAAAGGTCTGGGTAAGACCAAGAACTTTTAAAATACATGTTATAACAAATTTTTATCAGGTAGAAAACTAACACGGAAAATACGCGAATTTTTTATATTTTTTTCTTACCTTTGTTTCGCCATCTATACCACCCCTTTTATTTGCATTTAAATAATAAATAAAATATATCTCGCACAAATTAAATGTATTAGCTTCCAAACCAGCCCATCTTTGAGACTCTGCCAGTCATCGTTAAAGCTAAACCCCCTGGACAAAAGAAGTCGTTAAATTTTACTAAAAGATGAATAACTCAAAACCGGATAGGGATTTTCCACAACTAAAATATGCAACGACAACATCACGCGGCATGTTATCAGTCCTGACAATTTCAAAACAGTCGGTGAACAAACGAGCGAGATATTAAGGATCAAAGTTGGCGTCTAGAAGAAAAAAAAATAATAAGAAATTTGAAAATTTTTCAGAATAATAGTAAGGTTTTCCGCTGAGAGCGGAAAACCTTAATAAAAAAAAAGTGTTTATTGAATTGATTTTATTTTATCCCGAGAAATACCAGTTGCTTGTTACTTTTAAAAACTCTTGCAGAGCTGATTATTTAAATCATCAAAAATGTCACTTAATCAGTAAAATAAGGTATATACATCGAAACCCCTTCACCTTTTATTTGTCATTTACTTTTCATAATGGTAAAACGGATTTCATTCTGCTCACAAAACTACTGATGAACCGTACAAGGTGTAACAATATTATTTTACTTAACGCATATACGAATTATTGTACAATAATGAGTCATTGTATACTAGTAAATTGAAGAATTATTCTTTTAAAAAGTAAAAAAAAAGGAATTTTTTCGAGCAAAAAGCTCTGATGTTATGTTTCTTGCAGGCAATAACTCTAAGTACTAGTAATAAGTGAACATTTTCAGTTATGCATTTTTTTAAAATGATTGCTTTTTAATATTTTGTTCCATTCTGTTTTATTGATTAAACTGATTCAAAATCAGTGCACTTCTGCATTTTGTTGAATGGTGCATTTTGCGTCATGGTTCCTGTCTCAGTGATTGTTGATAAGACTGTAATACCCCGTGCAGGTCCCCCACAAAGTGCTGACAGATCCCAAGTATCTGCCACGAGAGGTCATACTAACACCGCTGTTTCACTGGTTTAACTGATTCAAAACTAGTGCCATTCGGTATTCTGTGGCATTCTGTATTTTGTGGTAGGGTTCCTGACTAAGTGACTGTTGATAAGACTGTAACGCACCATGTAGATCCCCGACAACGTGCTGACAGATTCCCAGTATCTGCCACGAGAGGTCTCTAAGATGTACAGGTACGTGTCTCCCGTCATCATAGAGCATCAGTGTCTGTAGGTCTGTCAGTGACTGTAGACACTGGGACCGGTTACCTAGTCTGTAGTTACATAACACACTTAACATGTCGGTCATTACATAGGGTGAAATAGCAAATATTGGCGTTCCTTTTTCTTTGCTTAACTTTTGTTCTAAAACCATTTCCGGAATGAAATAAATATCTCTTTTAAGACGTACATCATATACCCAAGCTTTCTTCATACGTTTAGACAGAGACCAACCAGCCACACATTTACTGTACCTATCTCGGTCTAATGTGTTATACATGAGATAGGGTTGTGTGAGTCTTGATTTAACAAAAGTTGTAACATGAAGCGCTTCTCTGTATCTACATGTTCTGTAGTAATACAGAGCAAGGTACAGCAAACAAGACACGTCACCCAATCTACCCGCCAGTTTCAACAAGTTGCGTCTCAGTTTGATTTGTATTCTTCCTTTTTTTTACAATCTGTTAAACTATTGAGATATAGAAATGCTGTTTGAATTAAAACATCCGCCGTACATTTCTGTAATGTCAATGTTTTATATTCTGTAAGAGATAGATTAAAAAAAATCCTATTATGAACCTCAGAATAAGAAAGTTTTTCCTTATGTCATCTTATGGAAATTCATTGGTAGATATTTCCCTTTTGATACAAACATTTAAATCAGCAGTACACTTCACCCCTGCGAATGTGTTCGGAATGTTTTCTTTATCGTTGCAAAGGAAGTAATAAATCCAGCGGTGCTCGAATGAAAGTTCACGAGACTTCACCGATATTTGTTCAGTTCCTGTGAAATTTCGAGCGGAAGTATAAGTGTTCAAATAATATTCTCAAAATACGTAAGTACTGGTCGTTTTTCATATCATATCCTACTTTGATTTATGTTAAAACGGGAAAAGCTTTCAAGATGTATGTCTTATTTTACCATCTAGCAGTTATTTATGTTAAACGATAATATTCAGAACAGAGTTATCGTTCGTGTTCAAACACGTGTAGAGTGGTTGAAAATATAAACATTGGGTTGATTAATAAAATCATAGCCATGTTTGATGCTTGTGGTGTGCAATACCATGTTTTAAAAAAAATAATGGGTGTCTATTTTGCACTAAAACTTAGTATATCAAGCCATTTTCAAGGTACATTCTGCATCAAATGGTATAGTCAGTTTCACTATTGATGTTATTACTAGGTCAGGCGCGGATCGAAAATTAATCCTCAGGAGGGATTTTTTTTAAGCATGTTAGTTGTTGCAACAGCAGACAAAAACTAATTTTTGTATAGTCACATTTATTTTTAGAACACATTTTATTAACAATCAATGAAGATAAAGTTTAAAATCAATAAACCTCTAGATTTTAGATTTGACTACAACATGTAGAACCTAGATACTGTGAAATAGACTTTATACACGAGGTACGATTTTTACTGCGAAACTGAAAGGGTCAACTTAAACCACGTGGTCTAAAATTTGAATGACAATAACATTCGCAGGGGTGCACTTGATCTGTCCCAGAAGTGGCGCTATTCTGACAATGCTGTGCCTTATAACTGGTTCAATAATTGCTCTGTCAGTCGGATTATGTAGCAAACAGGTAACGCCCATTTCATAATAATCGTACAGTTGTTCTAGCAAGCATTCTCGTGTACGTGCACCTTTAACTATGGATAATTTCCTGGCAAACACGTTGTTCTGTGGGATGAAAAAAGTTGGCATTCCAGCTTGATAGACACACTATAAATTTTTTTAAAGCATTTGCAGACACAATCCAGTAAGTTATTTGGATACCGTGTAATATGTCCTATTTGTATCAACCAGAACATCGTTGTCTTCACAAAATACGAACACAGGAAATGTTCTTCTGTTTCGCGATTGATAACCTCCTTTAGAAATATTTTTACAAGGTCATAGCACAGACATTGGGTATGATTCATGGAATAAACAGGTTTGTGTTCTGTCTGTGAAAAGGAAAATCTCCAATCGAGTTCATTTTCATCAGCTGATATTTTAATTCCGACAGGGACAAAATGACAATCATTTCTTAGAATGTCATCAAACACGTGAATTGGAGGCCAGGGGATCTAATCACAAAAAACCGTACATTTAGTCTTAGACGTAAGTTTGACGTAGGATTTTTCGAAAGATTTTTGTTGTTCACAAAATGTCGTACGTGTGAAATCAGTTAAACACTTATTAAATATCAGTATGTATTGTAATCAGCGTACACATATGCATGGATAGGGGGAGGTTCGTCTGGTCCCCCATAAAAAAATATTTAAGGTAGACCCAGCCTTTAAGAACTTTGTGTCTAATAATATTTTTTTTCTTTGAAACAAGTTTTAAGCTTTAGCTCACAAAAAGGTCCAAATATTCAACCGCCAAATAAATTCATAATGTTAGGTCATATTTTCAATAAAGATCTAATGATAGTCATGAACTAAATAAAGTCTTATTGATTTTTCTGTAGAAAAAATATGAAAAAAAGACTACATTTATTCTTCACGATCTTCCAAAAAAAACTTAACAATATCGAAAGGAAAATGATTATTAATGGACACGCCGAAGCGGGTAGTTCGACTTAGTAACTATATTATCGCTAAAACAGACAAAAACAAAACCTGGCATGTTTCGAATATACATGTAGCGATAAACTGAAAGTATTTTTGACAGTATTTTAAGTATGGCACGTTTTAATACAAACAAATTCAGTTGTAAATTTTTTCGAAGTTTAAAACATGAAATTTTCATACAAAAAATAAGATTTTCTCACAAGCGTCTGGCGTTAAAACATTTCTTTTTAAAACAAAATTATTGCCAGGAATACAACAAGCAGGTAATTATCTTATCATAATAAGACATATTTTTAGCGTCAGGCACATTTGGATTATCTTTCTGTCGACAATTGACAATCTAATGTGTCTATTCCGTGGTGATTTCAGAAGCTGTAGTTTGACAAACCCGGGTGGTGTATCAGTGTCTTCTTTGTGAATAATGAAATGTTTTGACAGATCATAAACACTGGACTGTGATAAGTCAGTTATCACTTTATAATTGGTCAGATCATCTCTGTCAGAAGATTTAAACCTAAAATCTAAAAAATGTGTACTTCCGCTGAAGATGATTTAATAAACAAAATATCGATGGCTATTTTTGTAATAAAACAGTATTATATTCACACGTATGATTTACTACCACACAGTGGGTATAAATAAAAATTCAGAAAGCTGAATAACGGTATAGAATACAGTTTCAGTATAGTTATAGAATTGGTGGTGAAAATTACAAAACAAGAAATACCCGGTATTTGATCATTCTGTGAGTTTAAATATTCAATGAATAATGAAGGAACCACTGAACAATTTCGAATCATCGTAATTAGATATACATTGTTTGATAACAATGAAAGTAAACCAAATTAAATTCATATAACTGAAAGCACATAAATGTAAGTAGCAGGGACCATGTTCATGGAGCTATCTTAATACGAAGATGTATCTCAGATTTATCTTAGGACACATCTTTGTCTTAAGAGAGTTTCTCGAAGCCGTCCCGATTTCCAACACCTCTTAAAAATCATCCTAACTTTAAGACATCCCAACAGCTGTCTTATCTTCTACAAAATCAACAGTGAACATGAAAATTGTGAACCCCCATTTCTTAAAATAAAAGAAACTAATATATACACCATGTCATAGTACGTTTGGGTATAATGAAGCACACAAACAATAGATATCAAGATGTATATGTATTTGGGTGTTATCGGAGGATACAGGATTCACTGAACATGCCCACCTTTACCATGTTGTTTACATTTTTCTCTAGTTTTATTTGAGTCTTAAATATTATAAAATCATTTGGGGAAACTTTTACCGTTAAGAAGGGAGGGGTAACGATATATATTTGAGACTATTTAAAGATTGATGGGAAAGTTAGAGGTTCGAGGCCTATATTAAGTTACTTACTATGTAATTCTTTTTAGTTTCAATTCACCCCCCCCCCCCCAAAAAAAAAACATAGAATAAAGGGAAAAAACACATGGCTTATGTAATATACTGCCATTTAGTAAATTTTGAATCTACCGGGTGGCAATTAATACAAAATTTACCGATCTAAATGAGCCTATTGTAATTTTGCCTTTTATTAAGTTAAAGAAAATATTATACGGTAAATTATATTTGATCGAAAATTTCACTGATAGATCCAAATAATCTTATATGTGTTGAAAAAGTACACGCAATTTAAATTTAATGAAAAATGATAAATATTATGACATGTACATATGGTATATCTGTTTCAAAAAATTGTGTTGTTTTGGTCTTTCTGAAATTTTGAAGCATGTAATTTATACATATATACACATATTTAAAAACTGCGAAATTCATGACGTGGCGATGCAACGTATATATCATGCGATAAACAGCAATATATGTTTAAGTGTTTAACGAAATTTGATCAAAATTTTACTTCAAACAAGAAATTTGATAAGGAAAAGTTTGATGTACATGTATCATTTTATGCATTACAGCGCCAGTATAAAACGCGGTGCATAGTGTGACATTACTTTTGGATCCACCCTTGTAAAACCTGCAACCTGGGGAGACGGAGAAGGAGGTGGTTCAGGATTTGGACCAAAGTGACAACAGCGTCCAAGTGCTAAACAGCGAGGAAATTGACTAGCATGTTGAGGTTTCAGGGGATCACAGCCAGACGATGTTAGTGTCGAGACCTAATACAGCAATATCTCAGGAATGATAGTAGAAAATCAGATGGCCGTCTAACAACAACAGGGCAGATTGGGAGCAACTCGATTTTGATGTAGATCCATCCTGAACATTATTAGCTGGAGGAATAGACAAACAGGTGGAGGCTTTGGCAACATTTATGTTTCAGGTGGGAAAGGAGAGTTTGGAAGAAATCCAGCAAGCAGCTTTGCACAGAAATAGACGACAACAGGAAAGAGCATCAATAGGAAAATATTTGAGGCAGTTGTCAAAGAGATACAGAGTTGCATTTGAAAAGGAAAGAGCAGCATTGGCGGAGCTAAAACAAGGTATGAGAGAACAACTGAAGATACTGAACAGGACAGATGAGAGCAGGAAGCAAGGAAAGAAAGGGACGAAAAGCTTAATAAACCTGCTGGCTGAGAACACGGAAGTGGAAAAACATCTAAAAGAAGTCTATAGTGATGAGAGGAGGGATGATGAATTGCCTGAGCAGCATCAGCGCCGGGACCGAATGGCATCCATATAAAGTTTATAAGAACTGCCCAAGGCTGACAAGACGTCTATAGAATTATATATCCGGGTCATTCGGAGAAGAGGTCGTCTGGCAGACAGTGGAGTCAGGCAGAAGGCTACTAGCCTACTACATCCCCAAGGAAGTGAATTCCAAGACTCTATCCGTCTGGCAGACAGTGCAGTCAGACAGAAGGCTAGTACATCCCCAAGGAAGTGAATTCCAAGACTCTATTCGAACAATATCACTCTCAAAACGTGGAATGAAAGATCCTGCTCTCAGTAATGACAAAGTACATGTTGACCAACAACTATGTTGACAAGTCAGTGCAGAAAGGAAGAGTCCCGGGTGTATCAGACTGCACTGAGCACACAAGAGTTCTCACACAGAAAATTAGAGAGGCCAGAGTTGAAAAAAGGAGTTAGCTATTATTTGCATACATCTTGCCAACGCCTATGGATCGATGCCAAACAAACATGAACAGCTATTAAAACTCTTCCTAATAAGCAACATATCTATCTTGGGACAGACTATAATCAAAACGGGAAGTAAAGGAAGAAACCCCAAAAATAAAAGCATATCCCAAGATACTTATGCTGCACATTTTGAATATTTTTATATATAATAATACAAAATACACATAACTGTGAAAGAAGTGCAATTGAAATCAATGAACGGGAAAATATCCAAAATTAATTCATTCAGATATTACTATTTTTCTCTCGTACGAATTCACAAGAACGAAAAAAGATTTTCTACGGAGATTTATAATGGGGAATGTTGACATCTTTTCTCCATTCGGAATTCATTTGGTATACTTCTAACAATTGTTCAACGTTATCACCAAGGTACCATCATCTTTTTAGCGATAGAAAATCGCTGTAGAATTTTAACTGTATAAAGGGAAATATTCGTCCCTGTTTTATTTCGACCCTTTCCCCCTCGTTCTCAGCTGGCGAATTTAACACTGGGTGAATTCTAATGTCACAAATTATCTCTCTTAAAATACAACTGTGTTTGGGCAAATTAGAGACGGGGAAAAACTGTTTGCAAATGGAAGAGGGCGAAAATTACACCGGGCGAAAATATTGATAACACTGTATACATTATTTATAGCCGTGTATTGAAACCTGACAAGCAGTTTATGGGGCAGTTTAAAGGATGAATTTCGGGATTTTGTCCATACTATTGAATGAACATCATTTAAACAAAGAAGGTATGTATAAATATTTGATAATTTAAGAAAATATGCGGCAAAAATATCTTGGGACAGACTTTTATCGAAAGGCTATCGGTGGATCATGCAATTTTCCAGCTAGTAATACTTTATAGCAATAGTCATGGACGGTTATTGTGATAGACCACTTAATACCATTACTTTTCCTGATAAAGAAACTACCATATAAGCGTGATAAACTAAAAACCGTCATGTCATTAAAACGGAAACATATTTTGTATATGAATAGTCATTTCCTAGCTATAATGTATGTACATCTGTGTAGCTGTAAATCCCATTCACCTGTCCAAGTGAGACAATAGCTTTAAACTCTGGGGAAAAATCATGTAAAGCATTGATCGAACTGATTATGTCTAAACATTTATTGTTGTTGAGTTAGCCAAACTTTGGGTTGTGTCTGATGAAGAAGAGCTTTATATTTTAATTAATAATGTATATTTTTTAAAAATATGCAGATTTAAAGACATATCCTAAACCAAAGATGTATGAACTCATAGATTTTCGCAAGAGAGTCAGACAGAGAAATGAACGGCATTTTCCTCCAAAAAGGACATCATAGCCGAATTCTGCAGTTTTTGAAGGGCGCTGTTGACCATGAAAGATATCCAGATCCGTCGAAAATTCTGAAAAGATGACACGGTAAGCTATGTCGGCCAAGCTAGAGTAAACTCTATATTTCCTTGACAAAAATGATAACAAAAATATAATATTCATCCATAGAATTGACACTGTTTTTACGTTTGTAACAATACACCAGTGACGCAATATTTATGATTATGACAAATCCTTCAACCCTCCGCAACCATACCAAGAGCTTTGTAAACTGAGTATCCAGAGACAAATATCCATCAAATGTTTGTCGTACTTAGTTAGCATGATGAAAGAAACAAAAAATAAAATATCAAATAAAATTTTAAAACGAGTGTTGATTGAATGAATTTTATTTTATCTTTAGAAATCAATTACATAACAGTATTACTTTTTAAATATTTGCAATTGCTGATAATGAAAAACAAAACATTTTATTAGTAAGCTACTCTATATACAATGAATCACCTTTATAATTTAATAGTTTTGTAATTTATTCCTTCGAATACTCAATTAGTTATCATTTTTCTCCTTTGCGTCTGATTCAGTAGGTAAGATGATCAGTAAGATGATGCAGTTTTCATTGCTTGACCTTGACCTTTGACCTTTATGCCATTTTGATAAGGTAGACGCTTCAATCCCAAGTGATCCGATGTATCTATGATCATTGGTTCAAATGCTGTAAGCGTTTTTATTGAATGTTCGAAACTTTCAGGGGCAATAACTGCTAGAAAGGGACCTTAGACCCTTTAGGTATGATCGATTGAAGAAGCCCCATAAACGTACTAAATACATTAGTAAATGTTTCAAGTCTCTATCTCTAACGGTTTATAGGAGTAGCGATAACAAACATTTTGTACAATAGTGGCAATAACTATATAACTGTTTCAAGGTAGGGGTTGAAGGGTTATATTTTGAAATGTTTTAAGAAGTCATTCTTCATCAATGAAAAAAATGTTCAATACTTTCATAAACAAAAGATATATAAAAACTCATTTATACACATATTTTCAATTGACCTTGACCTTTGATCTTTATGTCATTTTGATCGGTCAAGGTAGACGCTTCAAACCCAAGTGATCCGATGTGTCTACAAAGTATGGTAGAAAAGTAAGTGTCTTTATTGAATGTTAAACATTATCAGGGGCATTTACTGCTAGAATGGGGCCCCAAATCCTTTCGGAAGGAATATATTGAAGAAACCTCTAATTGTAATGAAGACATGGTAGAAGTTCTTAGCCTCTGTCTCTTATCGTTTCAAAGGAGTAGTGATAAAAGCTTTTCGTACACAAGGACAATGGCTTCTGTAAGTTCTGAGGGTTGTCAGGCTCAGAATCATTTGGTACCATAACTTTTGATGGTCAATTACATAAAAAATTTTTTTAATATGTCTAGTAATAAAAAGTCTGTTCCAAGGAAAAAAAGAGAAGAAAAATTTTTAAAAAAAAATAATAATAATAAATACAAAAGGTCTTACACCTGAAAAGTGGAAAGACCTAAATACAAACATGATACAACTGTTTTCTATTTGATAGGAACATATATATATATATATATATATATATATATATATATATATATATATATATATATATATATACATTGTAAAACTCGTATAGTACGAGCACGGATATGGCGAAGTTTTTTTCAAGTCCCCGGTAAAATTCTTATCAAATCTTTGCGAAATTTTACGGTTAAAACGAAATCGCATATAACGAATTTGCGGACAAAGCGAAATAATTTTGAGTCCCGTAGAGGTGAATAATAACGAAATTTAACACTTTTATAACGCATTTCTTTACAAATCAAAAAGTTTGCACTACTTTTTAACATAACAGTTAAATGAATTTATTTTCATATAAATTTTTCAATTCAGAATCCGATTATAGAAGGTATCAAAGTAATAGGTTTTTATTTTAAGCCTCAATTAGCAAAAATTAAAGTCTAGTGAAAGAAAACATGTATATAGGGAATTCGGTCTAGTTTTAATTGCGAATTCGTTATACGGATATATAACGAACTAAATTCATTGGTCCCTTGCACTTCGCTATAACCGAGTTTTACTTAGTTATATAATGAAATCAAAACATGAGGAATTAGATACCTAAACATGTAACACAAATAATAATTGGTTTAGTAACATGTTTTCCATGGCTTTTATTTATGTTAAAGCAAGACGGTTATCTAGAAAATTGGTATCGATCTGAAAACACGTTTATATTTAACAAAAAATAAAATACCTGATAAATAAGTAAAGAGTAATTATGCAATCCATTTTGAATGAACGTTATTCAATTCGTTGCGGTCTGTTTCACTCATTTTATTGATTCAAAACTAGTGCAATTCTGTATTCTGTGGCATTCTGTATTTTGTGGTATGGTCTCTGTCTCAGTGACTGTTGATAAGACTGTAACGCCCCGTGTAGGTCACCCACAAAGTGCTGACAGATTCCAAGTATCTGCCACGAGATGTCTCGGATATGTAAAGGTACGTATCTCCCGTCATCATAAAGCAGCAGTGTCTGTAGGTCTGTCCGTGACTGTAGACACTGGGACCGGTTACCTAGTCTGTAGTTACACAATACGCTTAATATGTCGGTCACTACAAAGGGTGAAATAAACAAAATTGGTCGACCGTTTTCGTTGCTTACGTTCTGTTCTAAATACAATTCCGATATGTAACAAACGTCTTTATGAAGACAAACACTATTTACCCAAGCCTTCTTCATTCGTTTAGACAAAGACCAAGAAGCCACACGTTCATTGTACATTTCTTGGTCTACTGTTTCATACATGATATAGGGCTGTGTGAGTCTTGATTTAACCAGAGCTGTAACATGAAGCGCCTCTTTGTATCTACATGTTCTGTAGTAATACAGAGCAAGATACAACAAACAAGACACGTCACCCACTCTACCTGCCAATTTTAACAAGTTTCCAATCAGTCTGTCTGATTTGTATACTGCCTTATTTGTACAAACAGCTAAACTATTTAGATATATGAAAGTTGCTTCAACCAAAACATCTGCTGTACATTTCTGTAATGTTAATGTCTCATATTGTGATAGTATTGAATGTGACAAAAATCTTAGAATAAAATAATTATTGAATAATTCGCCTGCTGAAAAATCGATATCATTTAATTCCTTAAGGATACAACGATCTGTATCAGCAATACTCTTGATATGCCCCCAAAATGGCTCCATTCTGACAAGGATGTTGCATATAACTGGTTCAATCATTGCTCTGACCGTCGGACTTTGAAGCAAACAGTTCACACCCATTTCGTAAAAAACGTTGAGTTGCTCTATCAGACACTCTCGTGTGCGTGCACCTTTAACTGTGGACAATTTTCTGCCAAACATATTGTTCTGTGGGATGAAAAAATTTGGCATTACACCCCGATGAACGCAATGTAACAGATATTTGAAACATTTCCAGAAACAATCCAGTAAGTTATGTGGACACCATGTAATATTTCCTACTTGTATCAACCAAAACATCGTTGTCTTCACATAATATGAACAAAGGAATGATTCCTCTGTGTCGCGATTGACGACTTCCTTTAGAAATATTTTTAAAACGCCATAGCATAAAAATTGTGTATGGTTCATGGAATACACCAGTTTTTGTTCTGCCTGAGAAAAAGACAATCTCCAATCCAGGTCAGTAGTAATTTCATCGTGTGATATTCTACTTCCGATAGGTACAAAATGACAACCATTTCTTAGAATATCGTTAAACACTTGGTTTGGGGGCCAGTTATGTAGAGTACACCTTTGTTTCCAATAACAGGTTAACCGTGACCAATAGGAACAATGGAAACAATAAGCAGAATCAGTTTCTATACCATCAGTAAAATAGCTGGCACAAGGGCCATGACATTTTGCATTGTTAAAATACTTGTCTCCAATAAACATAGACAACATAATTTGTCTCCATCTTTGATTTGATATGTACATGCCGTCATTAAATTGAACAACCGACAAAGCGATGTGTCCATGTTGTATTGACGTCAGAATCTTTAGTCTGACAAACCCTGGTGGTGTATCGGTGTCCTCCATAAGAATAATGGAATGTTTTGACAGATCATAAACTCTTGACTGGGATACTTCGGTAATTACTTTATGGTTGATATTCCAGTTCATTATGTCAATGTCTGAAGATTTAAATCTAAAACCTTCCCTATAACTTCCACTGTACATTGTTCTCATACCTCGATGTAGCTGTACAGGTTTCTTTATCATCTCCTCCATGTCCCTCACCTCTCTCCTGACGGTCACTTCTGTCGGTGTCCCTATATAACCACACAGACCCACATACAGGGCCTCAGACACACGGCAATTGTCAGACATTCCGTGATTTGCACTTTTGTCCAATTATTTAAGTTCCTTTTTAATATAATATCTTACCGAATTTAGGAGTGATCCCTATATAAAGGATTAGGTTTTCAATTGGTTTATACACTATAACAAACACTCTCTGAAACATTGTCTTCAAACATCAATCGTTTCCCTGAAATTCTAGCCTAAGTATAGACATTGAAAAATGGCATGTTTCCCCTTTGATGTCTTTTTTTTTGCTTAAAATGCATTTAACCAAAGTTTTCGAGGTTGAATTTTTTGTTTCCTTATATTATATGTAAATTGGAACGTCCATACGTCCTTGATGTACAAACAAGGACATATTAGTATCTTCCTTACTATCGAAACAGATAAATATAAAAATCAAATTATTTTCTGTAGTAACATTTTTTTATATGAAGATAATCTAGAATTTTACACGTCATGATTATGAGATAGGATGATAATTACCAAAACACAATGCTAATATCTTAATATGTAAGTACAAGTAAATACATGTCGTAACTTTAGGGAATCAAAATTGTACAGACTTAATATTCGCTTAGAAACTATATATAAGATACGATCAATGCATGAATTTCTATTTAAATGACCAAGTTAAAGATAACTCGTCAGTGGTTGTTTTTAACGATGCATGGTATTGGTGGTACATAGTAGCCTAAAGTTACCTGAAAAGACGCAGGACCCTCTTGAAAGTAAAACAACTATCCTTCAGCACCCAATTAAAAAAATTCTGTACGGATTTGCAGTCGTATTATTGCCATAAAGTCGCCTCGGACCCAACCACCCCAGTCCTACCCCAATGGATACACAAAGCCCCCCCCCCCCCCCTCCCTAATCTCTCTCTGGGAAATAATCTGGATTCGCACATGACCGTTTTAAAATCATAAAACTGTACGATGCTTGATAGGTAAACATTGAAAATTCCTAAAGGGTTTTGAACCCATGACTTGCAGATGTAGATTTATTCAGTTACAAGCTGCACAGTTCTTTATTGAATTTTGCTGAATTTTAGTGCTCATGTGGAAAGAACGTCACTAAATCGAGGTTTCCAAGTCATGTTTTAAGAGCCATTTTCTGTAAGCATTTAAACTTTTTCGGCAAGCATAGAAACGGATTTTGCCGAAAATTTTCCAGAATGTAGACCTTATTAAACTATCTTAAATGCACATGCCAAATTGTCTATATACTGACCAGTTTCCATGGAAACTCGACCCAAACTTCATTTTTTATCAAAATAGACCATTTTTACTGCAGTCTTTTAAAAAAAATGCGGCAAGTTCAATGTTTAACAAGCATAGAATTAAAATAATCAATCCTTGATCTATCTAAAAATGTAAAAACATGATGGGGAAGCTATCCTTATTGTTGTGAAATAATAAGTTCAAAAATGATTACATTTTTGGAAAATAAATTATCTCCCTTTGCACTTTAGAACTCTTTTGTGTTGGGAGTTAAAAAAGAGAAGTGTTGAAACAGCATGTCAACAAAGTGGTTTTTTCCCCAAATCTTGAAGATTGTATCCTTATTTTTGTTAAGACCCATAGATATTGTCACTACACATCTAACATGAACCTCTATTAGTGTTTCTGAAATCCCATCCAATGCCTTATCATGTTAATGTAGTGCAGCTGGATTTAAGGTAAGGTTTGCGGTTACAGGGAGATAACTCACACATTTTCATTGTGACGTAACACCAACTACCATTTATTTCAGTTATGACGTCAAAATTTATATGACGTCATAATTGATTTCAGGTTTTTTTTTTATTTCGCGGGGTTTTTTAGTTTCAATGAAAAAATAAGAGGACACAAGCATTTCATCAATTTCCACGAAAACGAAATCCGCATCATATGGTTTTGAATAGTGTTTTAGAAACATCAGATAACACATATTCTAAGATACGGTTTTCATTAAATCGGTGGACTTGGAAAGGTTTCAAATAAGAAGTTTTCGTTTACATCATAGTAGTCCAAAATTAAGACTTTTGTTGCATTTTATTCTATTTTTAGATAGTTCATCAAAAATTAATAAAAGTGAATCATGATATTAATAGTGATATTATTATCGAACATTTTAAGCATAAATAACCCCCCATGATAGTCACATATAAAATGTACATATTTTCACGAAATTGTTTACATTTCATCAAAATGAAAATTGGAAATCATGAACTTTGACCTTTTGTAGTTATAAAACGGGACGGGCAAAATTCATTTGAATTCCATGAGAAAAAGACTTTAGTATAGTGAACAAAATGGTATATAACTTTGGTACAACCTCTAAAATATGCAAGCCGCAAACCTTACCTTAATGGATCTTTGATACTTCAGGTATGTTATGCATATGGAGTAGTGAGAAAGATCATAAATTACAAATAAAAATACCAGTTATATTAATACCACTGGAACCTATTTTACATGCATGTGTTATTAATGTTTCTTTTAATCTAAAATATGTGAGTTGTTTCCCCTTTCCTTCAATCCCTGCATGAAAACAAACAAGAAAATCTATACACACAAGAAAACCAAACTAATTAAATCTGTAAGCAAAAAAAACAAAAAAAAATGTGTGCAAAGATATAGCTAAATTACCATACATATTCTGTTATTCTAATAATAATATGAAAATTATCCCATCCCTCACCACAAAAGCTTGAAAAATAAACAAAATCACATATGTATCATTTGAAAGTTAGAAAATTGATTGTTAAAACCAAACACTTTTTACATATGCTTATATGTACATGTATTCATTTTTTAAAATACATGCATGTATTACAACTGTTTGTTGCATGTACATTTATGTACAATGCATTCATATATGTAGGGGATACAATCAACAGTCAGAGGTAGTTTCTAAAATTTTGGAGTAGAGAATTTTGTTACTTTCTTATAAGTTTCCTGCTAGATATTAAGAAAGTTGAAGCATGTTAACAAACTACCTGTTATACTGTTTGAGGGGATTATTTTTCCAAGCATACTCACATCAATGAATAAAAATGCATGTAGGTATTGTATTGATAGGCATTGTTTTAAATTGGCTTGTGTTTACTGGTCTTTATGTCAGTAATTGTCATTAGGATATAGGAATAGGACCGTAAATATCAGATTCGCAGATCTTTTAACCTTTTATTTCTTAAAAAATTTGAGTATAAATAATTTGCCATTACACGCACTGATCTATAGGGGTGTCGAGAGTCAGGGTCACTTCCCCTATTGTATTTAGAATTTCAAAATTCATAAAGAGAATTTAAAAATGACAATGAATCCGGCCTACCCAGGAAAACACATAAAAAATGTATTGTGGGGTCCATTGTATTATGATAGGAGTTACCTTAATTTACTTTTATTATCTATTAAAGTTCACATACCTTAAGATTTATAATTATTATAAACGTTTGAAATCAATCAGCATCAAATTTTATGACATTTGGGATAGTAATGCATTTATAGCTTATTTGATGAAAGTTATATTTTTTTCTGCTGAGAAATTATATTTCATGCATAGCTCCTATGCTGAGTTCTATATAAATGAGCCATTCCGATTCCGCCAAAGCTGTAAATTGTTATGAAACAATGAAAGGAACGGAATATTATGCATTAGGAATGTAAACATAACTTTAAAAAGAAACTTGCTATTTGGATGAACATGTTTAAAAATTCTCTGCATTGGTAAATTGCAGGAATTGTAATTTTGTAAATAATTGACATGTAAATTATAATAGTTATAACCTCATATCGGGTACTTGTATAATATAGATTGTGAAGTTTTATAGAAGATAATCTGAAAATTCCTGGTCCTTGATTACAGTTAAACAGGAAATATGGAATGAAATTAGCAGCCATGCAAATACTTTGATCTGAGGGGAATAGAGTGTTTCAAATACAGTTATATTACAAGGTCTTATTTGGTATTAAAAGTGTATATCTGGTAACTGAAAAATAACCTTGTATGATGAGTAACAGTTTCCAGATAAATTTTTAAGAGTTCTTTAAACTTGTCTTCAAACTGCATGGATATAAGCATATGGGTTCATCCATGAATTAGAAATTCAAGTTGTTTGAGTGAATGAATTGGCATATTAAGCAATGGAGAAATGGAAACTACAACAATTTGGATTCTGACCAGCATATCTATAATTAGAAGTACTTTTATTTTGCAGTTAAGAAAAATGCAAGCATTCATAAACATAGTATATACCTAATCAACACATGGATCATTACTTACAAGTACATTTGCATGATTATATTTTTACATATAAATATACACTTGATTTTAAAAATTAATTAATTTCAGCATTCTCATCTTTATCCATTTTTTATAATTTATAATTTAGTTATATAATAAATAAGTTATAATTAAATAAAATATAGATGTATGATTTTATTAGTGCTGCAACAATTACTTGAGGGATTGAAAAAGAAGATGGCAAAGGATGTCATGATAATTTATATTAGAATACTATTTATAACTGGTATGAGTAATAATTACCAGGATAATACAATTCAATACCCTAATCATTAAAATTATTTGAATGAAAATTTAACATCAAGAAAGAAGTCAATTGTTGTTTTCGCAATAAATGAATACATGTACATGTAGCATTATTATCTTTCTTACCATATAACAAAATATAACCATAGCAATCAGTTATGCAGTCTTCGAAATAACCTGGGAGTCCGATGCCCGGGGCCTGGTAAATTTTCAGGCAGGCATGTAAGAATTGCAAAATTACATGCACGGAGGGCATGTCTAAATTTACAGTCAACGTACAATATGTTTATTTGCCATTTCTTCCATCGTACCCAAGTTATTTGCGTAACTTGCTTTGTGCAGTCTACATTCGCGGTACGACTTGTCAAATAAGCATCAATTGTAATCATTAAAGTGTTAATTTAAACCTATTGTATATATGTTTGCTAAATTACGAGACATACATCGATGCCACGTGAAGTCATGATTGGGCTGTCATGATACCATTTTTGAAATAAGCTAAACCGTCAAACGACCAGCAAGTGACTCTAAAGTGAATTATGAACAAAAACGTGTCAGAAAGTTTCAGCACCAATGGCAGAAAGACAGGCCATGGCTGATGTATGACTCGGAAAACAATCTGATGTCTTGTGTATGATGTACAAAAATTTGAAACATTGTCCCTAATACAATAAAATGGATATAAAACCTTTATTTATTTATTTTGGTTGCACCATACATGTACCGGTAAATATAAGAATTTTGAGTTGGGCATGTAAAAATTGGAATGGGCTGGGTTAAAATGATGGGTCTACATGCCCGAAGACAGGTGCTGAAAAATTGTAGTGAAGACTGGTTATGCAAACAAGAGGCCCGCAGGCCTCATGGCTCACCTAATCAACATAACTGATGAAATTAGAACTCTGTATCTTGACAAGTTAGTAAAGTAATTCTTGGTTAAAAAAGATCTTTAAAATTGTCTGCGCATATTCTCATGTTAAACGTCAAATTTTTTTTTTCTTCAAGAAGAACATTTTGAATTTTTTCTTTTTATTTCTATGTAAAAATTCACCCCCCTCTGATTGTGGGCTCACCCTACTCCTAGGGATCATAATTTGAACAAACTTGAGTCTACGCTACCCAAGGATGCTTCCACACAAGTTTCAGCTTTTTTGGCCAAAAGATTTTAGAGAAGATTTTTAAAGAATGCCAACGAATTTTTGATACTTATAAATAAGGGTCATGCTCTGAATGTGACCTATAGTGATCTGTTTAATTTGTCTGTACATTCATCCATCCAAACATATGTCCATCTAATGAAGGTCATATCAGATTTCCCTTAAAAAAATTCTAAGCATATACACCCTCCTTTAAGCTCTGTCTGGCTCATACTTTTCATAAACATAACTTTTTATGTAAAACGTGTGCAGTGACCTTGAACCAATTTCAAGGTCAAATGTTAAGATCATAGCAGATGTTTAGTCCTTTATCACTCCCCCTGAAAGAGGGTGTTACCCTTATTCTAACAAATTTGAACCCCTTAAACTTCTGGATGATTTGTGCAAAGTTTGGTTAGTTTGCTTAGTGGTTCTGGAGAAAAAGCTAAAATGTGGAAAGTTCACAGATGGACAGACAAATAGAGACAGATGCCCTAAAAAGAGCTTTCCGTTCAGATGAGCTTAAAACATAAGTTTGATAAAAAAAAAATGCTCTCCCTTTTTTATCAAAATTTTGTAATCGTTACATAATGAAATGAGATACAAAGACATAAACTGTCTATTATACATAGAATTGAACGAAATTTTTTTTTATCATTTTCCATGGTAACGATTGTTTATATATCTTACCTAAATTCAATAATTTGTAAACCAATATTACAAACACTCTCAATTTATTGCATATTTGAATATTCACATATTTTTTCCCAAAAGGACATAATTTACACATATTTATGAACCATAGTAAGGGTTTTATGAAGTTTGAAAGTTGTAAAATATACACTTTTGTTTCCATGGAAACAACAATTTTGAGGTTACTTCCCCATCATGTTTTGATTGTTTCTGATAACAGAAGACCCAGTCAATTTAGGATTGGTGTCGGTTTGCATCAACCTGTCCGCAAGAATTTACAGGGCATCACCAAAAATGCCTCATTTCTAGGTTTTTTACAAAGTCGTTAACCAAGTACATTTAAGCCCTTGGTACAATAAAGAAAAATAAATACTTTGATTTGATTAATGTATTATTCAATAGTTAAGATGTGATGCTTTGAGAGTTTGATGAAGATTTATCACAAACTAATCTAATTGAAATAAATAGTTAAGTTGAAAAGTGTGTTCTTCAGTAAAAATCAAGACCATTTTGTGCTAAGAATGATGGGTATGTGTATCCATGGTAACAGAGTTGCCTAGCAACCAACTTTTGGTGTTTTTATGATAGGTATATGATAATATGCATCATATTAAAATTTGAGAAAAATCGGTAACTATGCGTGCCGAACCTCCTATACAAGTGTTTAAATGCTTACAGAGATTGGCTCTTAATGTCAATTGTAAAGTAGTCTTACACAACTATAGCGCTGTATCTATTTACAAGTCATTATCAGCCTCAGGTCGGTGAGGATGTGACTGTAACTGTAACAGCAATTAGTCAGCTGGCTGACTAATTAATGAAGAATTATACTTCAAATGCGCTTGTGTAAATTGGAAATTCTGGGAAGGGATTAAACAGTCCGTGTATGAGTAAATTTAAGGTCAGTTTAAGGTGAAACTGCGCATCGTCAGTGAGACTGACTTTTTACGGGTATCGTCTACAGCCACGTTACAGAGTCCGCATATATGTATTTATTCCCCAGACTCTGCTAGTGAGATTGGAGAGGATACCCATGTATAAAGACTGGTTTTCAGAGAGCAATTTTGAAAAGTAACAATTTAATAATACAGCATACACAATTGCTGTAGATTACTCTATAAATAGTGTACCGCTACCCGCCCTCCTCATTGTACACCCGCATGCTTTGATTGTTCTGGGAACTTTGTATATTTTGTATCTCAACATATAAAGTATTCGCTTTTGAACTGGGTTAATATTCCTGTGGCTGACTAACTTTGCTTTAAAAAATAACCCGGTACGGATTAAATTTGATAATGGCTTGTCCTTGCGCGGATCTAGAGGTGTGTCGGTGCTCCAGACAGCTAAGCCCACCCTGGAAAATCAAAATTTTCGACATTTAAACCGTAAAATTACCGAAAATATGAGATATGTCTTGGACCTTCACCAACCCGAGAGAACACAAATATTTTTCAAATCCCCTCCCGGAAAAAATACTGGATCTGCGCATGTAGAAATCGATTTATGTGTACTTTACCTAATACTGTTGGCAAACGAGGTTCTTTGGTCATATTGTTTACCATAGCTACACCGTCCAACAATACACACAATAGTAAAAACAGAGAACTAGAGCTTCAAGGGACATGGTCACAATTTTGGTCAAAAATTATTTTTACCTGTTTGACGTTTACAAGGCTTTAGTAATGCATTTCTAAAAATCAGCTAAAATTTGAGTGTCAATTCTTTGTTTTGTATACAAAGCTGACGTCAAGGTTTCTGTTTACAAATTGAGAATTGAAGACCTAACATGAATGTAATAAACGCTAAAATTATCTATTTATACATCAACGAATTAAAAGATAGAAAAAAATCAGCTTGAAAAATAAATTTTACTGATATATTGAAGAATGAAAACAAAAACACTACACGAACCTCGATCTTTTACATGACAAAAAATTGTGAGCTCTGTATCTTGCTTATACCTCTACGACTGACACTCAAATTTTTGTTTATCATTATAGATATATTGTAAACATCAAAAATAGAAAAGTAAAATTTTACCAAAATCGTGACCATGCCCCACTAGTATGTGAGCTGCTTTAAGGTAAATCATACTTTTAAACAAATTCGCAACTGGCTTTTGGCAAAACAGGCTTTTGCAAAATTTATTTGAAAAGCATTACAAAAAAGACGGATCATCAGAAATGAAAATTCTTTAATTTTTTTACAGTTTAAATTTAAATCCCTCCTCCCCCCAAATGCATTTGTTGTCTCATAATGTTACAACAAATTTGTGTTTCAATTTGTCCCGACTTGGTAAAATACGTACCTTTAAATAACATGACTAATAATGGTTAGATGATTCTTAACTACCAAAGGATGAATGCACTTAAAGAGGTTGATCCTCCGGTTTTAGGTAACCATTTTGGATCACCTTATTCTGAAAATTCTGCATCACATATTAATTTTGGTAAAATATTCATATTTTACAATGCCAACTAAACTTTATTGGATAAAATTGTTTAAATAAAATTACATTTTTACAGGGTACAGTGGTGAACTATATTTTGCGGCAGAAGGTTTTCAAGAAGAAAATAAACAATTTTCCTGACTCAGTAGTTTTAGAGTACTGTTACGTTAGCCTCCTAATTTTCAGCGCAGACCAAACTTCTTGATAGTTTGTCTATTAAGATAATATATTCATGGTGTTATGGAAACATATTTGAACAATATTTTGATATTTCTATCGATATATTTTGGCATATTTAGCTTATTTTTCAAAGCAATTATGAAAAAAAATAACTCCAATGTTGGCTTAAAATTAGCATAATTCATGCTATATCTCACATTTTGAGGTATGACCCCTTACTTTATTTTACTTTTACACGAGACATTAAATGTATGTCTATTTTTCTGAAAAGTTTTGGAAAGATGATATTATTATAACTTTTTTTATATGATTTACATGTATAATTTGATTGCTCCAAAAGTTTGTAATAATTTTAACATCTGTTGTTTTGTTCATTATATACTGACATTTGATACCACCAGTACAGCAATAGTTTTTAAACTTTGACTTTGATATAACTTTAATAGTCAGTACATGTGTTCAACCTCATCCTGTAACAAAATCATAAATAAACTAGAACATGTTTTGTCTTCAACAAAAAGTAAGGGCTTTTCGACATCCCCTTTCCCTGTTTTGATTGAAAATGTCAGGTAAAATCTTATCTTGGTTTTTATTTACAAATTCTTCACCGCCCTGGTATAATCAGTTGCCTAAATATAAACTTATAAGTAATGCAATATCACTATAAAGATAACTTCAGAACGTTGGGATCAAATATACTTTTAATTTATAAAAGAATATTTCCAAAAAATCATTAAAAAAGTAAGTTTTCATTTCTCGAATAGAAAACTTGGTATGCCCAGAGTATTTATGTTCTAAATTTATTGAGCAAAGCGAGATAACTCTTTGTAAGTCATTTTTTTTAAATTTTTACAAAGTTGCAATATTCACGCCCATAAAACTCCCAGAAGAATATCAAAAGTTACCTTACGGACTATAATTTTTAAACTGTACTCTTTACTCAAAACTAAAAACCGAAAAGATTTTAAAAATCGGATGAAAAATTAAAAAAGTTACAGCTAAAGGGCTGTTTTCAACTTTGATCCCTCTAGATCCCTTATTTTTCAAAATTTTAATCCCAAAACCTTTTCCGGTCTGCAAATTTGGTCCTTCAGTATAAAAATTAAATATGAAAATATTTCCTTGATAACTGTTTGAGAAAACGTGGCGCCACACCCGTGAATTCAGTTTAACATTAAAACATCCATTGACAATTTTTAATCAACTTATAAAACCGGAAATTCTCAATGGTTTTAAACGAAACTTTAAATATATGATAATTATGAAAATTTTACTATTTCCCATTCCTCGTTTAACAAATTTGGTGGTTATTTTCAAGTTTTACTTTTTTCACCCCCCCCCCTTTTTCATAGTTTGAAGTGTAATATCTCGAAAACAGTAAGACACAGAAAACAGTTGTCGCTTACGATTTTGTATATCATACTATGAAACATCTAAATACAAAATTTCTTAGAGCATAATCAAAAAATAAAATAGATACAAGTGTCCTTTTAATACTTTGTATTTCGCATGTGTAAACCGGAAGTATATAGACCGGAAGTCCAAAAAAGGACATACGAGAGAACTAAACAATTGCTAAAAGAATTTAACATTAAATTTTTATTTTTCGGTTCGGTTTACAAAAAATCGCTGACGAAACTTTGTCGAGAAGAATAATAATAGCTAGAACTCTTTTTGTCTTCAGCAAAAAGTAAGGGATTTTCGACAGCCCCAGTTTCCCCTTTTTATTTAAAATGTCAAAAAAAATTATCTCTAATCTATTTCCAAATTTTTCTGAACGCCTTGGTATAACAAGTTGCTGAGAAAGGAATTTATGAGTAGTGCAATGTCAAAAGAAAGATAACTCCAGAACGCTACACCTAGCTACACTTCTAATTTCCTGAAGAATATTTTCAAAAAATCATATTGAAGTAAGTATTCATTCCTCGGACACAAAATTGGAATGCATATAGTATCTATGCTCTACATTCTTACAAAGCGAGATAACTCTTACTAAAAAACATTTTAAATTTTTAACGAGTGATAATCTTTGGGCCTTCCAAACCCCCATAAGGAGTCAGAAAGTGGCCCCTCGGACCATAATTTGAAGATTGTACTCTTTATTCCTAAAAATAAACTAAAAAGATTTTTAAAATCGGAAGAGAAATAAAAAAGTTACAGCTAAAGGGCTGTTTTGTACGTTGGCCCCTGCAAATCCCTAATTTTCTCGAATTGTCTTTCCAAAAACTTTTCTAGTCTGTGCATTATGTGTATCATTTTACACATGAAATATTGTATTGTTAACAAAAAACTTTTTGAGAAAACGAACGACGCGTGATTTTAGTTTAACATTGAAACTCCCATAGACAATTTTTCATAGGCTCATAAAATGGAAGTACTCAATATTTTTTATTCAAACTTGGAATATTTCTTGAATAGTTCTATCTGAACAATGTCCAGGCGTCTTATAAAATTCCTAAGTTTTTTTCAAATTTTATTTTGTTTTTGTTTTTCATCCCCCCTTTTCTAAAGTTTGAGCCCTAATATCCCAAAAACGGTAAGATATAGAGAACTGCCAACGCTAATAACTTTGTACATCTTGACAAGATACATTGGATTCATAAATTTGAATTATCTAACTCTAAAAATAATAAAGATATTGTGCCTCAATAAGTTTTTAGTATTTTTCCTTGTCAAAACCGGAAGTGCCAGAACCAGGAGTCCAAAACCTTACATACGCGTGTCATTTAAAAGTGTTATAAGACTGTTTGACAATTGTTTTAATATGTCTTTCCATTTTCAAAAACTCGTTGACGAAACTTTGTCGAGAAAAAGAATAATAAACTAGAGCAAAGCTCGTTGCAAAGCAACGAGTGGGTCTTCCGTTAATGTCCAGAGAAAGGCTAAAGGTACCTGTAAGAAGTAAAGTTCTTATGCCAAGAACAAGAGTAACTAAAACAACAAGAAAAAAATCGAATAATTCTTGGTACAACTTAACAAAATCCGATTGATTTTAAGTATGACTGAACAAAAACCTTTCCGATTTCAAGAATGTCTTAACAAAATAAACCCGAATGTGTTCATGTACGACTTGACACGATTATTTTTGGTACGAATTAATTTCACGCTATTTTTTAAACCAAGAACGCAGAATCAAAATTTCCGGAAAAATCAAATTTTAAATCCCAATTTCTCTGTAGTGCATGGTCCGATTTTATAACGAATTTCAGCGTTAGATTAAGATAAAAAAAAATTCTTTGTTTTTGCTAAATGAAGGATATCAAATTATCGCTTAGAAAAAGGTTATTATAAAAAGACTTACTAGCCCTTTTAGCCCCAAATTGGAGGGGCCAGCCCTTTTTTCTTTATATCAAATAAAAGGTCTCACAAAAACATCTTTTGTTCACATGTATTCACGAATTGTTTAACGTTTTCGAGATATCTGAACAGCTGTGTTTTAGGGGCCTACCCTTTAACTCCTTACCGGGGCCACCAACAAAAAATGTTTAGTTGCCATATTGTTAAGAACATTATTCTTAACATTTTGTGTTCTACATTGCCTTTAAAGATATTTCTCCTTTTTCAGATATTATTTATGATCAAAGTTTTGAACTTCTGGCCCCTTGAAACCCCTAATTACGTAATATATGACTTAGCTATGGTACTGTAAAGATAAACAGCTGTACAGTGAACATTTTTGCTTCTATAATTAATGACAAATTTTTGTTCAGTAAAGAGTTATTGTAAGAAGATTTTAGAGCCCTCTTGGCCCCTAATTTTAGGGGCCAGTCCCTTTTCCTTGATATCAAATTAAAGGTCTTGCAAATATAAGTATATTTTGTTCACCAAGTGTTCACAAAGTGTTATCCGTTCTCGAGATATCTGTACAAATGTGTTTTAGGGGCCGACCCTTAAACTCCTTAATGCGGCCATCAAGAAAAAATTTAAGGTGGCATAATGTACAGAACATTATTTTGAGCAATTTTTGTTCTACATTGCTTTTCAAAATGTTTCTCCTTTTTCCGATATAAATGATCAAAGTTTTGAACTTCTGGCCCCTTGAAACCCCTAATTACGTAATATATGACTTAGCTATGGTACTGTATAGATAAACAGTTGTACAATGAACATTTTTGCTTCTGTGATTGATAACAAATTATTGTTCAGTAAAAGGTTATTGTAAGAAGAATTAAGAGCCCTCTTGGCCCCTAATTTGAGGGGCTAGCCCCTTTTTCTTTATATCAAATTAAAGGTCTTGCAAAAATAAACAATTTTTGCATTACATTGTTTAACAAAAAATGTGTAGATCAAAAGATATTTCAGAAAATGTTCAAAAATTTCGTGGAAAAATTTCGTGCTTATTTTCAGAATCAGGCGAGCTTCAAAGCCTTGCACAATTTTCCTAAGTGAAGGCAATGGGGTACATCTAGATACATTTATCTACAATCCCTGAAAATTTCAAGCTTCTATCTTGATTAGTTTCGGAGGAGATGCGTGGACAAAATGACCCTTAAAAATTTACAAAATCGTCAATTTCTGAAACCGGAAGTGATGTCTTAAGTTCAAATTTTAATAACCGTGAGTATTTACGATACCAAACAAGTTCTGAAAATTTCGTGGAAATCGGTTGAATAGTTTTTGAGATATAAGCCACCAAAAAAGTCAGAGGAAGAATAATAACTAGAGCAAAGCTCGTTGCAAAGCAACGAGTGGGTCTTCCGTTAATGTCGGAAGTAAAGCTGGAAGTTCCTGTATGAAGCAGAGCTCTTGAACCAATAACAAGCGTAACTAAAATAAAAGATGAAAAAATCGAATTATTCCTGGTACGACTTAACAAAATCCGAATGATTTTAAGTACGAATTAACAAAAACCTTCCTGATTTCAAGAACGACTTAACAAAAAAAATCCGAATGTGTTCAAGTAAGACTTAACAATTATTTTTGGTACGAGTTAACTTTACTTTGAACATTACGCTATTTTTTAAACCAAGGACGCGGAAACAAAATTTCCGGAAAAATCAATTTTTAAACCCCGATATCTCTTTAATGCATTGTCCGATTTGAAAACGGATTTCAGTGTAAGATTCAGCTTGATAAGTTCTATAAAACACATGTTCATTTTTGATTTGATCAGAAAATTCATTTTTTCGAAAAATTTGTTTCACTTCTGGTTTCGACCGGAAGTGACGGATTTTTATTTCCAGCCTTATTGCACATGTAAATTGCCAAATTCATACCCACAGAAAATTTCAAGAATCAATCTTAAAGCATTTTTGAGAAATGTCGCGGACAAAATGACTTTTTTTAAAGTTTAAAAATGACGTAACGTCAAAACGTAAGTGATGTTGTTATGGAAACTTTGACTTCTTTGAGGCATTATAATTGCACATAATCCCTGAAAGTTTCTTTTAAATAAGTTGAAAACTATTTGAGTTATGAAGCCGAAAAGGAGTCAGAAAAAAAAGAAAAAGAAAAAAAAACTAGAGCAAAGCTCGTTGCAAAGCAACGAGTGGGTCTTCCGTTAATGTCGGAAGTAAAGCTGGAAGTTCCTGTAAGAAGCAGTGCTCTTAAACCAATAACAAGAGTAACTAAAATATAAAGATAAGAAAAAATCGAATTATTCCTGGTACGACTTAACAGAATACGAATGATTTTAGGTACGACTTAACAAAAACCTTTCCGATTACAAGAACGACTTAACAAAAAAATCCGAATGTGTTACTGTACGACTTAACAACTATTTTTGGTACAAGTTAATTTTACTTTGAACATTACGCTATTTTTTAAACCAAGGACGCGGAATCAACATTTCCGGAAAAATCAATTTTAACCCCGATATCTCTGTAATGCATCGTCCAATTTTAAAACGGCTTTCAGTGTTAGATTCAGCTTAATAAGCTCTACAAAACACATATACATTTTTGATTAAATCAGAAAATTCATTTTTTCGAAAAATTTGTTTTACTTCCGGTTTCGACCGGAAGTGATAGATTTTCATTTCCGGCCTTATTACAAAGGTAAATCGATCAAATCATAATTATTCAAAATTTCAAGCCTTTATCTTAAAGCGTTTTTGAGAAAAGTCCGGGACTAAATGACTTTTTGAAATTTTTAAAAATGACGTCACGTCAAAACGGAGGTGACGTTCTCTTTAAAACTTTTACATTTTTGAGGGACGCTAACTTGCAAAAATCTCTGAAAATTTCATAAAAATCGGTTAAAAACCTTTTGAGTTATGAGGCAAAAAAGGAGTCAGAAGAAAAAAAAAAGGACACGATCTCGTTGCAAGCAACGAGGAGGTCTTCCGTCCGATTTTTAGAAGAAAATATGACATCATCGTCTTTGATTTTCGACAACAAAACATGATATGGAAAAAGGAGTGAAGTACTAATGCTTTAATGTATCGCTTTTTATAAGTTCTATTACTTTGCTTTTTAAAATACTTGCGTTTATTCCAATTAAGATTGAAAAGATTAAACTTGTTTACATCTAAAAACCCTAATTGGGTAACGCAAGAGCAAATCATTATATTGTTAGGATATATAAACGTATTATACCTAATCTAGCTTTAATAACCTTTCACAAGATGGCTCCCATTACAAGGCTTTTGATAAATTCTTTAAGAGCCCTTTGATCCCCTAATTTAAGGGGTCAGCCCCTTTTTCTTGAAATCGAATGAAAGGACATTTAGTTCTGAAAACATTTTGTCAACAAGTGTTTAAAAATTCGTTACCGTTCTGGAGATATATGAGAAAGAAGGTTTTTGGGGCCGATCCCTTATCTCCTTATAGGGGCCGTTTAACGAAAATTTGAAGGTTGCATATTGTTAAGAACATCATTTTGAACAACTTTTTTTTTGTATTGCATTTCAAAGTATTTTTTCTTTCTGAGATATGGGTGATCGAAATTTTCGACTTTTGGCCCCTAAAAACCCTTAATTACGTAACACATAATAAAATCATTACATTGCTTGGATACATAACTGTGAGATAAACATATTTGCTTCTATAACCTTTCACTATATATCTCTCAGTAAAGGGCTACAGATTAAAGACTTTAGAGCCCTTTGGTCCCCTTATTTGAGGGGCCAGCCTCTTTTACTTGATATTAAATGAAAGGTCATTTAATTCTTAACAAATTTTGTTCAACAAGTGTTTAGAAAACAGATACCGTTCTGGAAATATATGAGAAATAAGGTTTTAGGGGCCGATCCCTTATCTCCTTATAGGGGCCGTTTAACGAAATTTTGGAGGTTGCATATTATAAAGAACATTAATTTGAACAACTTTTCTTCTGTATTGCATTACAAAATATTTTTCCTTTCCGAGATATGGGTGATCGAAATTTTGGACTTTTGGCCCCTAAAAACCCTTAATTACGTAACACATAACAAAATCTTTACATTGCTTGGATACATAACTTTGAGATAAACATATTTGCTTCTATAAGCTTTCACAAAATATCTCTCAGTAAAGGGCTTCAGATTAAAGACTTTAGAGCCCTTTGGTTCCCTTATTTGAGGGGCCAGCCCCTATTTCTTGATATTAAATGAAAGGTCATTTAATTCTTAACAAATTTTGTTCAACAAGTGTTTAGAAAATCGTTACCGTTCTAGAGATAAATGAGAAAGAAGGTTTTAGGGGCCGATCCCTTATCTCCTTATAGGGGCCGTTTAACGAAATTTTGATGGTTGCATATTGTTAAAAACATTAATTTGAACAACTTTTCTTCTGTATTGCATTACAAAATATTTTTCCTTTTTGAGATATGGGTGATCGAAATTTTGGACTTTTAGCCCCTAAAAACCCTTAATTACGTAACATATGATAAAATCATGACATTGCTTGGATACATAACTGTGAGATAAACATATTTGCTTCTATAATTATTCACAAAATATCTCTCAGTAAAGGGATACAGATTAAAGACTTTAGAGCACTTCTGTCCCCTAATTTGAGGGGCCAGCCCCTTTTTCATGATTTCAAATAAAAGGTCCTGTAAATATAAACTTTTTTTGCTATACATGTTTTAACAAAATATTTTTCATAAAAGAGATAAACACAGAAAACCTAGAAAAATTACGATGTTTTTTTAAACTCAATTTTCAGGTCCAGACGAGCTTCGACGCCTTTTTAATCAGACCAATTTGATTGACATCATACACATCTACAATCTTTTGTCTACAATCCCTGAAAATTTGAATTCAATATCTTTTATAGTTTAGGAGTAGTTGCATGGACAAACTACGCCTCCAAAAATCGCTATTACGTTAAAATATCGGAAACGGAAATGACGTCATCAATATAAAAAATTTCCAATAAGGTTCAGATCAATATCTAACAGATCTAAAAGTTTCAAGAAAATCGGCCGAGCCATTGCCGAGAACTCGCGCGGACAAAATTTGTAAGAAAAAAAAAAGAAAAATAACTAGAACAAAGCTCGTTGCAAAGCAACGAGTGGGTCTTCCGTTAATGTCGGAAGTAAAGCTGGAAGTTCCTGTGAGAAGCAGAGCTCTTGAACCAATAACAAGAGTAACTAAAATAAGATACGTACGTAAAATGTTTAAAATTGAAAAACATGAAAATTCAAAAAAAAAATGGTTTTGCTTGCGGTTTCGACCGGAAGTGTCAAAATTTAGTCTCCAGCCTTATGTCATAAGTAAAACGATAGTTCTACCTTCTCTGTAAATCTCATAGCTTTATCTTAAATCAAAAATGAGAAAAGCTCCGGACAAAATCACTTTTTAAAACGTGAAAAACGTCAATATCTGACGAAATTGATGACGTCTTCAAATAATTTTGTCATATCATAGAGATCTTTTAGATACACATTACACCTGTAAATTTCAAAACAATCGATGCAAGCGTTTTTGGAATATTTGAGTTGGAAAAAAAATAAAAAGAATAATAAGTAGAGCAAAGCTCGTTGCAAAGCAACGAGTGGATCTTCCGTTAATGTCGGAAGTAAAGCTAGAAGTTCCTGTAAGAAGTAGAGCTCTTAAACCAAAAACAAGAGTACCTTAAATAAAAAGATGAAAAAATCGAATTATTCCTGGTACGACTTAACAAAAACCGAAAAATTTTACGTACGACTTAACAAAAACCTTTCCCATTTCAAGAACGACTTAACAAAAAAAATCCGAATGTGTTACAGAACGACTTAACAATTAATTTTTAGGTACAAGTTAATTTAACCAAGAACTTGATACTAATTTCTTAACCAAAAACGCGGAATCAAAATTTCCGGAAAAATCATTTTTTGAACTCTTATATCTCTGTAATGCATCGTCCGATTTTAAAACGGCTTTCAGTGTTAGATTCAGCTTAATAAGCTCTACAAAACACATATTCATTTTTGATTTGATCAGAAAATTTATTTTTTCGAAAAATTTGATTCCCTTCCGGTTTCGACTGGAAGTGACAGATTTTCATTTCCAGCCTTATTACAGATGTAAATCGATTAAATCATAACCATTGAAAATTTCAAGCCTCTATCTTAAAGCGTTTTTGAGAAACGCCGCGGACAAAATGACTTTTTAAAAATTTTAAAAATGACGTAACGTAAAAACGGAAGTGACGTTTTCAAAGAAACTTCACAAACTTTGAGGTAATAGAGTTGCACACAACCTCTGAAAATTTCATTAATATCGGTTGTAAACTTTTTGAGTTATAAAGCCGAAAAGGAGTCAGAAAAAAAAATAAAAAGAACTAGAGCAAAGCTCGTTGCAAAGCAACGAGTGGGTCTTCCGTTAATGTCGGAAGTAAAGCTGGACGTTCCTGTAAGATGCACATCTCTTAAACCAATAACAAGAGTAACTAAAATAAAAAGATGAAAAAAATCGAATTATTCCTGGTACGACTTAACAAAATCCGAATGATTTTAAGTACGACTTAACAAAAACCTTTCTGATTTCAAGAACGACTTAACAAAAAAAATCCGAATGTGTCCAAGTACGACTTAACAACTATTTTTGGTACGAGTTAATATTACTTTGAACATTACGCTATTTTTTAAACCAAGGACGCAGAATCAAAATTTCCGGAAAAATCAATTTTTAAACCCCGATATCTCTGTAATGCATCGTCCGATTTTAAAACGGCTTTCAGTGTTAGATTCAGCTTTATAAGCTCTACAAAACACATATACATTTTTGATTAAATCAGAAAATTCATTTTTTCCAAAAATTTGTTTTACTTCCGGTTTCGACCGGAAGTGATAGATTTTCATTTACAGCCTTATTACAGAGGTAAATCGATCAAATCATAACCATTCAAAATTTCAAGCCTCTATCTAAAAGCGTTTTTGAGAAAAGTCCGGGACAAAATGACTTTTTGAAATTTTTAAAAATGACGTCACGTCAAAACGGAGGTGACGTTCTCTTTAAAACTTTTACATTTTTGAGGGACGCCAACTTGCAAAAATCTCTGAAAATTTCATCAAAATCCGTAAAAAACCTTTTGAGTTATGAAGCAAAAAAGGAGTCAGAAGAAAAGAAAAAGAATAATAACTAGAGCAAAGCTCGTTGCAAAGCAACGAGTGGGTCTTCCGTTAACATCGGAAGTAAAGCTGGAAGTTCCTGTAAGAAGCAGAGCTCTTAAACCAACAACAAGAGTTACTTAAATAAAAAGATGAAAAAAATCGAATTATTCCTGGTACGACTTAACAAAATACGAATGATTTTAAGTACGACTTAACAAAAACCTTTCCTATTTCAAGAACAACTTAACAAAAAAAATCCGAATGTGTTCAAGTACGACTTAACAATTATTTATGGTACGAGTTAATTTTACTTTGGACATTACGCTATTTTTTAAACCAAGGACGCGGAATCAAAATTTCCGGAAAAATCAATTTTTAAACCCCGATATCTCTGTAATGCATCGTCCGATTTTGAAACAGCTTTCAGTGTTAGATTCAGCTTAATAAGCTCTACAAAACACATGTTCATTTTTGATTTGATCTGAAAATTCATTTTTTCGAAAAATTTGTTTCACTTCCGGTTTCGACCGGAAGTGACAGATTTTCATTTCGAGCCTTATTACAGAGGTAAATCGAACAAATCATAACCATTGAAAATTTCAAGCTTCTATCTTAAAGCGTTTTTGAGAAACGCCGCGGACAAAATGACTTTTTGAAAATTTTAAAAATGACGTAACGTAAAAACGAAAGTGACGTTGTCAAGAAAACTTTAACATCTTTGAGGGATAATAGTTTCACATTATCTCTGAAATTTTCATTAAAATCGGTTGGAAACTTTTTGAGTTATAAAGCCGAGAAGGAGTCAGAAAAAAAAAAGAAAAAGTATAATAACTAGAGCAAAGCTCGTTGCAAAGCAACGAGTGGGTCTTCCGTTAATGTTGGAAGTAAAGCTGGAAGTTCTTGTAAGAAGCAGAACCCTTAAACCAATAACAAGAGTAACTAAAATAAAAAGATGAAAAAAATCGAATTATTCCTGGTACGACTTAACAAAATCCGAATGATTTTAAGAACGACTTAACAAAAACCTTTCTGATTTCAAGAACGACTTAACCAAAAAAAATCCGAATGTGTCCAAGTACGACTTATCAATTATTTTTGGAACGAGTTAATATTACTTTGAACATTACGCTATTTTTTAAACCAAGGACGCGGAATCAAAATTTCCGGAAAAATCAATTTTTAAACCCCGATATCTCTGTAATGCATCGTCCGATTTTAAAACGGCTTTCAGTGTTAGATTCAGCTTAATAAGCTCTAAAAAACACATATACATTTTTGATTAAATCAGAAAATTCATTTTTTCAAAAAATTTGTTTTACTTCCGGTTTCGACCGGAAGTGATAGATTTTCATTTCCAGCCTTATTACAGAGGTAAATCGATCAAATCATAACCATTCAAAATTTCAAACCTCTATCTTAAAGCGTTTTTGAGAAAAGTCCGGGACAAAATGACTTTTTGAAATTTTTAAAAATGACGTCACGTCAAAACGGAGGTGATGTTCTCTTTAAAACTTTTACATTTTTGAGGGACGCCAACTTGCAAAAATCTCTGAAAATTTCATCAAAATCGGTTAAAAATCTTTTGAGTTATGAAGCAAAAAAGGAGTCAGAAGAAAAGAAAAAGAATAATAATAATAACTAGAGCAAAGCTCGTTGCAAAGCAACGAGTGGGTCTTCCGTTAATGTCGGAAGTAAAGCTGGAAGTTCCTGTAAGAAGCAGAGGTCTTAAACCAATAACAAGAGTAACTAAAATAAAAAGATGAAAAAAATCGAATTATTCCTGGTATGACTTAACAAAATCCGAATGATTTTACGTACGACTTAACAAAAAGCTTTCCGATTTCAAGAACGACTTAACAAAAAAAATCCGAATGTGTTACAGTACGACTTAACAATTTATTTTTAGGTACAAGTTAATTTAACCAAGAACTTGATACTACTTTCTTAACCAAAAACGCGGAATCAAAATTTCCGGAAAAATCAATTTTTGAACCCCGATATCTCTGTAATGCATCGTCCGATTTTAAAACGGATTTCAGTGTTAGATTCAGCTTGATAAAATCTACAAAACACATATTCATTTTTGATTTGATCAGAAAATTCATTTTTTCGAAAAATTGGTTTTGCTTCCGGTTTGGACCGGAAGTGACAGATTTTCATTTCGAGCCTTATTACAGAGGTAAATCGACCAAATCATAACCATTGAAAATTTCAAGCCTCTATCTTAAAGCGTTTTTGAGAAAAGTTCGGGACAAAATGACTTTTTTAAATTCTTAAAATTGACGTCACGTCAAAACGGACGTGACGTTCTCTTTAAAATTTTGATACTTTTGAGGGACGCCAACTTTGAAAAATCTCTGAAAATTTCATTAAAATCGGTTAAAAACCTTTTGAGTTATGAAGCAAAAAAGGAGTCAGAAGAAAAGAAAAAGAATAATAATAATAATAATAAAAAGAAACCGAAGAATAACAAGAGGGTCTTCCGTTGGAAACGGAAGACCCTAATAAAAAGAAACAATACAATAACAAGAGGGTCTTCCGTTGAAAACGGAAGACCCTAATAATAAAAAGAAACCGAAGAATAACAAGAGGGTCTTCCGTTGAAAACGGAAGACCCTAATAATAATAAAAAGAAACAATAGAATAACAAGAGGGTCTTCCGTTGGAAACGGAAGACCCTAATAACTAGAGCAAAGCTCGTTGCAAAGCAACGAGTGGGTCTTCCGTTAATGTCGAAAGTAAAGCTGGAAGTTTCTGTAAGAAGCAGAGCTCTCAAACCAATAACGAGTAACTAAAATAAAAAGATAAAAATTATTCCTGGTACGACTTAACAAAATACGAATGATTTTAAGTACAACTTAACAAAAACCTTTCCGATTTCAAGAACGACTTAACCGAAAAAAATCCGAATGTGTTCAAGTACGACTTAACAATTATTTTTGGTACGAGTTAATTTTACTTTGAACATTACGCTATTTTTTAAACCAAGGACGCGGAATGAAAATTTCCGGAAAAATCAATATTTAAACCCCAATAACTTTGTAATGCATCGTCCGATTTTCAAACGGATTTCAGTTTTGAACTCAACATGGAAATTACTGTAAGATGGGTACGTAAAAATTTTAAAATTGAGAAACATGAAAATTCAAAAAAATTGGTTTTGCTTCCGGTTTCGACCGGAAGTGTCCGAATTGAGTTTCCAGCCTTATGTCATAAGTAAAACGGTAGTTCTACCTACTCTGTAAATCTCATAGCTTTATCTTTAATCGGAAATGAGAAAAGCTCCGGACAAAATCACTTTTTAAAACGTGAAAAACGTCAATATCTGACGAATTTGATGACGTCATCAAATACTTTTTTCATATCATAGAGATCTTTAAGATATACATTAAACCTGTAAATTTCAAAACAATCGATGCAAGCGTTTTTGAAATATTTGAGTTGGAAAAAAAAATAAAAAGAACTAGAGCAAAGCTCGTTGCAAAGCAACGAGTGGGTCTTCCGTTAATGTTGGAAGTTAAGCTGGAAGTTCGTGTAAGAAGCAGAGCTCTTAAACCATTAACAAGAGTAACTAAAATAGAAAATGAAAAAATCGAATATTCCTAGTACGACTTAACAAAATCCGAATGATTTTAAGTACGACTTAACAAAAACTTTTCAGATTTCAAGAATGACTTAACAAAAAAATCCGAATGTGTTCAAGTACGACTTAACAATTATTTTTGGTACGAGTTAATTTTACTTTGAACATTACACTATTTTTTAAACCAAGGACGCGGAATAAAAATTTCCGGAAAAATCAATTTTTAAACCCCGATATCTTTGTAATGCATCGTCCGATTTTAAAACGGCTTTCAGTGTTAGATTCAGCTTAATAATTTCTACAAAACACATATTCATTTTTGATTTGATCAGAAAATTCATTTTTTCGAAAAATTTGTTTCACTTCCGGTTTCGACCGGAAGACACAGATTTTCATTTCGAGCCTTATTACAGAGGTAAATCGATTAAACCATAACCATTGAAAATTTCAAGCCTCTATCTCAAAGCGTTTTTGAGTAAAGTCCGGGACAAAATGACTTTTTAAAATTTTTAAAAATGACGTCACGTCAAAACGGAAGTGACGTTCTCTTTAAAACTTTAACATTTTTGAGGGACGCCAACTTGCAAAAATCTCTGAAAATTTCATCAAAATCGGTTAAAAACCTTTTGAGTTATGAAGCAAAAAAGGAGTCAGAAGAAAAGAAAAAGAATAATAATAATAATAATAAAAAGAAACCGAAGAATAACAAGAGGGTCTTCCGTTGAAAACGGAAGACCCTAATAATAATAATAAGAATAAGAAACTAGAGCAAAGCTCGTTGCAAAGCAACGAGTGGGTCTTCCGTTAATATCGGAAGTAAAGCTGGAAGTTCCTGTATGAAGCAGAGCCCTTAAACCAAAAACAAGAGTAACTAAAATAAAAAGATGAAAAAAATCGAATTATTCCTGGTACGACTTAACAAAATACAAATGATTTTAAGTACGACTTAACAAAAACCTTTCTGATTTCAAGAACGACTTAACAAAAAATTCCGAATGTGTTCAAGTACGACTTAGCGATTATTTTTGGTACGAGTTAATTTTACTTTGAACATTACGCTATTTTTTGAACCAAGGACGCGGAATCAAAATTTCCGGAAAAATCAATTTTTAACCCCCGATATCTCTGTAATGCATCTTCCGATTTTCAAACGGATTTCAGATTCGTGTTCAGCATTACAAACTCTACAAACCTCGTAAACATTTTAAATCAAAACGAAAAATTCGAAAATTCGAAAATTTTAAAACACTTCCGGTTTAGACCGGAAGTGACGGAAACTAATTTCCAGTCTTATGTCTAAATAAAAACGATCATTGCTTCAACACAGAAAATTCCAAGTCTTTATCTTGAACCGTTTTTGAAAAACGCCCTGGACAAAATCACTTTTTTAAAATTTAAAAATTGACGTAACGTTAAAACGGAAGTGACGTTGCAGTTGAAAATTTTAAAACTTTGAGGCACAATAATGCTTCATAATCCCTGAAAGTTTCATGTAAATCTGTTGAAAACTTTTTGAGATATTAAGCTTTGAAAAAGTCAGAAAAATAAAGAAAAAGAAAAATAATAATAACTAGAGCAAAGCTCGTTGCAAAGCAACGAGTGGGTCTTCCGTTAATATCGGAAGTAAAGCTGGAAGTTCCTGTATGAAGCAGAGCACTTAAACCAATAACAAGAGTAACTAAAATAAAAAGATGAAAAAAATCGAATTATTCCTGGTACGACTTAATAAAATACGAATGATTTTAAGTACGACTTAACAAAAACCTTTCTGATTTCAAGAACGACTTAACAAAAAAAATCCGAATGTGTTCAAGTACGACTTAGCGATTATTTTTGGTACGAGTTAATTTTACTTTGAACATTACGCTATTTTTTAAACCAAGGACGCGGAATCAAAATTTCCGGAAAAATCAATTTTTAACCCCCGATATCTCTGTAATGCATCTTCCGATTTTCAAACGGATTTCAGATTCGTGTTCAGCATTACAAACTCTACAAACCTCGTAAACATTTTAAATCAAAACGAAAAATTCGAAAATTCGAAAATTTTAAAACACTTCCGGTTTAGACCGGAAGTGACGGAAACTAATTTCCAGTCTTATGTCTAAATAAAAACGATCATTGCTTCAACACAGAAAATTCCAAGTCTTTATCTTGAACCGTTTTTGAAAAACGCCCTGGACAAAATCACTTTTTTAAAATTTAAAAATTGACGTAACGTTAAAACGGAAGTGACGTTGCAGTTGAAAATTTTAAAACTTTGAGGCACAATAATGCTTCATAATCCCTGAAAGTTTCATGTAAATCTGTTGAAAACTTTTTGAGATATTAAGCTTTGAAAAAGTCAGAAAAATAAAGAAAAAGAAAAATAATAATAACTAGAGCAAAGCTCGTTGCAAAGCAACGAGTGGGTCTTCCGTTAATATCGGAAGTAAAGCTGGAAGTTCCTGTATGAAGCAGAGCACTTAAACCAATAACAAGAGTAACTAAAATAAAAAGATGAAAAAAATCGAATTATTCCTGGTACGACTTAATAAAATACGAATGATTTTAAGTACGACTTAACAAAAACCTTTCTGATTTCAAGAACGACTTAACAAAAAAAATCCGAATGTGTTCAAGTACGACTTAGCGATTATTTTTGGTACGAGTTAATTTTACTTTGAACATTACGCTATTTTTTAAACCAAGGACGCGGAATCAAAATTTCCGGAAAAATCAATTTTTAACCCCCGATATCTCTGTAATGCATCGTCCGATTTTCAAACGGATTTCAGATTCGTGTTCAGCATAACAAACTCTACAAACCTCGTAAGCATTTTAAATTAAAACGAAAAATTCGAAAATTCGAAAATTTTAAAACACTTCCGGTTTAGACCGGAAGTGACGGAAACTAATTTCCAGTCTTATGTCCAAATAAAAACGATCATTGCTTCAACACAGAAAATTCCAAGTCTTTATCTTGAACCGTTTTTGAAAAACGCCCTGGACAAAATTACTTTTTTAAAATTTAAAAATTGACGTAACGTAAAAACGGAAGTGACGCTGTAGTTGAAAATTTTAAAACTTTGAGGCACAATAATGCTTCATAATCCCTGAAAGTTTCATGTAAATCTGTTGAAAACTTTTTGAGATATTAAGCTTTGAAAAAGTCAGAAAAATAAAGAAAAAGAAAAATAATAATAATGAAAAAGAAACAATAGAATAACAAGAGGGTCTTCCGTTGAAAACGGAAGACCCTAATAAAAAAGAAACAATAGAATAACAATAGGGTCTTCCGTTAAAAACGGAAGACCCTAAAAAAAGAAACCGTAGAAAAACAAAAGGGTCTTCCGTTGGAAAACGGAAGACCCTAATAACTAGAGCAAAGCTCGTTGCAAAGCAACGAGTGGGTCTTCCGTTTATGTCGGAAGTAAAGCTGGAAGTTCCTGTAAGAAGCAGAGCTCTTAAACCAATAACAAGAGTACCTTAAATAAAAAGATGAAAAAATCGAATTATTTCTGGTACGACTTAACAAAAACCGAATAATTTTACGTACGACTTAACAAAAACCTTTCCCATTTCAAGAACGACTTAACAAAAAAAATCCGAATGTGTTACAGTACGACTTTACAATTAATTTTTAGGTACAAGTTAATTTAACCAAGAACTTGATACTAATTTCTTAACCAAAATCGCGGAATCAAAATTTCCGGAAAAATCATTTTTTGAACTCGTATATCTCTGTAATGCATCGTCCGATTTTAAAACGGCTTTCAGTGTTAGATTCAGCTAAATAAGCTCTATTAAACACATATTCATTTTTGATTTGATCAGAAAATTCATTTTTTCGAAAAATTTGATTCCCTTCCGGTTTCGACCGGAAGTGACAGATTTTCATTTTCAGCCTTATTACAGAGGTAAATTGATTAAATCATAACCATTGAAAATTTCAAGCCTCTATCTTAAAGCGTTTTTGAGAAACGCCGCGGACAAAATGACTTTTTGAATTTTTTTAAAATGACGTAACGTAAAAACGGAAGTGACGTTTTCAAAGAAACTTCACAAACTTTGAGGTATTATAGTTGCACACAACCTCTGAAAATTTCATCAAAATCAGTTGTAAACTTTTTGAGTTATAAAGCCGAAAAGGAGTCAGAAAAAAAAATAAAAAGAACTAGAGCAAAGCTCGTTGCAAAGCAACGAGTGGGTCTTCCGTTAATGTTGGAAGTAAAGCTGGAAGTTCCTGTAAGAAGCAAAGCTCTTAAACCAATAACAAAAGTAACTAAAATAAAAAGATGAAAAAAATCGAATATTCCTGGTACGACTTAACAAAATACGAATGATTTTAAGTACGACTTAACAAAAACCTTTCCGATTTTAAGAACGACTTAACCAAAAAAAATCCGAATGTGTTTCAGTACGACTTAACAATTATTTATAGTACGAGTTAATTTTACTTTTAACATTACGCTATTTTTTAAACCAAGGACGCGGAATCAAAATTTCCGGAAAAATCAATTTTTAAACCCCAATATCTCTGTAATGCATCGTCCGATTTTAAAACGGCTTTCAGTGTTTGATTCAGCTAAGTAAGCTCTACAAAACACATATTCATTTTTGATTTGATCTGAAAATTCATTTTTTCGAAAAATTTGTTTCACTTCCGGTTTCGACCGGAAGTGACCGATTTTCATTTCGAGCCTTATTACAGAGGTAAATCGATCAAATCATAACCATTCAAAATTTCAAGCCTCTATCTTAAAGCGTTTTTGAGAAAAGTCCGGGACAAAATGACTTTTTGAAATTTTTAAAAATGACGTCACGTCAAAACGGAAGTGACGTTTTCTTTAAAACTTTTACATTTTTTAGGGACGCTAACTTGCAAAAATCTCTGAAAATTTCATTAAAATCGGTTTAAAACCTTTTGAATTATGAGGCAAAAAAGGAGTCAGAAGAAAAGAAAAAGAATAATAATAATAATAACTAGAGCAAAGCTCGTTGCAAAGCAACGAGTGGGTCTTCCGTTAATGTCGGAAGTAAAGCTTGAAGTTCCTGTAAGAAGCAGAGCTCTTAAACCAATCACAAGAGTAAAATAAATAAAAAGATGAAAAAAATCGAATTATTCCTGGTACGACTTAACAAAACCCGAATGATTTTAAGTACGAATTAACAAAAACCTGTTCGATTTCAAGAACGACTGAACAAAAAATATCCGAATGTGTTCAAGTACGAATTAACAATTATTTTTAGTACGAGTTAATTTAACTTTTAACTTTATGCTATTTTTTAAACCAAGGACGCGGAATCAAAATTTCCGGAAAAATCAATTTTTAAACCCCGATATCTGTGTAATGCATCGTCCGATTTTCAAACGGATTTCAGTTACGTATTCAGCATGACCCATTCTTCAAACCTCATAAACATTTGAAATTGAAACGAAAAATTCGAAAATTCGAAAATTTTAAAACGCTTCCGGTTTGAACCGGAAGTGACGGAAACTAAATTCCAGCCTTATGTCTAAATGAAAACGATCAATGCATCAACACAGAAAATTCCAAGTCTCTATCTTGAAACGTTTTTGAACAACGCCCTGGACAAAATCACTTTTTTAAAATTTAAAAATTGACGTAACGTAAAAACAGAAGTGACGTTGTAGTTAGAAATTTAACAACTTTGAGGCACAATAGTGCTTCATGATCCCTGAAAGTTTCATGTAAATCTGTTGAAAACTTTTTGAGATATTAAGCTTTAAAAAAGTCAGAAAAATAAAGAAAAAGAAAAATAATAATAATAAAAAGAAACAATAGAATAACAAGAGGGTCTTCCGTTGGAAACGGAAGACCCTAAAAAGAAACAATAGAATAACAAGAGGGTCTTCCGTTGGAAACGGAAGACCCTAATAATAATAATAATAGAAAGAAACCGAAGAATAACAAGAGGGTCTTCCGTTGGAAACGGAAGACCCTAAAAAGAAACCGAAGAAAAACAAGAGGGTCTTCCGTTGGAAACGGAAGACCCTAATAATAGGGAAAAAGAAACAAAGCAAAAACAATAAGGTCTTCCGTTGGAAACGGAAGACCTTAATAATAAAAAGAAACCGAAGAATAACAAGAGGGTCTTCCGTTGGAAACGGAAGACCCTAATAATAAAAAGAAACCGAAGAATAACAAGAGGGTCTTCCGTTGAAAACGGAAGACGCTAATAATGAAAAAGAATCCGAAGAAAAACAATAGGGTCTTCCGTTGAAAACGGAAGACCCTAAAAACATCTGAATAACAAAAGTCTTTTCGACCGAAAGTCGGAAAGCCCTTATAATATTTTAGGAGGATATTGTACATTGCATATCCAAAATATGGCAGCAATAAGTTTAAAAACAATCGATTATATGGATCAGAAAGTTGCAGCTAATTTCTTTTATTGAAACGGTTTAGAATTAAGGCAATTCTATACTTTGTGGCGTTCTGTATTTTGTGGATAGGTTGTTCCTGTTTCAATGACTGTTGATAAGACTGTAACGCCCCGTGTAGATCCCCCACAACGTGCTGACATATCCCCAGTATCTGCCACGAGATGTCTTTAGTATATGACTCTATATATCTCCCGTCATCATAGAGCAGCAGTGTCTGTAGGTCTTTCAGTGACTGTAGACACTGGGGCCGGTTACCTAGTCTGTAGTTACATAACACACTTAACATGTCTGTCATTACATAGGGTGAAATATACAAGGCTGAGCAACTATTTTCTTTGCTAAATTTCTGCTCTAAAACAAGTTCCTGTATAAAGTAAATATCACAATAAAGACGTACATGATTTAACCAAGCCTTCTTCATGCGTTTAGACAGAGACCAACCAGCCACTGATTCATTGTACCTATCTCGGTTTACTGTGTCATACATGATATAGGGCTGTGTGAGTCTTGATTTAACCAGAGCTGTAACATGAAGCGCCTCTCTGTATTTACATGTTCTGTAGTAATACAGAGCAAGATACAACATACAAGACACATCACCCACTCTACCTGCCAGCTTCAACAAGTAACCGATCAGTCTGTCTGATCTGTATACTGCCTTGTTTGTACTACCTGTTGAAGTATTGAGGTATAAGAATGCTGTATCTACTAAAACGTCTGCCGTACATTTCTGTAATGTTAACGTCTCTTATTCTGTAAGTGATTGATTTGACAAAACTATTATGAATCTCAGAATAAAACAATTCTTCCCTATGCTTTTTGATGATAAGCGCTTCTCATATATTTCAATACTGATACAAGCGTCTGTATCAGCAGCACTCTTGATATGTCCGAGTAGTGGCTCTATTCTAACAAGGATGTTACATATGGCAGGTTCAATCATTTTTCTAACCGTCGGACTTTGTAACAAAGAGGCCACACCCATTTCGTAATACCCGTTCAGTTGCTCTAACAGACAGTCTCGTGTGCGCACACCTTTTAATGTGGACAATTTGCTGGCAAACATGTTGTTCTGTGGAATAAAAAAATTTGGCAACACGCCTCGATAGACACAATGTAAAAGAAATTTGAAACATTTCCAGAAACAATCCAGTAAGTTATTGGGGGACCATGAAATATGTCCAATCTGAATCAACCAGAACATCGTTGTCTTCAAGAAATACGAACAAAGGAATGGTTCCTCGATGGCACGATTGACGACTTCCTTTAGAAATATTTTCAAAAGTCCGTAACACAGAAATTGTGTGTGGCTCATGGAATACACCAGTTTTTGTTCTGCCCAAGAAAATGACAATCTCCACTCTAGTTCATTTTCATCGCCTGCTATTTTACTTCCAACAGGCACAAAATGACAACCATTTCTTAGAATGCCACCAAACAAGTGGTAAGGGGGCCAGTTATGCAGAGTACACCTTTGTTTCCAATAACAGGTTAACCGTGACCAATAGGAACAATGGAAGCAAACAGCATAGTCAGTTTCTCTTCCCCGACCGACACCGCTAGCACAAGGACCATGATTTATTATATTGTTGAAATTTCTATTTTTCATCATATTAGTTAACGCAATCTTTCTCCATCTTTCACTTGATAAGAACACGCCGTCATTGAATGGAACAATTGACGATTCAATGTGTCTTTCTCGTGGTGGCGTTAGAAGCTGTAGTCTAACAAATCCCGGTGGTGTATCAGTGTCCTCCATGAAAATAATGGTATGTTTTGACAGATCATAAACACTGGACTGTGATAAGTCAGTTATCACTTTATGATTAGTAAGCCAGAACATCGTGTCTCTGTCTGATGATTTAAACCTGAAACCTTCCCTATTACTACCGCTGACCATCATTCTGATGCCAATATATAGGTTATGTACAGTATTCTTTATCATCTCCCCCATGTCCGACACCTCCCTCCTGATGGTTACTTCTGTCGGTGTCCCTATGGGCCCATAACCACAAAGACCCACGTACAGAGCCTCAGACACACGGCAAAAGTCAGACATTCCGTGAGTTGCACTTTTGTCCAATTATATCTTCTTTATATATTTGCCCAACCGCCTTTATGGAGATTAAGTTTCCACTATGTTTAGATTTATGATGACAAGCACGCTCGGTAACATTGATGTCAGACACGGACACAGTATTAATGTATCACCAGATTTGTACGTTAATAAGCTATTTTTCTGTGACTGAAAATTTTCAGCCTATTAATAGACCGAGATTGGGGTTTTTGTTCATGTCTACTTTTGCTTTCAATGTTAGACTATAAAACAAAGTTACGAGACACTTGTTTTATTCCATTTCTCCCATTGTGTAACATAAAAAATTTTTTCTAGCTTAATCATATTATAATGATGGTAAAATATTATTGAAAAAAAGTTTACTTCATTTATCTTTCAGAATGGTAGTTACATGTACAACATACTAGTATGTAAGATTTACACAGTTGAAGGACTTTACGCTCTGCCCTCTTAGCGTTTATAAAGATTGTGTTTTGATCAAATGTTAATCTACGAGTTGTGGACACCAAGTTTTTTTTTCAACATATTTGTCTCTTAAGTTTAATTCAATGTACAATTTTACTTTTAAAATGCTAAACAATTTGAATTTTTAAATAATTTAATGGCATGTTTTTATTTTTTCTACGTCATCTTTTTTCTACGTTTCACTCTAATATCGTAAATATAATCACATCAGTTCACTGTCATATTGTATATGTAACCACATCAGTTCACTGTCATATTATAAGGTGGCAGGGGACAGTTTTTTTTTATACAATTCATTGTAGCCAAGGAATGCATGTCTTCGGAACTCTGTAACTAGAATGTCCTCAGTTCCCATTCAGCACAAATACCTTTAATTCACTCTTTATAAGGCCAATCACCAATTTCTGAAGAACATTACTAGTCAAAACCTGTAAAATTCTCTACATACTGGTTTTTAGTAGATTTTGACCCTCTCATATTTTGCTAATTTTTCATGGTTTTTCAGCTTTTTAGACCTCCCCCAGCTAATTCCCTGCAGAGGGTTGACCTTCCGTACCGCGTGCATGTTGCACTATCACATGTCAGAAACTTACCGGTGTATAGTTTACAATGTCCCTACTTTTCGTGTTATTTTACCTCCTGTCTGTAACTTGCAATTTCACTGTGTAAAGTCAGCACAACAGTCATAGCCGCAGGTTTCGCATTTTACTTCTGATTCTCATGTACCTAACAAAAGGGGCCTACATATTGCATATCAATTTCAACAGCAGACACCCCTCTAACTAATGATAATCATTAAAAATCATTTCATGAATTTTAGCAACACTCATAAGCCTTCAAGTACAGCAACTCTCAATTTTACAAAAATATTGACGGGTACTTTATTCGAAACTGTCCCTTGCTACCTAAGTGTTAAAATTTATTACTGGGTGTATGTACATAAGTAAAAAAGTTACAATATGACACCATGATTCATCAAGCAATTAAATACAATATAATTCATGAAAATGCCTTTTCTGGAGATACAAAAAATTGTTAAATGTGCATTTTTTTTCTCAATGTAAGTGATACTGATTTTCATAGTTTCCAATTTCAGACAAAAATTTAAAAATGTACATGTTTTTGTGTCTTAAAAAATGAATTTTTCAAAAGTTTATTAGAATAAATGCAATAGTCAACATCAAACTTTTAAGATTATTATCATTATTGTTCTTATCTGTAAACTGTAAGGTTGATTTCACTGCCTCTTATCAATTAAAAAGAAAAATAAACATTAAGGATTTCAATAGCAAAAACTAAAAAACATCAATTTTTTAATGAGTTTTAAAATATTGACAACCAACATCAAAAGGAATGGTGTTGTACATTATTGCAGGATCTGTTAACACATCTCACAATGTTAAAAGGGAATGTCTGATCATAAATATCGTATGTCATGTACATAATTATACAAAATAATACAAAATGGGTTTGTACAAGTTTTCACAGGATATAATTTAAAGTGTTAAAGAAGTTGGAGGCAGCGGGAGTTCGACTGAAAAGAGAGAAGTTTGTTTTCTTGGCAGATGAAGTTACATACTTTGGACATCGCATAAATCAGCATGGAGGACAGCCAACTGAAGACAAGGTGCAAGCGATCAAGAACTTACCTGAACCAAATAACGTTAAAGAATTACAGGCTTTTCTTGGAATGCTTAACTACTATGGTTGCTATCTTGCCAAATCTGTATTAGCACAATTACATGAACTCTTAGGAAAAGATGCTGCATGGTCTTGGGGTCGTAAACAGTCAAAAGCAATGCAGGAGTCAAAATACCTTTTGAGATCTTCATCTATACTGGTTCATTTTGATTCAGCCAAGAAGCTTGTCCTGTTCTGTGATGCCTCGCCAACTGGGTTGGGTGTTGTGTTGTCACATATTACAGAAGAAGGAGAGAAGCCAATAGCTTATGTGTCACGAACCCTGGCACCAGCAGAAAAGAACTAGTCTCAGTTGGAAAAGGAGGGACTTGCAATTATATTCGGCGTGAAAAAACTTCATCAGTACCTGTATGGTCATCATTTTGTTATCTATACTGACCACAAACCATGTACCGGTGTACTGTTTAAGTGTTCAATGAGTAATATAGTCTCCCCCGGTACAGGTATATCAACACTATCCTTGAGTGGAAGACGACTCAAACAATCTGCATTACCATTCTTCTTACCCTCCTTGTACAATATTTCATACTCGTATCCGGCCAGGATCAGAGCCCATCTCTGAAGTCAAGCGGCAGCCATGGTTGGAATGGCTCGGTCAGGTTTAAACAGGCCCAATAATGGTTTGTGGTCAGTATAGATAACAAAATGATGACCATACAGGTACTGATGAAGTTTTTTCACTCCGAATATAATTGCAAATCCCTCCTTTTCCAACTGAGAGTAGTTCTTTTCTGCTGGTGCCAGGGTTCGTGACACATAAGCTATTGGCTTCTCTCCTTCTTCTGTAATGTGTGACAACACAACACCCAACCCAGTTGGCGAGGCATCACAGGACATGACAAGCTTCTTGGCTGAATCAAAATGAACTAGTATAGATGAAGATCTCAAAAGGTTTTTTGACTCCTGCATTGCGTTTGACTGTTTAGGACCCCAAGACCATGCAACATCTTTTCCTAAGAGTTCATGTAATGGTGCTAATACAGTTGACAGATTTGGTAAGTAGCAACCATAGTAGTTAAGCATTCCAAGAAAAGCCTGTAATTCTTTAACGTTATTTGGTTCAGGTAAGTTCTTGATCGCTTGCACCTTGTCTTCAGTTGGCTGTCTTCCATGCTTATTTATGCGATGTCCAAGGTATGTAACTTCATCTGACAAGAAAACACACTTCTCTCTTTTCAGTCGAAATCCCGCTTCTTCCAACTTCTTTAACACTTCTGCAAGATTTTGTAAATGTTCACCACGGGTTTTTCCAGTCACAAGTATATCATCTAATCGAACAATAACACTGGATATGCCCTGGAGCAGGTTTTCAATAGTTCTCTGAAATATGCCAGGAGCAGATGAGATTCCGAAAGGTAGACGATTATACTGAAAAAGCCCCTTATGTGTGTTGATAGTGGTGTATTTCTTGGATTCCTCATCTAACTCTAACTGCTGATAGGCTTGACTCAGGTCGAGTTTGGAAAAATGTTCGCCACCCCCTAATATTGCAAATAGATCCTCCGTTTTTGGAATAGGATAGTTGTCCAGCTTCGAAACTCTATTCACTGTGACTTTATAATCACCGAAAATACGTACGGTCTTGTCGCTCTTTACTATTGGTACGATAGGCGTTGCCCACTCTGAAAACTCTACAGGTGTAACAGTTCCTTCACGAACTAATCTGTCCAACTCATGTTCAATTTTCTCTTTCAAGGCAAAAGGTGGTGAACGACTTTTAAATTATCTCGGTTTTTCCCGAGAGTCAACATATATTTTTGCATTCACTCCTTGGACTGTCCCCAATTCTTTCTTGAACACAACTTCATATTTTTTCAGAATCTGTTCCACATCAGACTGTACTTCTGTTTTAATCTGAAATACTTCATCCCAGCACAGTTTAATGACATCAAGCCAATCACGGCTAAGTAAACACGGTGTCTTCCCTTTTACCACTTCTGCTTTCAGATCATACTGTTTATCTTTGTAATTCACAATCAACTGTACTGTTCCTAGGATGGGAATAAGTTCTCTAGTGTAAGTACGCAATTTTGTGCATGAAGGTTCTAAGTTCAACCGAGAGTCAGATTTACATAAAGTCTTGTATACTTCTTCACTAATCACGGTCTTACTTGCTCCCGTATCCAACTCCATAGACTGATCTACTCCATTCAATGCTAAAAACTCACGATATGGTGGCTGCTTGCCCGGCTCCATCATATGATACAAGGTATACTCAGTGGGGTCTTCTTCTTCATCAGGTGTATCACATACATTGTGCACATTTTCTCTTCTGAACTGATCCCTTGGTTTGTTACTCCAAAAATTGCCTCTCGAGTTTCCTCTTCCTTTTCCCCGATTAGCGACTTAGTCGGCCTTTTTTCCTACACTCTGCGGCAAAGTGTCCAAATAAGTGACAATAATAACACTTTATGCTACTTTTGTCTTTTTGTGGTTTTTCACCATCACTCACTTTGTTTACAGTTTCAGCATGTGGAGTTCCACTCTGTAGATCAAGTACTCCCTTCGCTGCAGTTTCCATTGATATTGCAGTTTCATATGCTTTCTTTAAAGTCAAATCCTTCTCCGCTAGCAGGTGTCTCTGTATCTTATCGTCCATGATCCCGCAAACCAGACGGTCTCTAATCATCACTTCAATAGCCGCACCAAAATTGCAATGTTCCGTTAAATGACGTAATTCGGCCACAAACGAGGCCACAGACTCTCCTGGTCTACGAAAACGATTATGGAATTTGAATCTTTGGACTATTTCCGAGGGTTTGGGTGCATAATGATCTTGCACTAATTTTACAAGTTCATCAAAAGCTTTCGTACCTGGTTTATTTGGTGCTAATAGGTCACTCATCAGCTTATATATTTTACTGCCACACACACTGAGCAAAATAGACCGCCTCTTTTTTTTATCCGCCTCTTCGGTGTCACCAATTCCATTTGCTATGAAATAATGTCCCAGACGCTCACAGTAATGTTCCCATGTCTCTTTGCCCTCCTCGAAAGAATCTATTTTCCCGAAAACTGCTGTCATCTTGACACTTTAATTTTCGTCGCCACTGTTCTGTCCAAAAAGTTAGTAAGAAATCAGTCACACAAAACACATGTAGTTTTTTGGGCGGAAAACATACAATGACACATAACAGACAAAACCAACATGATAAGACAAAGACAATTCCGGAATACTACAAGTCTAAAAATTGATGAGCACTCAAGAAGACTCTAAAGAAGGTTTTCTTCATAAAACAGTCTTGGTTAACCTTTAATGTTTATGATGGCATGTGGTGATAAAGAACAGTGTTCAAATTCAAAAGTTCAAAGGAAAACTACAAAACAGGAGCAGTCAGCAATCACAGACCTCTTAGAAAAAAGCTAGGATCAGGCGCCATGGAGGATAAAACATTCTCTGCTGACCGGTCACACCCGCCGTGTGTTCTTTGTCGTATACAGGAAAAATGTCCACATGTGTAAAACAAGTGTTAAACATATATTTTACATATATATTTGGCAAATAATTATCAAAGTCATTTAAAATCAATCGTATCGAATAACTACGCCCGACAGTTGTCACATTTTCTGACAATCCACAGCAATAAAGGCGACCCATTGAGACGACATATTGAGATACAGATAACAAACAGCATGAATTTTCTGATAATAAATATTACTGTATACAGGGTAGTTTTTGCCCCGTGTAATTTTTTACAACGAGGACGAAATGGGCGAAAATAAAACGGGGTGTATATTTCCCTGTATACAGTAATTGATTGCAACTGTACATGTATGTAAGATAATGAAGACTTCAGTAGCCAAGTTGTCGGTTACTTAATGTGTAATTCTCACTCTCCTTTTATTTATTCAGATTCGTACTAAGATTGAATGTAATGGTGTCATCTGGATCAAGGTCATCCAGATCAATGGGATTCCCATTTACCGTTAAGATAACTTTGGCGCATGAGTAAAAGCTTTAATATAGCTAATTCTACAGGAGGGACTGTTAATTAATCTCACAGCATTCAAATTAAATTCGGATGAAACATAAACACGGTTTTGTTGTAGTAAATCTTTATCAAAATCCAAAAGCACAAGACAAGCAAGAATTTTGGATTTTGGATTGAAATTGACCTATGTATGAAACTGTAAATTTTAAAACGTGTTTCCTAATTTCTGGATTATAATGGATATTGCTTATCATCGGCTTTTAAAACTTACACAAACAGAAAATACTTCTCATGCACCACGTTATATTTTTTAAACTGCAGTTTGCCAACAAGGGGAATCGATGCCGTTAATATAAGCAATATTCTTATTCTCAAAAAAGATCAGTCCTGCACTCTACCATATGTCAAGATAAAGTCAACTCCTTTAATTTCCTACAATTATACTTTAACCATTGCTTCCAAACTCTTCAATTACAAAAAAACTCTACAAGACCTTAATATCGAGCATCTGAAAGATAATCCTCCAACGTGCTCATGTTCTTCTTCAGCCTACAACTATAGTCCTGCCGGACACTTCATTGCTGCATGGTGATGTTAATTTAGTTTTAAAACAACGAAGACACAAGATCGCTTATTATGAAGGACCAACATTTAGAGAGCCAAGATAAGATCCTTTACATGGCGTTATATTTTAATACATATCATGAATTCTGTTAAAGATTACTCCAAGCGACGAGCAGAATCTGAAAAAGAAGTTATTTGTGAGGTCCATTATATTAATTGCATTTTCAAAGAACCAGGTTTTGATTCTACACATGGTAATCCTACTTACACCCATAGCAGCCTTTCGAAGCAGGAAATAATAAAATCATCAATCGGTTTTTTACTTTTTACCAAAAATATTTAACAGTATGATATTTGTTTGAAATAATTGTCACTGTTTTTACGTTTGTCATGTTTTAACATTAAAATACAATGATGCCTTTTTTAAATTTTTTCATTCAGAACTTGGAACAATCCTTCAATCCTCTGATACCAGACCAAGAGCTGTGTAAACTGAGTGCACATCTACTGTCTCAGTGCGGCGACGTTTTCCCTGTGAAAAAGGAGGAGACAACTCCTCCAGCCATTAAACCTGAAATACAGTGTGCCTAAGGTTGGCAAGAGGTCATGAGGGGTCTATTGTTGTAAACCAGCTCAGACAAATGGTTTTGTCATGACATGCATGTTATCTTATTTGGATCTCAATCCATTAACCACAGGCATAATGTTATTCCATGTGCAGAGATGCATATCCATCAAAAGTGTGTGTTAAATGATTGTATCTAATTAACAGGATGAAAAGAAAAAAATATTAAAACATCAATCAAATTAGAGTTTTCAGTGTTGATTGAATAGATTTCATTTTTTTTTTACTAGAAATCCATTGCATAATTTAGGGTCATTTCAGTTTCTTATGTTTGTTATTGAATTCAAATTCAATTGTTATTGAAAAAAAAAACTATTTTTTTCAGAATTATTTTTTCATAGTTGCCTCATACTTGATGTTAAAGAAATAAAAATGCACAGTTTTACAAGTATTTTAATCTCAAAATATTGCAATAAACGTTACAATAAATACAAACATGATACTAAATCAATTTAGTGTACACATATTAGAATAAATATTCAAACAACTTTTCATAACGCGGCTAGCGCGTTATTCAATTTGTATGTACACACCGTTCAAAGAATACGGATTCAATGTTTTACTGTGCATTAATTGTACACATTAGTTTACAAATATACCATAAAAGGGCACTTTAATGAAATATGAGTTAAGTCCAAGAGGTCTTAATACGTTGGAAATAGAGGGGGTTGGTTAAAACATTTAAAAACAAAAAGCAAATTGCCATTTCCGTTGCTCTATTAAGTTGTACCAACTCGTATTTCTGTTAAATCATAACCTTTACTCAAAAAATTGGTAACAAATATTGTTTCTAATATGTAAATTAACAGTACATGTATTATTATACAGTTCATGATTTACCATAATGAATGCAACTCGATAATTCGTATCGCTGTTTCACTGATTTAATTGATTCAAAACCAGTGCACTTCTGTATCTTATGGCATTCTGTATTTTGTGGTTTTGTTTCTCTCTCAGTGACTGTTGATAAGACTGTAACGACCCGTGAAGGTCCCCCACAACGTGCTGACAGATCCCCAGTATCTGCCACGAGAGGTCTCTGAAATGTAGATGTACGTAACTCCCGTCATCATAGAACAGCAGTGTCTGTAGGTCTGTCAGTGACTGTAGCCACTGGGACCGGTTACCTAGTCTGTAGTTACATAACACATTTAACATGTGTGTCATTATATAGGATGAAATAAACAAGAATGATGCACCGTTTTCTTTGCCTACGTTCTGTTCTAAATCTAGTTCCTTGATATAATAAACATCATTATAAAGACATACATTGTATACCCATGCCTTCCTCATACGTTTAGACAGAGACCAACCAGCCACAGATTCATTGTACCTATCTCGGTCTACTGTGCTATACGCGATATAGGGTTGTGTGAGTCTTGATTTAACCCGAGCTGTAACATGAAGCGCCTCTCTATATCTACATGTTCTGTTGTAATACAGAGCAAGGTACAACAAACGAGACACATCACCCACTCTACCTGCCAGCTTCAACAAGTTACCGATCAGTCTGTCTGATCTGTAGACTTTCTTATTTGTATTTTCTGTTAAACTATTGAGATATAAAAATGCTGTTTTTACCAAAACATCTGCCGTACATTTCTGTAATGCCAACGTCTCATATTCTGTGAGTGATAGATTTGACAAAACTGTTATGAACCTCAGAATAAGAAAGTTTGTTCTAATGTTTTCCAATGGAAATTCAATACAACGTATTTCCTTATTGATACAAGCTTCTGTATCAGCGACACTCTTGATATGCCCCAGAAGTGGCTCTACTCGGAAAAATCTGTTGCATATAACTGGCTCAATCATTGTTTTGACTGTCGGACTTTGTAGCAAACAGGTCACGCCAATTTCATAATACCGGTTCAGTTGTTCTAATAGACACTTTCGTGTGCGTGCACCTTTAACTGAGGACAACTTTCCGGCAAACATATTATTTTGTGGGATAAAAAAATTAGGAAGCACGCCTCGATGAACGCAATGATATAGATATTTGAAACATTTCCAGAAACAATCCAGTAAGTTGTTTGGACACCATGTAATATGTCCTATTTGTATCAGCCAGAACAAAGTAGTTTTTGCAAAATATGAACACAGGAATGGTTCTTTTATGTCGCGATTGACGACTTCTTTTAAAAATATTTTTAAAAGGCCATAACACAAAAATTGGGTATGGTTCATGGAATAGATCAGTTTTTGTTCTGCCTGAGAAAAGGACAATCTCCAGTCCAGTTCATTTTCATCGTCTGCAGTTTTAATTCCGACAGGCACAACATGACAACCATTACTCAGAATGTCATAAAAAACGTGGTTTGGGGGCCAGTTATGTAGGGTACATCTTTGTTTCCAAAAACAAGATAACCGTGGCCAGTAGGAACAATGAAAACAAAGAGCAAAGTCAGCTTCTATAAAACTAAAAAACCCGTTTGCACAAGGACCATGAGTTTTTAAATTCGTGAAAAATTTATTTCCACTTATCTTTGTAAGAATGATTTGTCTCCACTTTACATTTGATATGTACATCCCGTCATTGAACGGAATAACTGATGATGATATGTTTCTATCTAGTGGTGACGTCATAAGCTGTAGTCTGACAAACCCTGGTGGTGTATCAGAGTCCTCCATGAGAATAATGGAATGCTTTGACAGATCATAAACACTGGACTGGGATAAGTCGGTTATCACTTTATGATTGGTACACCAGCCCATTGTGTCTATGTCAGAAGATTTAAACCTGAAACCTTCCCTACGACTACCACTGTCCATATGTCTATAACTTTGATGTATCTCTACAGGTTTATTTATCATCTCCTTCATGTCCACCATCTCCCTCCTGACGATCACTTCTGTCGGTGTCCCTACATAATCACACAGACCCACGTACAGGGCCTCAGACACACGGCAATTGTCAGACATACCGTGAATTACACTTTCACCAATTTGGTCTTTTTGTAATATCCATTTCTCTTTGACAATGACTATTAATGTTGGTTTTTCAATAGGTTTTAAATGTTATTAAATTAAAACAAAGACACTATTTTCATGTATCACTTATTCCAAGATACCTTCGTACATGTTTACAACTTGTGTACTTGTATATGAAAATTTCAAGACTAAAATGAGATATGAAAAACTTTTCCATAAATGTGTACTTCCGCTTTAGATGATATAATAAAAAATTATCGATGACTATTTTTGTAATAAAACAATATTATACTTCCACGTGTGTCTCTCTCTCTCTCTCTCTCTCTCTCTCTCTCTCTCTCTCTCTCTCTCTCTCTCTCTCTCTCTCTCCAAAACAAACGACAAGTTGACCAGGAAATGTGCATCGTCACAATGAACGCGGCATCTTTTTAAAAATAAAACTGGACCTCCTCCCCATTAAAACTTTTCAGCGAGAACCAGTTTACAACCTCATCATAAAGAGTTACGACTGCATATAAAGAAGTTACCACTCCATATAATGAAATGATCACATCATGTAAAGAACTGACCTCATAATATAATGACTCAACAACGGCATATTATAAAATTGTCACATTATATAAAAGATTTACAATTGCATGTAAAGCTTTCACCACAACACATAAAGGTTTTACCACCATACATAATGGTTTTAATACACCATAACATGATGTTAGTACTGCATATAATGAACTTATCACCTAATGTCAAAAAGTTGCACTGCATAAAAGGATTTTGCAACTGCACATGAAGAGTGTACCATATAACATAACGATTGAACAATAGTTCATTATGAGTTTAGCTCTGTATGAAATGAGTTTATCATATCATATAAAGATTTATTCATAGCGTATAATGAATAAACTACTGCACATAATGATCTTACGACATAACGTAATGATGTTACCACTTCATATAAAGATTTTACCCTTGAATATAATGCCAAAATAAAGGTATATAATGATGTTACCACTGTAAATAATGATGTTAGCACTGCATATAATGATGTTAGCACTGCATATAATGATGTTAACACTGCATATAATGATATTACTATTGCATATAAATGAAATACCAGTTCATATAATATGAAATTGACCTTAAGGCAGCTATGGCATTCCATAGATATGTGTCTCAGATTTATCTTAGGACACATCTTAGTCATAAGAGATTTTCTCGAAGCCGCCCAAACTTACAACAACTTAAAAATCATCCTAACGTTAAGACATACAAACAGCTGTCTTATCTTCAATAAAATCAACAGTAAACATTAAGATTGTGAGCCCCCATTTCTTAAAATAAAAGAAACTGATATATATACACCATGTCATAGTACGTTGGGATATGATGAAACACAAAAACAGTAGATTTAGATGTACATGTATTTGGATGTTATCGTAGGACACGGCATTGTGTTAAATTGAATATATACACCTTTACCATGTTGTTTACATTTTTCTTTAGTTTAATTTGAGTCTTAAATATTATACAAACAAATATGGATAAATCATTTGGGAGAATTTTACAGGTTTTTTTTTGGTTTTTTTTTTTTTGGGGGGGGGGGGGGGTGGTAACGATGGATAATTTTTGATAGTATTTAAATTTTTGATAGTATTTAAATTTGATTGCTGGGAAAAGGGGAGGTTAGAGGCTTATTTTCAGTTGCTTACTGTGTGATTTTATTTACTTTGAATTCACCCCCACCCCACTCCCCGAAAAAAAAAGATAAAGGGAAAAAACATGGCTTATGTAACATACTGCCATGTAGTAAATTTCAAATTTATCGGGTAGCAATCAGTACAAAATGTACCGATCCAAATTGGCCTATTGTAATTTTGCCTTTTAAAAATTATATTAAAAAAATATGATCCGGTAATTATATTTGATCGAAAATATCATTAAAAAATCATTGATAAATCGTACAGCGATATTAAAAAGTACAGGCAACTTAAATTTATTGAAAAAAAGGATAAATATTACGACATGTACATGTGTTATATGTACACGTATATGCATATACACACCATTGACTGCATTATTTTTGTTGAGACCTGCATAAACCAGTACAGTGGTTTTTTTTTTGGTTTTTTTTTCAAGTTCACAAGTTCTTTATTCCAAGAGACAAATGTCTCATAGGTTATACATATGAACATATACATATTAAATAAACAGTAAGAAAAACAAAGTGTACATATAATCAATTTGGATAATTCACATGGAGAGTTCGTTGCTTGTTTGCATAATATAAATATTTACCTAAATTACACAGTTCTTTAGTATTAGAGGTAGATAATAACTGTATGTTATTACACATGTAGAAGATTCACGCGAAGAACCGAAAGTTTCCACTACGCAGAAACGATTTGTAAGGCAGTCCGAGCAATTATTCCCATTTTCGTGTAATTAGTTAAACCAATTGTCCACCAGGTAGCTTTTGATATTTAAGCACTGATCGCCCCAGGCGATTAATTTCCTCCTTGGGAATAAAAAGTCCGATGTTTTGTTTACATTTTATTTTAGTAACTGTTAAATCTCGATATAGATATATAAAATCAACAAAGTTCACAATAAACAATAAATCCAAAGAATATCACATTGTAGTCTAAACGGAGTCAAAAACGCACTGTCCTGTATTTAATTATCGCTCTATATATATAGTAAATTGTCATCACTCCTAATGAGTGATCGGTTATATAAACAATGGAGCATCACTCCTTATGAGTGATTGGGTATAAACAATTCTAAAAATAGCACGGGTGACTGAAAATAAGGAAAATGATAGGTAACTAATTTAACAATAAATAAATAAATAAGACTGGAATTTTTAAAGTGTTACAGATTCCTTATTCTCTGCTTTAAAAATCCCGTACTCTCCCATATGCTCAAAATCATGAAAGAAAATCCTAATCCACGGGAGGGGGTAGTTTTCATTATAACTTCAATTCAGTTTAATTCTAATTGAAATGACGGGATCATCATGCATCTAAACCACTAAGATGTTTACAGGTACTTTCTTTTTTTGGTATACCAATGACCGCCCGCCAGGAAACACTGGATGACGACTGTCAATAGGGCAGTGACAACCTGGATATACATGAGACTGTCTGTAAATACGGACACCCCAGGGCAAGCAGGACAGTGGACATCCTCTGTGAAGAGGAACCAACTATATCTGCTATACACAGATACATTCAAGGAAACCCCCGAGATCGCACGAGAGTGGGGGGAGGATGAGCAACCTAACCAGGATGACTATACGGATACGACTACCAACCGTCCAAGGACTGAGACGAACACGACTAACGGATCAACTGGCAGTAGTGGAAAGACTCTGAAGAACGCAAGGAGGCTGAAGATTTAAATGGCAAAGATGGGGTGCAGACCGAATCAAAGACTGGCACAAGGCACAGGGCAACCTGATGATACGGAGGAGGTGGTGGTCCAGGACTCAGACCAAAGTGACCACAGCGTCCAAGTATCAGACAGCGAGGAGTTTGTGTACTCGGGTAAACATTTGTGTAGCTGTAAATCTCATCATCCTATCAGTGAGACAATGGCTTTAAACTCGAACAAATAATCATATAAAGTCTAGATCGAACTGATTTTGTCTAAAAATTGATAAGCACACAATCAGGAAGACTCTAAATAACGTTTCCTTCATAAGACAGTTTTGGTTCACCATTTTTGTTGCATTACTTAATACATTGTTAAGTGGCTGGCGAGGAAGCATGGTCGTCAACAACTTTCCCATCACATCTACATTTAATTCAAATTCAAAATTTAGTTTAATTAAAAACTTTTATTTAGTAAAGAATGTTTCATATTTTTGAATTTCAAATTTGAAAGTTTCCCTAAATTTGTGTACAATGCTTTAAACAAAAATATTCATATAGTAATATTTGCATATCCATTGTTCTTTCCCACTGTAAGTCCATACGGAGGAACTGCAATTATATTTCTATAATCGCAATTGCTCTGTCTGTATACTATGACGTCATAAAGGTGTGACATCATATACTTTTACATGACGTTATAATTTTAAACCACTATACGATAAATCAAGTGTTTTTCTCCAACTCCATAAAATTGATGTATTTAATAATATGTTTTACGGTGTGACCGTTGGGGCGAGCGCAGAAGGAGCCACACATCTGTCATCATTGTAAAATGCAACCCGGCCGTGGACTTAACCAAACCAAAAATCTTTTGCTTTGTCTCGAAAACGTTTACCACCGCAAGGAACCGGAAGATATCAAACTTTTATTCCAATGGTCCCTTCCTAGGCTTATACACTTAAACAAAAAACTACCACTGACCATTAATAAAATGTAGATCTTTTAACAGTTTAATTTTTTCTTTTATTTATTCATTACAAAATGACGTGGCTACACGTAGATCTAATAACGATTAGACTTTTCTTTTTTAATGATTTTTTGTCACCTACCTAACGTTATACAATGATTGGATCAATATGACAATAAACTTAGCATGGAACTTGCATGTGTATTTACTGAGCAAAAAAAATCATCAAAACAAAACTAATCAGCCAAAGAGTTACCGTTAATAGCGAGCGCAGTATCAGTATTAACGGTGACTCCCTACTGAGTACTTCCAGTACAGATGCTTGATCCACCTCTAAATGTAAACGCGAGATCACTGTGACGTCATACTTAACTTTTTGCGCTCGACAGTTTTCGTAAATTGTCGGACAAATTCGGGGTAGGAAATGACGTCATAGGTACAGTTTTTTACGTAAGCATATGTGTTGTTTACTTTAATGTTTTTAAAAGGATTTTTTATTGTTAAATGAAAATGATGTATGCAATTTACAGGTAAGAATTTTCCTTAGAAACGCTTCCTGTTCCGCCATGTTGCTATGCTCCGCAAAGGATCACTGGGATAGTAGAACTTTTTCACGCGGGTCCACAAAATTTTCTTTGAACAATGTGCAGATTTCAACTCGAATTTCCTCCGTTCCTACACGTTGTCTGCGCTCGCTATTAAAACATGTCTTATAATAACATTTTAAAGGAATAACTGTTATAACATATCATTGATTCTGTTAACAAATCTATGTGAATTAAAAAGATACATTACAGTCTGAATGTTTATTTTTGATGCAATAGCTAAATGTCAAGATCTAGGCTAATACAGGGTATTTGCAAGTGGTAAAATGCAAATATAAGTAATAAACAACGATTATTTAGTGAACATGGCGTTATAAATAGCAACTGCTCTGCTGGCATATTTTCCATGATGCGCTAGCGCGCATCATGGAATATGCCAACAGAGCAATTGCTATTCATAACGCCATGTTCAATAAATTACGTTGTTTATTTCTTAATTAAACTGGCCATGACCGGCCATTTCTACATGTATTTAGTACATTTGTTTACAATCCTGTAAGACAGATACTGTAAACTCTAAAGATACTTTATACTATGAAGTCTTGAACTGATAATGCCTTAAGTTTTGGATATACACTATCAGAAATACTCTGTACAACTCACTTCTTGATGTACTGTATTTGTCTTCATATATTTTTCTACAAAATAAAATGGCTACTGGGCCACATATCATAACTCTGCAAAACAAGCCAAGATTGCCATTTAAACAGCTTTACCACCAGTGATTCAGATTTTACTCTTCAATGTTTGCGATGCATTTTAACAAAAGACTCGCATGAGACTGGAACAAATAAGTCTTCACATATAAAAAGCATATTTTTCTTTAGTTAATTTTAATAACATTTGAAAAAAAAAATAATTTGCATTTGTTAGCTATGATTAAAAGTTGCAAATTATAGTTTCTTATTCGTGAAACTATATTTATCAGGAAAACTATGTTATGCAATCGCAATTGGTTGTTTTCAATGTTATATATTAATTTTACACTTCTGAAACATAGATGATCGCGTTAACTATGGTTTACAGATGTAAAATATTAATAGATTATTGTCGTTAACTATAGTTTTCTGTCCGTAAACTATAGATTCTAACCGTTATACCTAGTCTATCAACTGTGAAACTATGAAAAGCTCAATTTTGTGAATTTGGCGTGCCAAAGACGACATATTAAGATACCCATAACAAACCGCATGGAGATTTTGATTATAATGTTTAATTGATAACAGTTGTACTTGTATTTCAGCTAGTGAAGACTTCAGTAGCTTAGTTGTCGCTTGCTTAATGAGTATTTCACACCCTCCTTCTCTGTGTTTGGAATCCTATCCAAACTAGATGTAATGGTGTCATCTTGATCAAGCTCATCAAGATCAATGGGATTCCCACTTTCCTGTTTGGATAACTTCAGATGCATATGATAAAGTAAGCTCACTCTACCAGCGCGACAGTTAACAAATTTAATATCATTTGAATCAAATTCTGACGATGCATCAACAAAGCTTTGTTGCAGGGAATCATGGCTAAAGTTCAAAATCACAAGGCAAGCAAGAATTTCATAAGGGTTGAACTTGGCATCTGTTAGAAACTTCAAGTTTTTCAAAAGGTTTTCCTCATTTCTGGATAACATTTTATCCACTGTGCGTTGCTCTACCACATGTTTGCGGTGAATATGAAGAAGTTTGGCAATCTGGGCACTAGAAACATGAGATTTTACCCGTTTTTCTACCTCTGAACAGATTTCATCATATTTCAGATTTGTTGTTTCAAATTTTTCTGATAACACTTCCACAAGTTTATCAGTCTGCTTTATACGAAAAATCTTTGGATCTGCCAAGGCAATTTCGTGGTAATTAAATCCAAACCTGACTAAAACTTCAACAACCTTTCTTGTACATTTTGCATATCGATGTAATTGATGGTTTTTACACACAGTCAAAACTAAATCATCTACCCAATGTTCATCTTTATCTAATTCCTGATATTCTGTGTCTTTCTTTTCTTTGGTCAAATCGATAGATCCTTTATTTCTAAGAATTTTACTTTGATCCACATTGATTAAATTACCCTGCTTTTCACTTTCTTCCCAGCTATCTATAGAACTACCATCACTTTCTTTATTTGGTAGCTTGCACATTGAGTTTCGCTGCTGTTTATCCTTTGCATTACTCCTCACAAATTGATCTCTCTTACAGGAATCTTCAGTACATACGTCTCCTTTCTCTCGAACTTCATTTCCTGTGTCCACAATAATTTCATTTCTTAACACAGTGTCCATCTTTACCAGCCTTGCTTTCAGTCTTGACTTTTGGATCCTTGGAATAGTCTTGGCAACAGTGGCATTTCCTTGGAAGTGATAACGTTTGACCATGTCCAGTTTCTCTAAATGATCATCCACTTGCATTCTTGTAATCTTCTTTTTCGAGTACGACTGGTGTACCTCTTCCACAAATGGCTCATTGCCATACACTTCATCGATCTTCTGTTTCAAAAGGTCAAGGTGGCTGGTCTGAGAGAAATGATAAATTTTTTCTCGGGTTTCTTTGTCCCAGGTTCCTGTGACCGGGTGATAGAATTTGTTGACAAACAGGAGAAGGGAAGGCGTGATGTACAGTTTTCTTCGTACCTGTGTCAGTTTATCAATGAAAAACTCCAGTTTTGTGGTGTCCCACTGAACAACTTCATTCTGGTTTCTGTCACTGTCTGCCTTGTATCCATATTTCTCTAGAAGTTTCAAGTTGACATTCTTAGCCTGTTAAAAAACATTTGATAGAAATGATAAAGAAATGTCACCGGAATTATTACTGCATTCTTATATTTTAGGGATGAAAAAAAACAACATGGAACTAAACATCTGAAATTGAAAGAGATCTTGTTTTAGTACTTTACATTTGGGTTGGAGAGAATCGTAAATGACTGGGCTTTGACCTTGACCTTTAACTAGGAAACTAAGTTTAGATCACATACACAGATGAATTAAGGGCACTATTTGATCAAAGGATTTTGATATTTCGAAGAAAAATGCTTCATTCTTGACTTTTGACTTACATTTTATACAATGCCCACTCTTTGGATTAATTACTATTCATATGCCACCCAAGGGTAGAGATCGGATATAACCTTGACCTCTGACCAAAATACTTGGTTAAAACCTCTATTTTAGCACACTATTGGTGAACTAAAATAACCCAGATAGTGCCAAGAAGAGCAAAAAATACTATGGAATATGATTTAACTAAGAGCTTTATCACTTAAACATGTATTGTAAGGTTGTTGTTCACCCTCTTCTAAAAATATGTTCAGCTTTTATAATTACCTTTTTATTACTTCCTCTCAAATCTTACCTATGTTAATAGCCTCAAGGTTTAGTCATTTAAACAGAGAAATAGATAGGGGACATCTACTTTGCAAGGGGTTGCAATGTCCTTAGATTACTACCTTTCAAGGAGCAGACTGTTTGATTTTTTTTTTTAAATTCCACAAAAATAGTTTGTGATGTCATAAGTAGTTTGACACTTGACCTTTGACCTTGTGATCACAAAATCAATAGAGGTCATCTGCTGCTGTTAATGGGGTAATAATTAGTGTAAAAGGTTTGATGTTTGTCCAGCAAAGGGATTGTATGACTAACCAATCTTTTGACTGAATGATCACATAATATAATGACCAACAGGTGCAAAATACCATGCCTCTCTTTTTTTTTTAAATTGTATTATATAATATAACAACAATGCTATAACACCAATAGGAAGAATATTTTCATTGTTTTGAAAGATTTCAAAATTGGTACTTGTTCTCTCCAATATGCTTCAGTGATTGGAGTATCTTAAAAAATTAATTTTCAATCTGAGCTCCAGTATTCTCTGATTTTGTAATCTGTATTCAATAAAAGGAGTGAAGTAGATCCAATCTCAAAACCATTGACAATTTCATGTAATGGAAATAAATTTCTTCCTTAATGATATATATAGACAAGGAAAATAACTTGTAACTTTCACAGTATTTACAAGAATGTCTACTTATGTTTTAGATGCTTTCACACTAAGTTATCACTGACAGTTGTTCATAATAATTGTAGTTCCAAATTCACATCCTTAGTTGTGTAATAATGTTATGGGAACATTTATTTTTTTTCTGCATGTTATTAAATCACAGGTATAGATAGCACCTTGCTAGTATATTGATGTAATGCAAAGTAAACAAGCATTCTGAGAGTATTGCATAAGCAATACATGTCCCCTGCAGGTTTTTAGAAATTGTGAAAACAATGCAGATCTAGAGTAGCAGAACATCGAACCCGAACATAAAAAAAATTGAAATATAAAAAATTAATTTTCTCAAAAATGTGTCAACCAGACGCTACAAAAGTGTAAACTTGATCTGTAGTTTGACATTTTGAAGCTGTTCAGCAAATTTCATATTATTCCTTAAACGCATAAAGAAAAAAAGTATGGAAAACTGAAGTGGGACAGATAACCAGACGGACAGCTGGACTGACGGACGCAGAGGAAAGCTATAGTCCCCTCTGGTGAAAACCGGTAGGGGACTAATATTAATGATAAGACATTGAAAAGTGAATGTGTAGGAGACGTGTATTGCTTATGCAATACTATCAGAGTTCTTTTTATTCAAGTGAATAATATACAAGATATCTGTGAGCCAATGCTCACTAGTGATACCCCCGCTCTGATGTGAATATGCAAAATAAGCAAAGTCGACATTTAACAGAAAGCTGGCATCCGATTGGTACAGAAATATATCCCACAATATGACATGCCTAAACAAATAGTGTGTTAAAATTTCAAGCATCTGTGATAAATAGCTGCTGAGAAATCTTTGAGGAAAATTTGTTTGAAAATTTTGGCTAAAATAAACAAAGTCGTCATTTAACAGAAAGTTGACGTCCGATTGGTACAAAAATATATCCCACAATATGGCATGCCTTAACAAACACTGTGTAAAAATTTCAAGCATCTGTGATAAAAAGCTGCTGAGAAATCATTGACGGAAATTTGTTTGAAAATTTTGGCTAAAAATAAACAAAGTACTCATTAAACAGGAAGTTGACGAGGTACAAAAATACATCCCACGATAAAGCATGCCTATACAAATACTGTATTAAAATTTCAAGCATCTGCGATATATAGTTGCTGAGAAATCATTGACGGAAATTTGTTTGAAAATTTTGGTTAAAAATAAACAAATTACTCATTGAACAGGAAGTTGACGTCTGATTGGTACAAAAATACATCCCACGATATAGCATGCCTATACATATACTGTGTAAAAATTTCAAGCATCTGCGATAAACAGTTGCTGAAAATTCTTTGACAAAATTTGTTTGAAAATTTTTGCTAAAAATAAACAGTCATCATTTAACAGGAAGTTGACGTCCGATTGGCACAAAAATATATCCCACAATATGGCATGCCTAAACAAATAGTGTGTAAAAATTTCAAGCATCTGCGATAAATAGTTGCTGAGAAATCTTTGACGAAAATTTGTTTGAAAATTTTGGTTAAAAAATAAGCAAAGTCGTCATTTAACAGGAAGTTGACGTCTGATTGGTACAAAAATATATCCCACAATATGGCATGCCTAAACAAATAGTGTGTAAAAATTTCAAGCGTCTGCGATAAATAGTTGCTGAGAAATCTTTGACGAAAATTTGTTTGAAAATTTTGGTTTAAAAATAAGCAAAGTCGTCATTAAACAGGAAGTTGACGTCCAAATAGTACAAAAATATATCCCACGATATGGCATGCCTTAGCAAACACTGTGTGAAAATTTCAAGCATCTGCGATAAATAGTTGCTGAGATAAATGCGACAAATTTTTGTTACGGACGGACAGAGAGACAGACGGACAGACGGACGGACAGACAGACGGACAGACAGACACACAAGGGTAAAACAGTATACCCCCTCTCCTTCGGAGCGGGGGTATAATAAATCAGAATGTTCATTTATATAATTAGTTACTGTAAGAGTTGAAACAGTTATTAATTCTACCTACAAGTATCATGCTAATACTCTCAAAGAATTTTTGCCAACCATAATATCAGAATAATGTTTTTGCAGTGAAACAAATATAAATTGCTTATATCGGTATATTGATGCCTGGTACATGTATTTAATTAATATTTAATTAACACCAGGAAATGTACAAACAAAGGAGAACATGAAATATTTAGCACACAGATAAATAAAACAAGTTACTGCATACACAGTGTTATTTTTGCCCTGAGAAACTTTCACCTCTTCTACATTTGCAAACTGTTTCACCCCATCTTGAATTCGCACAGGCCCAGTTATCTTTTAAAGATATAATTTGAGACATTGGAATTTCCCTAGTCTTAAATTTGCCCGCTGACAACCAGGGCAAAAGGGGAGAAACCAGGGCAAAAGGGGTGAAAATAAAACAGGGGCAAATATTTCACTGTGTACAGTATACTAAAGAGAACAGACCTGAATCTGTTTCCTAACACCTCCAGAGGACATGCACCTTAGCAACAAGACAGAATGTCCCCTTTGTAGGATATGGCTTCTGATTAATAGGGGGATGCACTGCATCTACAACACAAAAAAATACAACTAGGGTTAGAGAGCTCCTCAGCATCTACAAAACAAAACACACAAATAAGATCAGCATAATAATGATCGAAACACTACCCCATTCTTTATGGCTCTTTACAGTATTTGGCTCGGGTTGATTGGAAAAAAAATAAAATTTCACTAATATGAAAATTTTGAAAGTTTACCCTTTATACATATGTATTTGAGCAAATTACATGTACATAGTCCCTGTAAAAAGGATTGGAGAAAATTAAAATGACAGACTTGACCAGGATTCAACCCAGGGTCACTAAATCTTTAGAAAGGGACTGAAACCGTCCGACTCTGGCCGTCACTTACATGTGACAATAGAATGCAGTGTACTTCCAATGACAGTACCTTCATTATTAATATTTAATAAAGAAAAGATGACTGAACCAGTTTGACTGTCACATTTTCTCTCCTCCCAAATTCAATATGATCTTCGACTTTAAGGTAAAAATCCCATGTTCTTTTTGCTGGCAGTTATTTAACCTAGGCTCCAGTTCCAGGGTTTGGGCACAACATCAAATGTAAAGGTAAGGTAAAAAAATAAGACAGACCAGATCAAGATTCTTACTTAAGGGCCCTGAATCTCTTATTAGCTGTTCTGTCAGCTGGTGCCAATGACTGAAACAGTGAGTCTGGTCATCACTTATACCGAACGCAGCGAGAGGCGGGTGAAGCCCGCCTCGCGAAGCGAGGATTAATGGTAACACGTATATATAAGAAAATCAGTGAAAAATGAAAGTTGAATCAGGGGTACTAAGGCCAAAAAAAAATTCTTCCAGCCCTGGGCGCCGCCATATTGGCAGCCATTTTGTTTTTAAAAAGTTAGTTCGATCATTGATTGACTGGCACTTATCGATGTTTATTGCCCCTAAATTCGATTAAATAAGTTCCAGTGTTTCAATAGAAGGTAATTTGAATTAAAAGAAATTAAAAAGGAAACCAGATAAGTTTCAATAGCGCTTCAATTATGAAACACGACTTGTTCTATGTATGTCTTATCAAAATATCAGATGGAAAATAAAAACATTAACGTCAAGGAACTGATCTTTTTGATACTGAATAAAGTATTCAATTTTATAACATTGGCATTCATATGAATTAAATTGATGAACAATAAAAGAAGAAATTTAAAAAAATCGGAATCACGTAACTCTCTTCGGTTATTTCCGAAGACAAAACTTGAACGTTATACGTCTGAAATATGACGTCATAATGTAGACTGAGCACGCGACGTTTAGTTTAACTTTGACCAATGATTTGAGTAGGCAACCATGCTAGCGGCTTTTTGCGTTTTAAATAGATTTTATCTGCACTGTGTTAAATCTGCGCTCGGTCCAACGGTCACACCGTTTACATATTAGCTATAGTTGCAAGTATATAGCGGCAAGCCAGCTCTAATAACCAGTGTGCGCCGGAAAAAGAACAACCTACAGATTCATCGAACAAATTTTTTGTCTAGGTCCCATAATGCTTTCCAATGTTTTCACCCGAGGTGCTATGCCAAAAATGGCGTAATTTACATTGTCTTGAGGTTTGAAGACACGTTTTGAGTACCGCACAAGCTATGGCGAGACCCTAGAGATTTGTTACAAACTTCCATACCTTTGTATTGAGTCGAGATACGTAAACAAAGAAAAAAAAGGTCAAGGATGACATCACAGTGCTCTTGTGCTATATTTCCTGCAATATATTTAGAGGTGGATCAAACGTCCGTAATGCGTGTACTAGCTATTTCAGTATAGACTGCAATACCTGCCTCATTGACATATGATTTGTTTTTAATTCTTTTTGATATAGAGATTATATAAATATATACGTCTAGCAAGAGCCATACTTTACTGTCATATCAATCAATTTTTAAGCTAATTGTGCATGCATGTACAGAAAGCAGGTAAGTATATGAGTAGGGAGGAAATAAACAATAGGACATTTTGAACTGAATAAAAAGAAATAAAGAGAAAAAAAATAAACAATTAAAAAAATTATGCAGACATTGCATATAGTCAAACCATTAAATTTGAAAGTGGGAAATTACACACCTACAAACAGGGACCGCTCTCTCTCTCTCTCTCTCTCTCTCTCTCTCTCTCTCTCTCTGGGGGAGGGGTATGGGTTAGCGCTGTATGTATCATAACCATTAAATTAGTACCTTTGGCATACTTATTATAGAGAAATACTCTCTAAAAAATTCTTTGACGTTCGTTGATACCTAGATAACACTAAGTTGACAATGATGCAAGGTATGTGTAATTCTTGCTGCGCTGGCCACGACGGTAGCACCGTAAAACATAATATCGAATATAACTTTAAGAAATCGTTACTTTGTGATGCAATGATTCTTAAACAAAGATGTCTATATCGTAAAATAACATACATGTAGATCTACCTTTCAATTTCATTGAAGAAGCTCGAGATCCTATTTTCATTTTCACTTTGTGGTAACATAACTTATCAAACCTACACCTACGGAAGTAAAAATTCCGGGTAAAACGTTGTACAACTGACATAATTATTTTCATAAATTTAACATGAAATATTCACAAATACTGCTTGAAAACAAAATGAAATTAAAAAATCAATGATTTATAGAAAACTTAATGACCAACGTGAATTGCCAAATTTTATTTTAAAAAATTCTTTTGTCAATTTGCTTAATTAAACACTTATACAGAGACATAAATAACATGTTATTTATGTCTCTGCATAAACAATGAATATTCGCAACATCATAGAACGTGTTGTGTATATTTTCATTCTTTGTACAGTGGTAAATAAAGTATACAGTTTACTTATCATTTAACTTCCTCAGAGTGACACTCAAGGGCAAAGTCACCTGGCTATATATATTATTCATATGCTAACACGAGCGGATCTATAAAGGGGTGGGGTGGTCCGGACACCCCCCCCCCCCCCCACTGGACATTTCAAACATATTTTAAATTCACATAGTATAATTACCAGAAAATAGACCACTAAAAAATTCGATTAAATAAGTTCCAGTGTTTCAATAGAAGGTAATTTGAATTAAAAGAAATTAAAAAGGAAACCAGATAAGTTTCAATAGCGCTTCAATTATGAAACACGACTTGTTCTATGTATGTCTTATCAAAATATCAGATGGAAAATAAAAACATTAACGTCAAGGAACTGATCTTTTTGATACTGAATAAAGTATTCAATTTTATAACATTGGCATTCATATGAATGAAATTGATGAACAATAAAAGAAGAAATTTAAAAAAATCGGAATCACGTAACTCTCTTCGGTTATTTCCGAAGACAAAACTTGAACGTTATACGTCTGAAATATGACGTCATAATGTAGACTGAGCACGCGACGTTTAGTTTAACTTTGACCAATGATTTGAGTAGGCAACCATGCTAGCGGCTTTTTGCGTTTTAAATAGATTTTATCTGCACTGAGTTAAATCTGCGCTCGGTCCAACGGTCACACCGTTTACATATTAGCTATAGTTGCAAGTATATAGCGGCAAGCCAGCTCTAATAACCAGTGTGCGCCGGAAAAAGAACAACCTACAGATTCATCGAACAAATTTTTTGTCTTGGTCCCATAATGCTTTCCAATGTTTTCACCCGAGGTGCTATGCCAAAAATGGCCGTAATTTACATTGTCTTGAGGTTTGAAGACACGTTTTGAGTACCGCACAAGCTATGGCGAGACCCTAGAGGTTTGTTACAAACTTCCATACCTTTGTATTGAGTCGAGATACGTAAACAAAGAAAAAAAAGGTCAAGGATGACATCACAGTGCTCTTGTGCTATATTTCCTGCAATATATTTAGAGGTGGATCAAACGTCCGTAATGCGTGTACTAGCTATTTCAGTATAGACTGCAATACCTGCCTCATTGACATATGATTTGTTTTTAATTCTTTTTGATATAGAGATTATATAAATATATACGTCTAGCAAGAGCCATACTTTACTGTCATATCAATCAATTTTTAAGCTAATTGTGCATGCATGTACAGAAAGCAGGTAAGTATATGAGTAGGGAGGAAATAAACAATAGGACATTTTGAACTGAATAAAAAGAAATAAAGAGAAAAAAATAAACAATTAAAAAAATTATGCAGACATTGCATATAGTCAAACCATTAAATTTGAAAGTGGGAAATTACACACCTACAAACAGGGACCGCTCTCTCTCTCTCTCTCTCTGGGGGGGAGGGGTATGGGTTAGCGCTGTATGTATCATAACCATTAAATTAGTACCTTTGGCATACTTATTATAGAGAAATACTCTCTAAAAAATTCTTTGACGTTCGTTGATACCTAGATAACACTAAGTTGACAATGATGCAAGGTATGTGTAATTCTTGCTGCGCTGGCCACGACGGTAGCACCGTAAAACATAATATCGAATATAACTTTAAGAAATCGTTACTTTGTGATGCAATGATTCTTAAACAAAGATGTCTATATCGTAAAATAACATACATGTAGATCTACCTTTCAATTTCATTGAAGAAGCTCGAGATCCTATTTTCATTTTCACTTTGTGGTAACATAACTTATCAAACCTACACCTACGGAAGTAAAAATTCCGGGTAAAACGTTGTACAACTGACATAATTATTTTCATAAATTTAACATGAAATATTCACAAATACTGCTTGAAAACAAAATGAAATTAAAAAATCAATGATTTATAGAAAACTTAATGACCAACGTGAATTGCCAAATTTTATTTTAAAAAATTCTTTTGTCAATTTGCTTAATTAAACACTTATACAGAGACATAAATAACATGTTATTTATGTCTCTGCATAAACAATGAATATTCGCAACATCATAGAACGTGTTGTGTATATTTTCATTCTTTGTACAGTGGTAAATAAAGTATACAGTTTACTTATCATTTAACTTCCTCAGAGTGACACTCAAGAGCAAAGTCACCTGGCTATATATATTATTCATATGCTAACACGAGCGGATCTATAAAGGGGTGGGGTGGTCCGGACACCCCCCCCCCCCCCCCCCACTGGACATTTCAAACATATTTTAAATTCACATAGTATAATTACCAGAAAATAGACCACTAAAAAATTCGATGTCAAACAAAATTATCTTTCAGCCCCCCCCCCCCCCCCAAAAAAAATAAATATTTTTTTTAATGGATCCGCAAGTAATTCATGTACAATGCAATTGTAAATTATGGTGTAGAGATATTTTCCCATTCCCATCACTTTTTGAATAAATAGTGCAGGTATTGTAACATGATATGTTGCATGTTGACAGTGTGTCTCCTATAAATCACAAGTACCTGTACCAAATGCGCACCATGTATAGTGAGGGAAATATTTCAACATCAATATGATCGACAAAGAATTTTTGATTGATATTTCATCTAGTCCCTTCTAGACTCTTCTTTATTATAAGTAAGAGAGAGAGAGAGAGAGAGAGAGAGAGAGAGAGAGAGAGAGAGAGAGAGAGAGAGAGAGAGAGAGAGAGAGAGAGAGGCTACAGATACATTGATCTATAACATTCTAAAAAAAAAAAGCAGTACATGTATTAAAGCTGGTTTTTCACTGACGTACACCAAATTTTCCATATATAAAGATTACTACTTTAAAAATTTCTAAAAATCAGTCTAAAAGCAATTTGTGATGCAGCTCTTTTGATTTGTAACTTTTTGATTCTGTAAAAAATATTTAAAATTACAATAATATATTCGTGTCTACATAACTTTTACTGATATTGTTGTGATAAGATAGGACAAATAAATAGTCTAGATTTTTTAACTTGATGTCATTGGACTACCATCAGAACTATAATTATTTTCTCACGAAATTCTCTCATTCAGTTCATAAAAAGTCCCAATATCTCTTCTTTTAACGCCCCTCTTAGTTTGTCAGATGGTTGACAACTGCTGCTGAAAATTTTAAAAAGTGTATATAAGGAGATTAAATTTACACGGCAAACAACATATGCAGGAAATTGAATTTACCCGGACGATAATGTTGAAAAGTGCGAAGTGTTTCGAAAACTTCCGAAAGGAAAAGCGTCAGATTTTCCCATTATAAATCTATCCTCGTAAGAAATCTGTTTTTGTATACTCGGTATTTCTATGCTATAATATTTTATTTCTAGCTCGAACAATTACTTTTTTTAAACATATTTCAAGTTCGTTGGAGAAAGTATTTGATTCCTCCAATTAAATTCTACATGTGAGTGAAGGGTATCTGAATGTTGGTTTTTTAAACATTCCAAGTTCTCCCAAAGTCAGTGCTTTTTTACTCTTTTAACCACTACCAACAGTTAGGCCCATGTTTATAGATATAAACATTCGAAACTCGAATTTCAAAATAAAATTTAGCAATGAATACTTCATAAGAATAACTTCCAATTCATTCTTTTAAGGTGATATGGGACACCTCCATGTTGTGACGTATCATTTATCGATCTAAACAATAAAATCAAATATAAATGTATAAATTTTACAGTTTCTTGCTCATATTTGCCATCTAACAGCTTAGCGCTGGGGTTCACAACGGATCTGTAAGTCAGGAGTTCGAATCCCACTGGGGATTTCAAAATTTTTACCCTTCCAAAAATTTGTAAAACGTATTTTTTGGTTGAATATTGTAAAATTTGAAAATTCTAAACCGGTGAAAGTATTTCAATTATAATGTACTTAAATCGACATGCATTAATATCGACATTTGTCCCATACCACCTTAATTTATTATACCGGAACTTGATCGGAGAGTGTCGTTATGTTTCTTTATCATGTCACTTTGTGACGCTAGCCGTTATCTTGTGATTGTATCAAAAATGAGGACACGTTTGTACATACATATAATTAGACATTGTACTCATCCTTGTGTACCGGTGTATATATCCTCCTCTCATTACACGTTACACAGTGTAGTGGACAACCCGCCTTAAAACAATGCGAGAAATAATTCATGTCCAGGTTGGACAGTGCGGGAACCAGATTGGCTCCAAATTCTGGGAGGAGATCTCCTACGAGCATGGGATCAACCCCCACGGAAAATACGAAGGGGACAACGATATCCAATTGGAGCGGATCAATGTTTTCTTTACGGAGGGCCAGGGCGGGTCGTACGTGCCCCGCTCGTGCATGGTGGATCTCGAACCCGGGACCATGGACGCCATCAAAGGGGGACCGTACGGCTCAATCTTCAGACCCGACAATTTCGTTTTCGGACAAAACGGCGCGGGTAACGTGTGGGCCAAGGGTCACTATACAGAGGGCGCAGAACTCGTGGAGGAGGTGTGTGATGTGTTACGGAGGGAGGCGGAGAACTGTGACTGTCTGCAGGGCTTCCAGCTGACCCACTCCATCGGCGGGGGGACCGGGTCAGGGATGGGGACCCTCATCCTCAGCAAGATCAAGGAGGAGTTCCCCGACCGTATCATGTGTTCCTACTCCGTCCACCCGTCCCCTAAAGTAAGTACACACAGACTCAACTGTACCATTTATATGGTTTTTGAGAGAATAAATGGATCTCTCTCTCCCTCTCTCTCTCTCTCTCTCTCTCTCTCTCTCTCTCTCTCTCTCTCTCTCTCTCTCTCTCTCTCTCTCTCTCTATCCTTAGTTTGTCAATACCTTCACCCTTGTATTTATCCTGTTTATAAGTCTGCGGTCGGAACCCGGAATCATGCAATCTCTTAACCGGTGTGATACAATCCCGTGGTCTTGATCCTGTGTAGACAAAGCTTGGCTGCAGCAAATGTTCATTCAGCAATACAATGTATATAAGTTCTGGCCTATGGTTTAAGGGTTTTTCTCTGTTACAGTATAGCTTCTCCTTTCTCTGTTATAGTATTGCTTCACTATAGGTAGGGCTTGTCAGCAGAAAATGTCCGAACAAATGTCTAAACAACCACTAGCCTATTTATAGCTTTGCTCAGCTATAGGTAAGGCTTGGCGACAGCTAATGTTCAAACAATGATACCGATAAAACTGCTGTCTTAAAAAAATTAGAAGTATCTGTTATTCATAATTTATAACAATAAAAAGGTTGAAGAGAAGAGTAAAAACAAAACAATAATGGTACCAATATTCAAATGCCCCCATTTTTGGACAGTTCCAGCAACGTGTCTTGATTTGTTCCCTGCATCACATAACGTGGCTGCATCAGCTGTGAGAATAAGACGATGGACATCGATAATGCATTTACAAACAATACTCATGCCAATATACAAGTTGAAAAAAATATGCTTTTCCACCATTCAGCAACATAGAAAATCAAATGAAAAATTACAGTCCATTAGTTTTGTTACAAGACAGCGCAAATCAATGCTTCAGAGCAACTCGCAACCTGTACTCAAGCTGTTGTCTTCATTGTAGCTCAATACAGGGGGAAAACACTGCACCTAACAGCCAAACCAAAGCAGTGTCGGCCATATCCCGCCGTATTGTACCTTTTTATTGATGTATATTGATGTAGGTAAACCAACCTGTTACTGGCTCTGTCTAGCGGCTCCACTCTTTCAGTTAGTACCTTAACAAGATGCGGGAAATAGTTCACATCCAGGTGGGTCAGTGTGGGAACCAAATAGGGGCCAAGTTCTGGGAGGATATCTCTGAGGAGCATGGCATAGATAGCTCCAGTACCTATATCGGGGAATACCCCTATCAGTTAGAGCGGATTGACGTGTACTACAACGAGGCTGCCCATAACAAGTATGTCCCCCGGGCCATCTTAGTGGACCTAGAGCCCGGCACGATGGACTCGGTCCGGAGCGGACGAAATGGTGCCCTTTTCCGTCCGGATAATTTTGTATTCGGACAAAACGGAGCCGGAAACAACTGGGCTAAAGGTCATTACACGGAGGGCGCTGAGTTGGTGGACCAGGTTATGGACGTCCTACGACAGGAAGCGGAGAACTGTGACTGTCTGCAGGGCTTCCAGCTGACCCACTCCATAGGCGGGGGGACCGGGTCAGGCCTAGGGACCCTGATCACGGGCAAAATCCGCGAGGAATTCCCTGACCGTATCATGGCCTCCTTCTCTGTGGTCCCCTCCCCTAAGGTTCGTTTTTTGTTTGGGTGTTAGGTGGTTTTTGCACCGTTGTTTTGTTTATCTTATTGGTGGTAGATTATTATTGGGAACTTGAAGTATTGGTTTGATATGGTACATGTATAAATCGTTTTCCAGCCTATTCGATGTACAATAGATTTAACTTTGGTTCATTTCATTGTGTTGATTTTTGCTTCAGGTTTTGAACATATCAGGGTTACCTATTAATTAACTCTCTTGAAAATGAAAATGATGAAATATCACAACATTCGTAAAGTTGTGTTTGTAGTACCAAGATGTCACCCTATATACAAAACAGCGTCAAACTCGGTATTTGTTCAGGTCCCACATAGGAACTTGGCTAGACCTTTTATTCTGCACTTTTCCCATCACAGGAAATGCTCCATCTTATCTAAAAGAATCGTTAATTACATTGCTTTATGTCATAACAACAAGATCCACACTCGCTGTCGACAGTAAGTTTGTCTATCTGGTAGTTTTTTGATAAACTTAACAATTTTCTAATCATATCAATATTGACTCGTTATAGAAGGGAGAGTCCCCTCAGTCGACAGTGAGGTAATATGATCTGATAATGTTCGATGTCGTTAAGATTACTCAGAACTACAATATCTCATCCGCGCGTGTTCGATTAGCGAGACCTGACAGTCAATTCATGCACCTTTATACATGTGTCATATCGTTATCTTTGTCTCACTATCAAAAATCAGTAAAATTCAACAACAACAAAAATCTAGTTTTGCTTTCATCAGGTGACAGCCAGTAAGAGAGATACGCTAATGAACTGTTAAAAAGTTCATCGATAATAAGGTCCCTATCACAACAATTTGATAAAATTACATGTCTATATACATGTACCTTTGTATGGTTACACAATCATGTTGGTCTGTATTCGTTGTGCTGCAGTATCTGTACACGTTAACACAAATATTCATATCTAAAGCGCTATCAATATAACTCTATCTGTTATTCGTTATAAGTTGTGTACATTACATACATGTACACGTAACTGTAAACTGTAAAAGGATCTATAAAGTTGATAGCGGGGGGGGGGGGGGGGAATCCCAAAATTCGGGTTTTATGCCCCCAAAAAAGAGAAAAAAAGAAAGAAGTCTGTCCGGTTTTGTCCTCTGAGACAGTACATGTAATTTAGGGGAGTCCCTATGGTAGGAGGGAACATTTTTAATGTGATGATAATTGTGAAGAGGATCAATAAACGCGGGCACCTCTCCACTGTTTATCACTGGGTATCAATAACAAATCCTTACAATGTAAATATATACACACATTCGTCATTAAATACAGAGATTTCTTAACAGTTTCTTTAATTTTATCTATAATTACGGAAGCCCGTAAGTGCCACATGATATATATAAAGAAAACTACATATATATATAAAGAAAATCGTATATTTATATATATAAAGAAAATGATATATATATATAATGAATACGATATATATATAAAGAAAACTGAATATATATAAAGAAAATCGTGTATATATATATATATATATAACCACTGATATATATATAAAGAAAATCGCGATATATAAGCAAGAGTGATATTTATATAAAGCCAAAAAATTCCACTACGTGACCTTCACCGATTGCAGCCTAATGCTGCATATAATTAACAAACTCCGCCTACAGAGGAGAGAGGCCACAAATGCAATTATCGCTCCATGGTCAGCCGATCAAAAGAGAGGTAAAGAATTTATTTGTACTATAGACAATGTGTTAAAAGAAATTGCATGTAACTCTATTGTAACGAAAATATGTTTTACTGTTTAATATTTATATCCTTATAACCATCGCCTTAAAATTGTCTATAAACTGTTTAAATTACTAATAGATTGATAGGAGTGTCTGGCTACCCAATGCACAAAAGTTTATTCAAACAAAAATTGTGGATGCCTGCATGGAATAAGTGGAGGGGTCATAAGGTTACGGGTATTTTGGAAAATTCAAAATGATTTGAAGAATCTTAAACATCTTGCAGAATAACATCAAAAACATAAGCGATTTCAAATAATTTGGTTTTAAACTCAAAAACCTACTTTAATTATATAAGTTCATCGAATACTAGTATGTCAGCTAGAGGTGTCACTTTAATTTCGTTTTACAGTTTTCCCCATTTTGTAAAATGTCCTCTAACTTATAAATCTATATAAATTTTTGCATGTATAATATCTATGCACTGATAAGAGAGCAAAACGTATATCCATAATTCGGCTGTCATCTGTAAAAAAGATAATACTGTGATTAATAAAATCACGTTTACTTTAAAAAACAATTATTCAATACCAGGTAATGTTTTACAAACTGGGCGGGACTGGTGCAAAGCATGAAAGGCATTCAATATTTCACTCGATCAGAATTAATTAATCATCTGTAATGTGAATAAATCCCTTCAGATTTATTTCGCTCAAAATATTTAGACCCATCTTAACCAAGAACTTCCAAAGAGGGAGGCGGTAGAGAAAATTATGGGGAGGGGGGGCTGGGTGTGTCCATAACCTATTTTTCCGTAGCAAATTTTTATAATAGGTTGAATTTTCCAAAATACCCTCCACTTATTCCACGCAGGCATCCACAATTTTTGTTGGAATAAACTTTTGTGCTTTGGGTAGCCAGACACTCCTATCAATCTATTAGTAATTTAAACAGTTTATAAACAATTTTAAGGCGATGGTTATAAGGATATAAATATTAAACAGTAAAACATATTTTCGTTACAATAGAGTTACATGCAATTTCTTTTAACACATTGTCTATAGTACAAATAAATTCTTTACCTCTCCTTTGATCGGCTGACCATGGAGCGATAATTGCATTTGTGGCCTCTCTCCTCTGTAGGCGGAGTTTGTTAATTATATGCAGCATTAGGCTGCAATCGGTGAAGGTCACGTAGTGGAATTTTTTTGGCTTTATATAATTATCACTCTTGCTTATATATCGCGATTTTCTTTATATATATATCAGTGGTTATATATATATATATATATACACGATTTTCTTTATATATATTCAGTTTTCTTTATATATATATATATATATATATATATATATATATATATATCGTATTTTCATTATATATATATATCATTTTCTATATATATATAAATATACGATTTTCTTTATATATATATGTAGTTTTCTTTATATATATCATGTGGCACTTACGGGCTTCCGTATATAATTTACGAATCATGCAATTCATTTGGTGAAATGACAATTTCTGTCAATGTTAAAATTAAAATAATTTATATGTATTAATATTTTCAACTCTTGGTAATTCATGCTTTTAAATGCATGCACAAATGAAAATAAAAATGCTTTTGATAATTAAATGGCATTCATCCATCAACAGATTTCTGTTTTAGGTTTCTGAGGTAGTTGTTGAGCCGTACAACGCAGTCCTCTCAGTTCACCAGCTTCTCGAGAACACAGACGAGACCTTTTGCATCGATAACGAGGCTCTATACGATATCTGCTTCCGGAACTTGAAACTTTCGAACCCGAGTTATAACGATCTCAATCACCTCGTTTCACATACGATGTCAGGGGTCACGACCTGTCTGAGGTTTCCAGGGCAACTGAACGCTGATCTGAGGAAATTGGCTGTCAACATGGTTCCCTTCCCGCGATTACACTTCTTTATGCCCGGTTTTGCCCCGCTGACGTCACGAAACAACGCGCAATTTCGAGCGCTGACGGTGGCGCAACTTATCCAGGAGGTGTTTGATGCTAGGAACATGATGACGGCGTGCGATCCCCGACGCGGCAGGTACTTGACGGTCGGCACCTTCTTCCGCGGGAAGATGTCAATGAAAGAAGTCGAGGAGCAAATGATGCAGGCCCAGAATAAGTTTTCGGCCAATTTCGTCGAATGGATTCCGAACAACCTGAAAACAGCGGTGTGTGACATTCCACCAAGGGACGTGAAAATGTCTGCCACATTTGTCGGAAATAGTACGGCCATCCAGGAACTGTTTTATCGTATATGTGACTCATTCGCTCTCATGTTCCGCCGAAAGGCTTTCCTGCATTGGTACACGTCTGAGGGCATGGATGAAATGGAGTTCTCGGAGGCCGATTCCAACATGAAGGACCTTATTTCTGAATACCAGCAGTACCAGACTGTTGGTCTGGACAACGACTTCGACGAAGTTGAGGAGGAAGAAGAGGAAGAGGAGGTGATGTGAACCAGCTAAACTGGGACCAGTTAAATTTATTTCTTACTTGAAACGCAGTATAGGTTTTAAAAAAGATTTTAGTGGAAATGGTGTTAACAATGTAAACTTGTATAATTATGTTTTGACTGTGATTTAAAAAATAACTTTCGTATTTTATAACTTGTTGTTTATTATTCTATGTTTCATTCATGTAGTTCCAAGACGCGTACACGTATAACAAATACTAATTCATGAACAGGCATGTAATATGATTTTAAACATTATATGTTTTATTTAATAATTTTTAGGCTGATATGCAGAAATTTACCGTAACTTTGAATGAACTTTTATTACGATCATATATGTCTATATCACTGCAAAAACAAGGTTACCTAGCAAAAATATTATGAATCTAAAACCTAGGAAATTACACGTGTATCTTTCATATAAATATTTTCCACCTGGAGAGAGAGGTGTAACCCCGGGGATCACCGTTTCATTTTGTTATACAGAGCTTTTTTAATAATAAATATACGTCAAACTATTTGTAAGATTTTGTTACTGATTACATAAGATATTATAATTTATAAGACGATATTTATAAGACGATATTTATAAGATGATATTTACATTTTTCAGTGTCGTTGTCCGTGATAACACTACCTATCGATTTTGTACCATACAGTCCAATGACTTCAAATAACGTATAGTTGAGGCGCCAGCGCGGTTTGCTTTTTTATATTGAAATATTTAATCGTACATTGGCTGAAAATTATATAAATATAAGTAATAGGGAATCATTATTTGAATATTCTATAGGTGATAATTTCGGTTGGAGGGTTATCAAATATATCGTAAAGCCATTCGGGCTTTACTAGTAATGGATTTGATCATGCCCCGTCCAAAATTATCACCTCATAATACTCAAAGAATGATTCTAACTAAACTTATGGGAGGGGGGGGGGGGGTGTTCATGGATATTTGCAATCGACACCAATAACCGAAAAAATGGCAAAAAAATTGCTAAGGAAACCCAGACAAATTAAAACAATGGACTAAAAGATAAATCAGAAACAATGCACAAATATACACTCATTGAAACAGGCGTCTTGTGTCAAATATTTGTTTAATTGGGTCATCTGGATTTCTGGTCTCAAACGTTATATGTAACGTACATAAGAAACTAACAACGTCATTGTCAATCATGCAGTTCGATTGTCGTGACGTCATGTAACTGCAAAGTGTAACCTCAAGTGCGACAGACACCAGACCGACGAAATGCCGTGAAAATTATACCCGGGATCATTTTTTGTTAATTTTTCATTTTTGTCTCTGATGACCAAAACCCAATGAAAAAAAGACCTAGTTAAAAATTGACTCCAACGCATTACACAGTTTTGAACTCCTTTAAACTAGGAACTTATATTACCCTTAATAGACTTGAAACTATCAGACAGTTTTTAGTGTGTGTGTTAGGGGGGTATTGGATATTTCTGAAGCCCTAGATTTAACAATGTCTTTAACGAATGTTTAACTGGGAGTGACTGCATCGATTACTTACCCTGCCTTATGCAACAATTTAGAGCTTAAAATTTATATGCAATTTTTTTTTAAATATTGCAGTTTACAAAACAATGGTTCGGGGTCAGAAAATTATTATATTCTAAATCTAGGTTGAGTCTTTAAAACTTCAAGAAAACGAATTCAATTTTGTAGAATTCTATGAATGCTAGATGGCATTTGAAGACGAGAGTTTGTGATGACTTAAGGAAGGAGTCTTTTCTGGTTTTCAACTTGTCAAACGTAAATTTGATTAATTGTTCATTAAATCAAGATGAAAGGAAATTAAAATAGTATATTTTTCTTTCTTTTTTACTATCGTACAACTTGGCATAGAAAAATGTAATCAATGTTTAGAATGGAACAAGGACTATATTTTGGGCGTAATATTGGCGTAGGAAAATATCACATGTTGCGCAATTCAGAATTGCTGCAGATTATATATATATAATGAGTCTGTTTTAGCATTTTAAAAACAATAACAATAATGTTGGATTTTTTTTACTAATGTGAACTAATAATATGATACTTGGGTTTCAGAATATGTTTTTGAAATATGATTTGCCTATCAAATAACATTTTTATAAGCTTTTTAAAGCGCCCATTCTATACATTGATTTTTGTGAAAAAATCACTAAAATCAGTTTTTCTCTCTTATGAAACGGTCAATAAATTAGCTTCTCTGTCGATTTATATCTTTATATAAAGTCTTCATAATACATAAAAATTAGAAATATTTTATTATTGGAAGCATAAAAAAATAATCAAAATTTCTTCAAAATTTAAGAAAATTAGAGGAAATGCGGGCTAAGCAATATCAATTTTAGTATAAATATTTATTCGAATTTAGTAGTATAAGCTGATAGACACCCTCATGGTCTATGATTTCATTGAAGATTTGAATCTTCAAATCTTAAACATATGTCTACAGAACTATAAAGAGCTACACTTATTTTTATCACTCTTTACGTTGAGGAAAAAGGTAGTGACCTTGACCTGACCTTTATCCGAAAACAAAAAGGTCAAATTTAATTAAACTGATAGAATCATTAAGTAATATGATCCGTTTGACAGTGTCAAAATTTCATGCATTTCTTATTATAAGAAGTATATGTTTGATAATGAAAAGACTCCTTCCTTAAAGACGCAATATTTCGGCCGGTGTAACGAAGAATATGATTTGGTTGAAAACTGATAATTTTTCAATGTTGAATATTGATCTTGGCGTGCTTTTCCATTGACAGTTGGGGGTGAGTCTTGAATTTGCCCAGACACATTAGTGTTAAAAGAAAGATAATTTGAGACATTTGATTTCGTCCCGTCAAAAATTTGCCCACAGACAACGATTTAAAAGGCAAAAGAGGCGAAAACTAAACGGGGGCGAATATTTCCATATATACAATATATCAACCACGTGACATCCTTGATCGACTGCATAAATGAACGTGAATTTATAACAGCTGTATAAACGAAGGCACGTAGCATCGGGGTGAGGGGCTTCCCCCTCCGACTTTCAAATCACTATTTTCGCGGCAAACTTTTGGGTTAAATTTACATATAGAAAATTAAATTACCATGGGAGAACTAAGAAGCGAAAATAAGGAAATTAATAGTGAAATTGAAGTTAAAGGTATACATACATTATCCCCTCCCCCTCCCCCAACATATTAAGATTTTTATGATTTGCTTGCGATCTTTTTTTAATTTATTAATTTTGTTTCTTGTCAAGATATTTTGGATTTTTGAATAAGTCTGGTCCCCTCACCCACTTTCAAAAACGATGCTACGTGCCTGAATTTCAAACTGTAAAGATTGCGATTCTGCTTTATGAACATAATTTCCTAAGACGTTTTTTAAATGTACAAAATGTAAATTTTAAACCTGTGTAAGGTTTACAAATAAACCTGAAAGTGTATCCCGATAACAACAGTATTATATTTTTAAAAAAAAACCCAAGATATTCTAATGTTGGATTATATTAGCAATTATACAACACATAAGTTAAAAATCATAATTCACGAACATTTTGTTTTTGAAATTTTCAGTTCTGGAGAAGTAAAAAAATCGGAATAATTGGTGTTACTTTTATATGAAATAAGTAGCAAGTTAATATCTGTCATGTTCTAATATTTTAAATCAGGCTTTTAA
>CM027468.1:39468543-39473543 GCA_015776775.1 Magallana hongkongensis
TTCCCCTGTACCCTGTTTTTTTTTTCTCTCTCTCCTAAACTACATCGAAAAAATTTGAAAATAAAACATCCCCACTTTATAAACACATGGCAGTATTCACTCCTATGTACCATTTTTAATTTTTTTTTTTTTTGTCAAATGAGAAAACCATTGGTATAGATTGATACCGAGACAATAAAATATACACACTACACTGATATCATTGATATATAGATATTTACATGAACACAAGTTTTCATCTGATCAACCAACACACAGAAAAAAAAAATCACATGATGAAAAAAAAGTTCTCAAAAATGGCTGAAGTAAGTCACATGACCTTGACAACATGCACCAATCATAAATCACGATAAAGAAACGTATGTATATCATATTAATATAATTACTTCAGAGAGAAAAAAAAATACATATGGTTAAGGTTTTATTTAATTTGTTTTCTGGAAGAATCTGTTGACTTTATGTTAGCAGTTTGTAAGTGGGTGTAAATATACCTCTGGATAGGTTAAAATTTCCAAATATGGCACATATTTGCTGCAAGATTTGTGTAGGTAGCTGTGCACTATTGGGCTAAAACAGGTGTACGGGTTCAGAACCCTCTACCAAAAACACAGGAAATAGCACTAACCTTGACCTGGCCAAGGTCAAAAGCCGGATTTCTTCTACAGCACTATTTCTCCAAAATGGCAAACCATATCAAAACTCGGCAGAAGTTTTAGTAATTGGCATGTTATTTTCTGGGACATATTAGTCAGCAAACTTTTCAATCTTTTTCCTTTTTTTTTAAAAAAAAGATTAAAAGAAAAAAGGTATATATGGCACATGTTTTGAAAAAAAAATTGTTCATATAACATTATTAGTGTGCACCTCATAAAATTGCACTTTCATATCATCAAAATATATAATTTTACAACAGTTCACGAAAAAAAACTAAAACTAGACCTATAACGACTCTAAATATAGATTCATAATTCATAAAATATGTGACGCATTCTTTTCACAGACTATATGTTCAAGCCAAGGATGGGTGCGTTTCATTTATAATACAAGTACATGTACATAGGCCATCTTAATAAGATTCTTGTCCCTCTTATACAAGCAGGGTCAGTCCGACAGTATCATGACAAATCAACAAAACAAACGAGATATATATTTATAATAATGAATACATATGCACCATAGTCAAGATATCTGTCAGCGGTGACCTTGCTTCTACAAGTGGCCATGACCTTATAGCAATATACAGCCCCATACAGCAGCTTTGGGAGTGCGGCTAAAGTTCTAAGCGAATAAGCAAATATTCAATGTAAAATATGTCTTTCTTAGCCCCAATTAAATTTCTACAACTTGCGTAGTTTTAAAAAAAAATCATGAAAAAGTATGTATCACATATGGTTAGGTCATTAACCATAGAAATAAAAAAAAATTGCGATAAAAATACTCTTAACAAAGAACTTGATATGATCTTCTGTGGAGAGTTCGTCCTTGCGTACAGAGAAAAAATTGAGCGAAAATACTCGTTAACGCAACTATACACTGATGTGCGGAGAGTAAGAAAAGCCATTGTTATTTTTCTTCTTTTGAAAAGAAAAAATAGAAAAACGAACATGCATTGGTCTTCAACATACGGATGAAGAAGTCAACATGATATGCGTTAGCACCAGTGGTCATATGGCATCTGGAGATATATCGGAGAGAGATAGAGAGAAAAAAGATTTGGCTTTCTCGTTCGTCTTCCTCCTCCACACTGCATCAGTCTCTCAATCCAATACTGTCTTTTGAAGAAAATCAAACTATAAATAAGTGTTGTGTAGTGTAGTGTTCCCTAGGAGACTCCCATTGCTTGGTGTATGATATTGTCCAGTGTTTCCCCGTCATTTAGAAGGTGGCAGGGTGACGGGGATGTGATAGTATTTACACATGGGGCGTGAACATTTCCCGCGAACCGCATCACGACACACGGCAACACGTCCATCCGTCACTTCAACATAGTCTGAAAAAGAGGGAAAAGATTTGTGATATCTTCTGACTTATTATCCCTTTGCGCAACTTGTTGCAAAAGGGTAATTGCATGTCGCGAGGGTATGCTCCGCATAGCGGTGCCCTTGTTTTAACCATCTTTAGAATTCTTAAACTTTAACACAGTCTGGAAAAAAAAATAAAAATAAAGAGGCAAAATCCTCGTAATACCCTTATATCTCTTTTCCTTTTCTATTCTACTATTTTTTAACAGATGCAGAATAGAATTTTGGAAAGTATTTAGAGATATCTTGAAAAACTACAACAACCCCTAAGATACCTATCAATACCATGTCTAATTACGGTTACTGTACAAGAATAATAAAATTCAACACACCCTGTGATTATCCTCACCTTCTAGGATGTTCATTTGTCTCAAATAAATCATAACAGAAAATTCTCTATCCGCAAAAACATTGAAATCTTACCATGCAATATGTGCACTTTGTCGCACAATGGCCGACTACAGCGCCCCATCTTAAAATCGAGGCACACTGGGAGGGTGTCCAGCAACTGTAAAAAGTAGGTCAACATCCATAACACCACACTCCTCCCCACCCAGCTCAGGGGTAGGGGGGAGGGGTGGGCAGAGAACTTGGTAGGGGGTGGTAGCACCACTACCCAAGTCCTAGCTCATATCAAAAGGATTCTGAATCTATAGATTAGCAGAAATAAGTGAATATGAAAGGAATTTTAGTTGTAGCTACCAAAGCAAAAAAAAAAAATAAAGGTTAAGTTATCATTAAGGATTAAAGTTCCTCAAATCTACTCTTCTTTTACTTTTAGCAGAAAATGCAACAAAAATAATGCTGATGCAATAATTAAAATAGAACTGTGACAACTTTGAAACAACATAAAAGCATGCAAGGGTTAAGTATGAATTATATCGACAACTGTTAACATTAATATCACGATGCAGTTAGTAATTCTGTTATCACGGTTTGCCCCCAGAATTCCCATCACCATGACAATCAAAAACCAAACAAAAAAGTCTAAAATACAAGTAGCTTGTACAATAACACACACTTAGTTATTCCAACAAACTCTGTGAGTTACACCATGCACCGAGATGCCTTCAGTTTTCGACATTCCTGGTGCATGCTTGAGTTAGTATTTCAATAAATCAGTTACAAAATTGAACAAGATAGTAACTAATGATGTGCCAATTTCCAATAGATCTCAACTGCATCTTTAATTTATTAACAAATCCTCTTAAGTTTTCTGTTTCATTTATGTTCGAAAGATCTACACATATGTCAATACATGACTTTCCACCCCCCCCCCCCCTCCTCCCCCACAAACCCTTTCATCAATAGTGACAAACAACAACCAATGGTTAAAATGAAAAAAAGACAACAGACCTCTTTATAAAAATTTGATGTTTTAAAACAAAGACTAGCCTCCTAAATTTCTAAGTTGAACACAGATTTGATTCATCCAGAAAGAATTTTGATTTGTTTTGCATGCTCACCTGCGATTGATTCTCAAAACTCCCCCAAAACATGTAACTTTGATTTGAAAAGAATTTCAAAGAGCTGCGAGAAACTAATCGGCAAGCTGCTTCACAGAATTTCCTAGCATCTGTAGAATGTTACTTAGCATTATAAACAAAAAAAACCCACAAGCTCGCAGAGAGAGACACCAGTGACAGTCACACGGTTTTGTTTTTTGCCTAGCTCTATATAAAGGGAACAAATGCAATTTCTTTCTTTGATTTTAGCTGAAAATGAGAAAATGAACGAGACACAAATGTACATAGCAATCTAGCCTTTTTTTCAGAGTAAATCTATGCAGCAATTTTTCTTTGGTGACAGGAATCCTGGGTTAGAAAAATTGCTCATTGATCTTTTTGTGTTAGTCATGGTCTTCTGTCCCCCCCCCCCCCCCCCCCCCCCCCCACTCCAATGCAGCAATCAAAAAAACAAAAAACAAGTCAAACCCGATTATGACTAAGACTCTGAAAAATACACCCTAGTTGCTAGGGTAACAGTCTTAAGTGGCCATTTGTTTCAAAGCTGACATAACCACACCTGGCTTGTTTTTTTTTTTTTAGGACTACTGAAAACACTGGTTGCCATGACTACACAAACATAAAGCCTGACGCAGACGTTACCTGCTGATTGGCGTCAAAATAATTGACGTTATGAACGTTAGTAGGAATCAGACCGGCAGCGGTGGCAGCTTGAGGGGGCGTAACCACGGCGTCAGGCACCGCAGGGGAGAGAACCAATGGCACTGTTAGTCGTCAGGGTTATGTTTCATGACCAGAGTTACGTGCACATGATGAAAGCGATTTTATTTGAAAAACCGCATGCAGGTGACCAAAGCGAGTTAATAAGCACACAGGTTAAAAAAAAATAAAAAAAGAGAAAAAAGAAAAAAAAATCATAATAAAGTTAATAATTGTGCTGGAAAGGTAAAATTTATTAGTGAACATAAAATATCAGTATAAATGATGAAGCTGGATGCCCTGGGGTTATGAATTTCAATTTCTGGCAAGCAGAGGGTCCAAAAATGTCTAAAAAGCAGTTTTATCTTTCAAACATATATCAGATGTTCTTTTGTCAATATTTGTAAGACAATTAATAGCTTGGTTTATTCCCCAACACATCTTGGCATATCAATCATCTTTCATGCATTTGGGAGAAAATCATGCTTTAACAATAAACAGATAATTTTTTAAATACAGAATAAAACCCAAACAAACTAAAATCAAATATACTGATGTGACATGTGCAGCTCTACAAAACGTTAGTATGATAGAATGATTATCCGATAGACAGCCACATTAATATTAAATTCTCTGGACTTTTCTTTTTCTCTATACGCCTATCTACAGTCCAAACAACAAAGAGAATATACATCTTTTCTCAGTTCAAATGAAAAAGTTAAAAAGCTTGATAGAATAATTAAGATAAAAGAATTATTGTTCTGCTTTTCTGTTCCCTGTCTACGTGGGTTTGACTACAGAGTATTAAACATTC